>UXGC01000082.1:0-385078 GCA_900480045.1 Eurytoma adleriae
GCCACCCCCCGCGCCCCGGGCACGCGCACGCACACGTGCAGACCAGATCGGAGTCGCTGCCTTGCCGCCCGCCTCGCTCGCTCCCCCCTGCAACCCCTTCAGCTTCCTCCCGAAGCGGCAGAACGGGCCGAACGGGCCGAAGCCCACTTATCGCTCCCAGACTGCTCTCGCCTTGCACGCGCCCCTATCTGGCCGCGCTTTCGTTCGCTAATTGCCCCGCGGACAAATCCGAGCAAGTGCGCACCATCGGCGCACGTTTCTGCAGGGCTCTGCTTACTGCTGCGCGCCGCGATTGCCGCGAAGCAACAAGTTAGAGATAGTGCGCGCCGCCAGCCAAAATCTATAGGTACAGCTGCGACGAGCAGCGAAAAAGGGGAGAAGCGAGCAAGCGACTCGAGAGAGAAAGAGAGAGGGAGTCAGCGGCTTTCCAGAATCTTCCGAGACGGCAGCGTAATTTTTCGGCGCTCGCGGCTCGCGGAGTACGGCCGGGAAATCTCGCGTCCTCGCCTCCTCGAGGCAGCCTTGAGCGCATCGATCCGCCGATCGGCGGCGAGCGCATGCGAGATCACCGCGAGGCTCCACAAGTCCAGAACGCAATCGAATTGCGCCGCGCGCGTTGAGAAAAAGCCGCTGACGTCATCGGCCGATGACGCATGCACGCCAGTGCGTGCGTGTGTGTGCGCCACTGTGCGCGCTCATATGCGCCGTCGGCCCGGTCGGCCCGGTCGCCCCGTCACCGTGACTCGCGCACGGCCTGCGAAAATGCGCGAGAGCACGATTCCGCTTTTTAGCCAAATTTTCTCATTTCAAATTCTTTCGATCAAATTAATCACAAATCTCGATACAAGCGAATGTTTTCTAGTTTCTTTTCTCGAACTTGTTTACTTGTTTACTAGTTTTGTAAGCATTATTTACACACCCCAAGTTGCGCAATAACTATATATGGATTAATCAAAGCCTATTTTTAGAGTAGTTTCACGTTAATTAACTTGTTAGACTTTCAATAGACTTAACAGTATTGAGTTGAGTAGTATTCTACCAATTTAAAAATGTAAAAATTTGTTTGACTACATGTAAAAATTTATGTGGTATTCAGCTTACTATTTTTCTTCATATAAAACTTTTAAGAGATCAGTATCTGCTGCACGGCTTCGTATAATTTATTGTGTAGGAACTCTCCATCGTACTTTTCCTTAAGTATAGTCCATCGTTTATAAATATGTACAAAAAATTGCTTATCTAACTTTGTAATGATATAGCATATTTAATTTTGGGATGTAGATGCTTTTGTTTAATGAATTTTTGGAGCATTGATATTTAAACGTACTAACATCTAAACATCTATCTACGTACGCACATAAGTTATTGTATACTTTATCGTAAGTTGATTGACCACAATGATGTAAAATTTCCTAAATCAATACGAGTTAATAAACGAAGCAAACTAAAAAAACAAAAAGTATGATTTTATTCCACAATATAGAATTAGCATAGCGCAGCATGACGTAATTCTAGCTATATGACGTCAGACAATTCAAATGAGTCACCTCTATACGCACCCGAAGCCACTCTCAAGGACACTCATCGGTAAAGAATTAACAAACTGTAGAATTCATTTATCGTCAGATTCTAATCGAAAGCACCGCTGTGTGAAATATCTTAGTCACAAAAAAAATATTAATTTGTTTTTAATTTATTAAAAAAACTGTTTTTCTATTGCTGCGATAAATTCTTTAATAATTGCGCAGAGTAAGCGTTTTCTCCTGTTATCAAAATGTCTTCTTTAAGTATAACATCCGAATAATTGTGCTTTTATTTTGCGGAAAGTTTCATTAAGAAAACTTGATAATCAAAAATTAAAAACTTCGTAAACTTATAAATATACTATTTTATTGTTTCAGTAATTATTATTATATTTTTTTTTAGTTTGTGGAAAAATAATTAATGAAAAAAATCACAGATTTTTCACGTCTGATAAACATGAATCTTTTAATAAAAGTCGGCCATGAGGTTTGTTACTGACTTCACCATTTTGGTAAACGAAGTTACCACGGACGATCGTAGCTATCACTTTGCCTTGAAGTTTTTCTCCTAAATAAGGAGTAAGCTGTAAAGTAAACAACCAATTATTATTTAAGACAAAGTAAAAAGTAGTTAATTATTGGATTATAACTTGTTATTCGCTAATAAGATATTTCTGTTTAAAATTTCTATAGTTTCTATACTCATTGTTGATTTAGTTAAATTTTCAACTTACTTCTTAAATTTAACTTATGGTAAAATATGGTTTTAAAGATTTTTTTAATTACAACTTGGTAAAAATATTATTGAATGTTTTACGTTTGCACAGCAAATACAAACATAGATGTTAGTGAAATGAATAAGCGCCGATAATCTTGGCAACTTTACTATATACTTCTTTACATATTCGCATTTCAGGTATTTGCACGTTGATTAATTAACTCTTATCTCGCATACATAAGACAAGTCTCCCACTTAAATGAAATTTTATGCTCACCTTGTTCTTATGGAAAATATCAGAGGAACGAATCTGAAATGAAAATGAAAATTTCGAAAATTATTTGCAACGTCGTGGCTTGAACCGACGATACCTAATTCTATAATTCTACGAAGAAAAGCGTGTTACCTCGAATTTGCTTTCAGGATCCCACACGACAAAGTCGGCATCCTTGCCGATGCTCAAGGAGCCCTTTCGATTATCCAAACCGCAAAGTTTGGCGGGCGCTGAACAGAGGAGCCGCGCGACATCTTCTAGCTGAAAACCTCGGCTTCGCGCTCGACTCCAGAATAATGATAGACCAAACTGCAGAGAAGATATTCCGCCCCATCCGCTCAAGAAGTCACCTTTTTTCAAATTTTCTGTGCAAGGCGAGTGGTCCGATACTACCATATCCAGTGTCCCGTCTTCTAGGCCTTTCCACAATTTTTCCTTTTTTGTTTTACAATAAATTAACTCGATGTTAAAGAAGAAATTTGATGTATAATTGATATAGTCACAAATCTTTTCAACTCAAACAGAAGCAAAAAACAAGCAAATAATGTATAATCTACAAAACTAAAAATAGCTAATAGGTCTTTAAGACTGATGAACATTATCGAAGGTAAGTACTTGTGTAGATAACGATGTAAAGCTGTACTAACTTGATTAGCCTGATCTCTAATAGGAGGACAACATTTAAATTCTATAGCTCCTCGAGGTATATGTTCTGCAGTCAAACAAAGGTAATGATAACACGTTTCCGCGGTCAGCGGCAGTTGCTTCTTTTTAGCTTCTTTTACTAAAATTAAAGCTTCGCTGGCCGACAAGTGTACGATGTGACAGCGGCAACTAAAAATAGAGTAACGTTGATCCCTGCTTTATTACGCCGTATTTTATATCATTCACTTACTTGTAACTTTTACATAAGTTAGTAATCATCGCTGTTGCGGCCAATTCCATTACGGCTGGTCGTGTCTTTAAAAATGTATCGTAATCTTTAGGATCTCCTAAAAAAATTTTTATTTTTAGTTACTTTCAAATTGTTTTACAAAGCATTAAAAATATCATTTATTTATTTCATAGATCATTTTCTTTGAAATGGAAAACCTTTTATTGAACAGCAGCTGTCTTCTTCGCTGTATTCGGCGTGAAACTAGAAAAAGTACGATAAATGTCAATTACGAAAGTAAAAATAATTTATAAACAATTATTGAAGAAATTACAGCTAAAACGGTATTAAGATTTTGCATCTCTGCTAATGCTTTTTTCACATCCTCCTCGTTGACGGGAGGGAATTCCTCGATGCCGCTTGGACACAGGAAACATTTAAATCCAACTACTCCAGCTTCCACAAGCGGTTTTACATCTTTCTGAAAGAAACAATATTAAATTTTCCATAAATTTGTTTTCTTTATCGGACGTGTACATAGTATATCAGAAATTGTTTTACTTGATTTCCAGGTATAACACCACCCCAAAATGCAACGTCGACGAATGTTGTACCTTGAGCGGCACTGGCTTTTATTTTCAAATTGTTAACAGAAGTCGTCGGCGGAATTGAATTTCTAATTTGAAGTAGAATTAAATGAATTTCAAAGCTCATCTGCGTGCATACTGATGTAATATTATGTTCTTTGCATATATACCAAATGCATTGCATGCATGCAATATAAATATAAATATTTTATATTAATTAAATCTTTTATAAAATCTTTTTTAAAGTAACGTATCATTTCTTTTAGAGAATTGAGAATATTAAACGATCAAGGCGATAGGTTTTAAATATTATTTAACCATTGATTATTTATTATCAGCATCGCGGCCTTACACTCAGCTGGTAAAGTAGAATCACACCAACTAAAAATACTCTTGGTAGTCAATAAATTACGAAGCAAAGTTGCGTGGTAATTTTTAATTAGATTTTCATTGCGTTATTATTTATTATATTACAAATTTACTATTTCTTATAATTAAAAAATGTTTAATTTCAAGAAATTTAAAAAATGTATCATATATTATAAATATTTTTTGATCTTTTGAAATGCTTTATTTATCAAATTTTCTTATCTTAGACGCCGCAAGTAAAACGCTTGTGTTAAGATTATATATAATTGTGATTATATGACATACCTAAGTGAATTCTTACACTGAAGGAACACTTGAAAGCGTTTAGTAGTCAAAGAAGATTATATATATTTTCAGAATAAGAAAAATTACCGTAATATAAGATGTTAAAATGTTGCAGCTTAATATTTTTCAGGGTTACAAAACCTGTACGATCTATTTTTAGAGAAAAAAAATCAATCATTAGCTTACAAATGTCCTCTAACTTATCGATATTATTGGCAATTTTTTTCAATCACCATTTTATCAGTATTTATTTCTTACTACATAAATACACTCACCTCGTGGAGTGCATTTATCAGTAGTAATCTTTAATCTTTTAAAAAAATTATGAACTTGTCTTACGTAAAACTTAAAAATCGTATCTGTTAATAAATAATTAAAATGAAGGTTAACTATTACTGATTGTTAAGAAATGTCCAATAAAGTAATAGTATTTTCAAGGTGCAATTTTTATAGCTTTATCAGTAGTAAGATACCTACAATGGCATATCAACGATAGTAGTGACGCCTCCAGCAGCTGCAGCTTTGGTTGCCGTTGAGAAACCTTCCCATTCGGTGCGTCCGGGCTCGTTCACGTGCACGTGAGAGTCGACCACGCCGGGCATTAGTACCATATTTCCAAAATCCTCGCGCTCCATTCCGATGTATTTCTATCATTTCAACTTTAAATTAAACGGTATTTCTTATAAAGCATCTTAAGAAATAACATCTTACAAGCAACTCCACTTGCAGCTCTTTCTCGTCATCGCAGAAAAATATGTGCTCTATCTTTCCTTTCCATACCGCTATGATCGCCGGTTTCACACCTTCAGGCAACACCGTACGTTTTGATATAAATATTTTCATCTCGGTTCCACTCATTTTCCTGGTGATTGTTCTTAAGCGACAAATGAAGAAGCTAGGAGAGTCACAAGCAGCGTAATCAAGACTGAGTTCTCGCGCTCGCTCTCAGTTTTATCGCTGATGAAAAAAAATAACCGCTACAACGTATTGATAAAGTTAATACGTAGCATGATGATGGACAGGCATAGGGGAATAGCCAGAACACAGAAGTAAGCACTTAATTGTAGCTGATAGGTAATTTTAGAACGAACAAGAAAACACGCTACTGTGTCACGTATATAATACACATTGCCGTCTAATTCCAATTGATTATAAATGTTTCTAATTAAATTGTTACTTTTCATAATACACATTCTTACAGACATTTTTTTTAACTATATTCGAAAAAGTAAATGTCTTTTTAAAATGTTATCATGTTTATTTAATACCATGACAAAAGAGTGCAAATCCTATACTATCAATTTTAAGATTATGTTTTTTAACATTACAATACCCTATAAAGAACAAAAAGTAATGGAAAATATGATACGTACTGCATAATTTAAATAATTTAAAGATATAAATAAATCGCTAAAAGTGCCTTATAAAGTGTAACCAGGGAATTTAGCTTCAGTTGGTCTTTGTAAATCAACCAGGAAGTATACCGTTCCAGCCAAACCTACGATATTTATTTTTTTTTATTTCTTTTAAAATTTCGAAAAAAATGTTTGAAAATTACCCTCGAAAAGCGAGAAAGGTCTATCGGCGGGTCTTCTTTGATGAGCGTCATAATCTAAACACCATTCTGCAAATCTGCACGCTCTGTATAGGTATTTAGGTTCCTGAAAATAATTATCGTGTTCAGTAATTTACCAATTATAAATAATTTACTATTATTTAAAATTATTAATGAATTGATTCATAGTTTTTAATTACATTTGTCAGTTGGAAAAGATTTAAAAATGTGTATGCATTTCCAGCAACTCCATGACATATCCCACAACCTTTTTTTAATAATCCTCTTTGCCATACAACTTCACCACACTGCAATGCCGTGTTTAAATATTGCTGCTTGTTAAAGACCTACAATCAGAAGGTTTATAACTAATTTTTTTTTCAATCAACAAATTAATATTTAATTACATTTTTAGTACCTCATAAGCAAGTGAAAACAGCATAGTCATTGAAGGAGCACCGTGACACCAATGAACTAACTTATCAGTTGTACGTCCTACAGAAGACGGAAAATTTCCTGAAGGATATTTTAAATTTTCTAACCATTGAAGAGATGGTTCGATTTCATTTTTCAATTGTTCTTCGGTCAAATACTCTCGAGCCTGAACAATAACATTCAGGCGTTAATAGAAGCAGATAATTTGATTTTTTTTTAACAAACTAAATATTTACTTGCAATAATAAATACAAGATTCCTGCCAAACCATGAGCTCCTCCAAGATATTCAGAGTCATGCCACATATACATTATTGGGCATTTAATGCCTTGCGCCTTTGCATAAATTTTCCCAGAATTTAAAACACAAATAATGATCTGCAATTTTTTCTTAATGTATTTTATTTAATGTATTTTTTAATAATAAATTTAAAATATCAATGGTTCATGTTGTAAAGATCATACCTGTTTAATAAGATCCTTGTCTATAGGAGCAGGAGAAATGTGTTTATTCACAAATAAAAGTGAATACAAATAACCAACTCGGCCATATAGTAGTTCATCAGGAACACCACTACTATCGTCAATAACATAAGATGACAAAGATATCAATCTAGGAACACAAAATGAAAGAAAATTTTTGAAAAATAAAATCTTAAAATTAATAATAATCGATTAATCATTTATAAATTTACTTTGAAATCATATTTTTTGCCTCTTCCTTATCCACATTCAAGTGATATATAACTGCTCCTAAAGCAAGAGGACCTGCATTTCCTGTTAAAAATGTAATGTGTCTTTTACCTCTCAAACCATCAACACTTTTTTCTATAAGTTCTGCAGCTTTCTAAAATTTGTTTTTAATATTAATAAAAAATTTTAAATTATATAAATTATGCAGTAGTACAAATTCTTACGGAGATGAAATTTTGATCTTCAAAATACTTTCCATAATGGTAAAACGTATAAGCAATTCCTGGTAACCCTGTATAAAGTGAACAATCATCACGGGTATACCAATGTCTTTTATTATCTTCTAACCTTTGCAGTAAGACTTTTGTACCAGTACTTAATTTTCCCCTGAATTCATCACTAATCTAAAATTTAAAATGTTTAAAGTTATATTGAATATCTAAAGTTATTTTAAATATTATTTAATTCAGTGTAATAGAGTAACTTACATCTTTACCATTGTTGCTAATTAGTGAACTGTGCTTGGCTTCTGAGTATTCTTCATAAGGGTTGTCAATATGACGAATATCCATTGTTTTACGATGACTAGTAGTTTTAGTTCCTGAAAATATATTTTTTTATTCATTAAAAATAGTATTTAATTCCTTATATAACCATAAAAAACATACACTATTTTTGTGATTCCAAACAGTAAAAATTTATGCAAAACATATTTGTAAGTAAAATCTTTAATTTCTTTCTAACAGTTGTAACTAATCTTATTAGAAACGAATAAATTATAAAAATATTTATATAAGTATGCATAAAAGGTAAATAAAAAATCTTTAAAATGAACAGATATATCTTTGTATGGCTTGAATTTTTTTAAATCCAGAACAAATAATATAGGTGACAATTTGTATAACAATTGCACAATCCACAAGAGAAAAGCATGAAGAAGAAAACCAGTTATTATTTCATCTTTTCCTACAGTTTTAATTGCATTTTCAACATACTGTTCTGGAGTTAGTGAAATCCAACTATGGGATATTGAACAATCTTTTCTAGAATTAAGCACATTTACAGGTAATAAACACTGAATTATAATACCGTATTTACTGTACTCCATGTGAAGACCTTTACTAAATTTCAAAATATATACTTTGGTTACTGCATGAACAGTTAACAAAGGACTCGGAATAACAGCCAAAGAAGAAGAAATATTTATAATAACTCCTTTTTGCCTTAAAGCCATTTGAGGAAAAACTATTCTGCACATATTTGTAGCTACAACAATATTGCTTTGAACAATATTCATATAAATCTTATCGTTGTGAGGTAAATCAAGAAAATATTCAGGATGTGGATTATTTTGCCCAAAATTATTTACTAGTACTCCAATTTCTAATCCAACAATTTTCTTTTCTGTAATTTTATAAGCTTCTAAACCTTGAAAAGGATTTAAATTTGGTTTTTACATCATATAAACTGTCTAACTTTTCGGCAATGTTTAACATTGAAACTTGTTTTACATTAAAAGGTTGTAGCTGAGCAGTTACAAGAATAATGTTTTAATCTTTTTATGCAAAGACTTCAATAAAAGCTTTACCAATGCTTTGTGAACAACCTGTCAATATAGCTCTTTGGCCTATAAAGAAGAGAGGTCGACTAACTTGTGTCTAAAGAAGAAACTTCTATACAGCTTAGTAAGGATGTAGAATTAAATTTGGCAGCCACAATAAACTATAGCCACATAACCTATTCTTTCTACAAAAGGCATTATAAAAAATATTAAAAAAATTATTTAATGAAAATGTTTGCAAAAATTGTTACAATGATAATTTAGAGAAATTGATTTCAACAAAATACCCATTAAAATTCATAAACTCTGTTTGATATTCAAGATGATGCATAAACTAAACTCCAAAACAAAAACGACGCCGGTTGATTCGTATTTTTGTCTTACCTATTTCGTTATACTTCAAAGCAATAAAATTACTTTTTATATACAAAAGTTTTTATTTCATATTAATACTGACATCTAATTGATTAATGTTTTCGCTTAATTTTACAGTTACAGAATTTATACTTCTTTGTACACTTTCGATACAAATTATATAGAACTGCGGATCAATGTATATATACTATTACTATGTTACTATATTGGTAAATGTAGCCAAACATAACCTAAAATGCAAACAAGTGTAATGTAGCTGTGCATTCTGCACAGATTAAGGTGACTAATAAGGTCGCTGTAGTGATGTAGCAATTACTGAAATTTATTTAGACAAGATTTAGTCATTATTTGAAATAATGCATTTTGGAGATTCTTGATAATATATCATTATTTAATAATCACAGAATAGTAAAATGGAGCATACTGTAGAAGCTGCATTAGATGCAGCAAGAAGAGCAGTAGATTTTGACAAAAATGAGCAGTATCAACAAGCTGTGTACTATTACAGTGTGGCAGCTAAACTTTTACAGAATTTATCAACTGTACCTGCACTAGCTGAAAAGTGTTCAGAATATCAAGATAGAATTACAGAGTTACAGAAATTAAGTACATAAATAAATACTATATAGAATATAATATACTGCATTATATAAAATTCATTGTAAATTATAAATATTATTTCTAGTTTTGGAAAACGAAAGAAAAAAAGATGAATCAGAAAGTCGAACAGAAAGTGAATTACAAAGATGTAAATTTTTACTTAATCAAGCTCTTGATGCCGATGAAGCAGGTTTTAAAGAAGAAGCTATAAAATTATATACTAATGCTGCTGAACTTGGCTTAAAAGCTGTAAAATTTATTGTTTTTAGAAATGTTGTATTAGTAATTTAACTTTCAAATAAATAATAATATTAAATTTTTAGAAAGCTAATGAAAAAACAAACACAGAAAAAATAAAAATAACAAATCTTGTTCGACATGCCTTGGATAGAGCAGAATCTTTAAAGGGAATAAAAACAAGAAAAACTGAATCTGAATCTGAAATTCCAAATTTGCCCTCGGTTCCTGAGACAGATCTTCCAATAGGCAATGCACCCACTGTAACTTCATTACCAACCAGTCCAGGTAATGAAAAATGTGTAGTTAATAGTAAACAAAAATTTGTATTTTTACTATATTAAAGTAATCATGTTTCTTTTAATTATCTCTGTAAAATTTTAGTAACAGGAAAGCCATCAAGGCCTCCTTTACACAGAGGTAGTAGTGTTCATTTGAAAGTTACTGGAGGTAGTAGTAGCTATACTGAAGAAGAAAAAAGAGTTCTGTTACATAGTTCTCATATTAATGACCATGAATTTGTGCCTTTTATGGATGTCGATTTATCTGAAAGATTTCAGTATGCTATTCCATTTACTGATAAGGATGGCTTATTGGAATTAGCACCAAAACAAAAACCTGATTTTGCAAGGTGGTGTCGACCAGAAGAGCTTTTTTCAGAACCAAAAATGGTAATCGGACATGTGGTTGATTATTACAGTATAAAGCAAACAGTACGTAGTTATTTTTCTAAATATTTCGAAATTTCATGTAATATAATTAATATTTTTATTATTATGTAGGTGGTATCTGATTGTTCATTTGTTGCCTCATTAGCAGTAAGTGCACAATATGAAAAGAAATTTGGCAGGAGACTTATCACTTCTATAATATATCCTAAAAATAAAAACAAAGAACCAATTTATAATCCTTTTGGTAAGCTTCCAATCTGTTATTGATTATTTTCAGAAGAATAAAAAATATTTCTATTTTTTAAATTAGGAAAATATATGATTAAATTGCACATTAATGGTATTCCAAGGAAGGTTGTGATAGATGATCTCTTACCCGTAAGCCGTTACAATCAATTGTTATGTTCTTATTCAAATAATAGAGGAGAACTTTGGATTTCTCTTCTAGAAAAAGCATATATGAAAGTAATGGGAGGATATGACTTTCCTGGATCTAATAGTGTAAGTTTGTGCAATGAAAATAAATTTTAAAATATTTTAACTGTATTATTAAATTAATAAATTGTAGAATATAGACTTGCACGCTCTTACTGGCTGGATACCAGAAAGATGGGCAATAAGGCCTAACGAACCAGATTTTAATAAAGATAGTTTATTTGATACTTTATTATTAAGATTGCACAAAGGTGATGTTCTAGTCACGGTAGCTACGGGAGACCTTTCCGACGCCGATGCCGATCGCACCGGACTTGTTCCTACACACGCCTACGCTGTATTAGATGTTCGAAAAATTGATGTAATTATAAAATTAAACTAGTATTCAAATTCAGAGTCCACCATTTACCGTACCAATAATTCTTTTTCTTTGGAACAGGGAGAGAGATTATTGCAATTAAAAAATCCTTGGTCACATTTGAGATGGCGAGGAAATTATTCGGAATTAGATACAAAACATTGGACATCGTCATTGAGAGAAACTTTAAATTACGATCCCGATTCGGCATCTCAATTTGATAATGGCATATTTTGGATTGATTTTGACAGCATATGTTACTTTTTCGATGTTTTCTATTTTAATTGGAATCCTGGATTATTTAATTATACATATTGTATTCATCAGTAAGTAAATTTTATAAAAAATAAACAGTATATTATTGCTTTTGTTTATTTTATCATTTAATTTAAAGAATGTGGAAGGCGGGAACGGGACCGATAAAAGATGCTTACAACATCGGCGATAACCCACAATTTTCATTGGAAGTTCAACCAGATGTAACAGGTGCTGTTTGGATATTGTTAACAAGGCATATTACGGATATAGCTGATTTTCGACAAAATCAAGAATATATAACAGTCCTTGTCTACCAAAATGACGGAAAAAGAGTTTATTATCCACGTAAGTAAAACTTCACTTTACTAATTTATTATTTATTTATTTACTATGATTCAATGGATCACAAAACTGTCCTTTAAACAGTAGTTAAACATTTTCTATTTAGAAAAACATAGTTTTTGCCAAATGAAAAATAAGATGAAAACTAACTACGAGATTTAACATAATATTGTTTTACAATTAAAATCTTAGATGATCCGCGGCCATATATTGATGGAGTCCGAATAAACAGCCCGCATTATTTGTGTAAAATAAAACTGGGTCAAAATCATACTAAGCGTTACACTCTCGTAATATCGCAGTATGAAAAAACAAACACTATTTACTACACGCTTCGAGCTTACGGAACTTCGCCATTTACACTTCGTAAAATAGCAGAGCCGTATAAAGTTGAAAAAGAGGTAGGTAAAAAATTACTAAAACTGAATTTTTACAAAGATGTGTAAAGAAAAGAAATAGCATATTTCTTGGATTTTAATCAAGTAATTTCCGTATTTGACGTGATTACGTAATCGAAGTTTTTCAACATTGCGTAATCGATAATAATAACCTCTAATTACGTTGTTATTTCTACGAATGAAGGTCATTTCCGTTAATTCATCAAATTCTATTAAGCTAATCAATGATTATTTTGATTTAAATAGATTACCGATGGTCAGTGGAGAGGAGTAAGTGCGGGTGGATGCGGTAATCATCCCGCAACCTACTCTTATAATCCTAGGTATCAATTGGTACTAGAAAGTTCAAGTAACAGTAACTGGCTACTTATAATACTGAAAGGTCCTAAACAGTACCAAATTGGTTTTGAAATTTTGACGGTTGTTTTAAATGATTCAGAGGCTTCTACAGCCTTTAAAAGTAAAACTTCCGGGCCTTTTCGGTGAGTTTTCGCCACTAAACTATGGATCAATTTTTCTAGTATATATAAAAATCTGGTGATAACAATTTTGGTACTCCACTTTTTGCAGATCTGGTTTTGTATACTTAGAATTAGAGGATGTACCTGCTGGCACGTACCATGTGATACCGTCTACCTTCTTACCAGGGCAAGAAGGGCCGTTTTTCCTAACGTTTAAATCATCTTGTAATATGCAAATAAGTCGAATCCAGTAAATCTATATAAGTTTAAAGCACAAATCGCAGTGCAGAAAGTGCAGCTTGAAAGTCATGTTTCTCCACAACTAACAAAGTAATTATGTTTGCATCATTGATTATAATGTACATATACAGATTATACAGTTTTTAAAAAATATAGCAATCCATATTTTTAACAAAAGATTGCGTCTACTCATTGTGAAGATAAGATATTCGAATATTCCATTCCATCCTTATATATTCCTTCGCTAAAACTGCTGCGTAAAATTCTAAGAATACCACTTCACGTAGTTGCATATATGGCGTACTTCCTTTACGTAATCAGTAATATATATAGAACTTCCTGATTCTTCAAAACATTTTTTTCGTCTTTTACAGCCTGAACAATGAGATATTTTGGGCTTTCAATATGATATCAGAAAAAAAGCAAATATTCGAATAAAAAATGCCGTTCATCCTGTGCATTAAAAATGAGGAACGTGTAAAAATAATGGTAGAAACTCGTTCGGACAGGCTTGGAATAGTGGACAAGACTAAGCCTGAACGCCTGAAGGTGATGCACATTATCACATAACGGTTGAATTCGAAAAGTGGACAAATCGCGTTGGCGGGTAAATCCGCGAATGAACATCGACTTCCGGTATGGCGGCTCGCAACGCCGTCGCGGCAGAAACGACGACGCCGTCTCCCCGGCGGCCCGGCGGTTCAGTCTTCAGTGTCGCGGGCCAGCATATAGCCTTGCTATTCACTATCTGCACGGTAAATTCGCGCTGCTGTCGCCGCCGCCGCTACAGCAGATTAGCAGCACTGGTAGCTATAGGAGTATCGCGCCAACACCGCCGCCACTAGCCTACTACCACTACCACTCAGTTCGTACCGGGGAAGAGGAACTCGAGCGAAACTCGCCGCACCGCCACAGTACACGCCGCCGCACACGTTTGATTTCGAACAGCTTATGAAAGTGACAAAAGCGTAGCGCCATATTGCCTGCTTGTGTTTGGTTGTCGTTGTGGCGCGTGCTCCTTACTCTTCTCCAGCGTAATTTGCGATAATGGGCGACAACCAGGTGAGTGCTCGCTTTTTGCAGGGTTCGTCGAGGTGACGCCCGCTCGACCAGCCATGGGACGCCCGGCCACCCGGCGTACTTCCAGTCGCGTTTTAGATCATTCTTTTATAACCTTTGCCTCTGTGTGCAGGAACAGAAACCCGATTCCGGACCCGGCGACGCCAATTCTGAGTACATCAAGCTTAAAGTCGTCGGAAACGTGAGTTAGCTAATATTTCGCTAAATGTTATTCTATCACAACCATTTTATTCTCCTCGCTCACCACCGTGCTTTCTTTCTTTAGGACAGCAACGAGATTCACTTCAGGGTAAAAATGACCACTCAAATGGGCAAATTGAAGAAATCCTACAGTGATCGCGTGGTGAGTTATCTTTGGCTAAATTCACACGTGCGTTCTTGCCCTGCTTGTCCATCAATTCTCAATCGTGCTCGTTCTAGCATTTTTTCTACAATTACATTTTTTTCTTCTTAACCTCGCAATTAAAAAAAAATTGAGCAGCGCAAGCAAAAGCCGGCAAGCGTACGCCTATTGACCTTGTTTTCTAATCATTTTCATGTATTTTTCAGGGAGTTCCAATGACATCGCTCAGGTTTCTGTTCGATGGCAAAAGAATCAACGATGATGAAACACCAAAGCAGGTACATGTTTATATACTTTACACTTCTTGTCTCTTTGCTATTGTTAACAAGTTATTAAATTTAGCTTATGTAGATAAGTTCATTATATTAATCAAAATAAACATTTACAAAATATAATTTTTTAAATATAAATTTGAAGTAATTATTTATCAGTAGTTCAAAGAAAAGTAGTTGAAGTAAAGTTATTTTTTCTTTAACAGGTTGAGTGCTACACGGTACACACATGTACCACAACAATTTGTCCACTTAGCGGATATGAAAGGATTAAAAAAAAATTGTATAACAAATTATAATTACATTGCACAGAATGGCTATTTTTTGGCAAATTCTTAGCACTCAACCTGTTAACTTAGACAAATTTAAATTTCATTCTGTCATTTATTTTATAGTGATAGTTTATTCCAAAAATCCATGAAAATACATGGTTTTAATTTAAAATAACAACAATATTTCAAGTTATTTATATTAACCCAGAGATTGTCACAACTTTGGATCATGAAACTGAATGAAATTAGTAGGAATTTATTTTGATTCCTAGAAAATAATGAAACTAAATACAGTCTCCTCTCCTTCCTTCTTTATTCTAGTTTATTTTGTAAGTTTATTTTTGATAGTGTTACCTTAATTTTATGCCTTCATGGATGTTTAATACTTTAATACTTTCAAACTTAAATGTTTTTTGATAAAAGAAAATCTAAATCTAACGATATTTTTTTTACGTACGGCGCTTACTACGCACTTTTTACTACGCACTTTACGCCCTGCGGGCGGTAACCAAGGTATGCATTTTACGCCCCTCGTGCAAAAAAGTAGTATATACCATGGGAGTGAGTAAAGAGCGCCTCTTGTCGCATGTTTTTTGCCTTCGCCTTCGGGTCGGGCGGACTATTATGCGATCTGAGACATTCTTTACTTTTACTCCCTAGGTGCGTAATCTACTATTCTTTGTTTCATTTGAAACTATAATCCAGACCTGTGACATTTTCCTGGGAAAGTAAATAAAATATATAAAAATATATGTATATGTATATTACTCTTGTTAAAATAAATAAATATATAAATATGGGAAAATAATTTTTTTAGCTTGAAATGGAAAACGACGATGTAATAGAGGTATATCAAGAACAGACTGGAGGTCTACACCTGGAGCATTAAGCAGTTGCACTACCAAGCCATTTAGTTTTATTTTTTTTTTAAACATATAAATGGCGGATGTCAAGATTTTATGAAAAAGAAAACAGTTTTTCATGGAAGACATGTATTTAAAAATCTTAATGTAATTTGATTTTCATATAAGTAATCTGGACGTGGTGTTTTACATTCCCATTGTATAAAAGCGGATCATAACCACTGAATTCATATGCATTCAATCATAAAATAGTGAAATATCAAGTTCATTTAGAAAATTTTAAACTTTTTTCCTCTGCTGTACTTGGAATTTTCAAAAAGAACATCCTTCAATATTTGTACTTTGGTAATAATGGAAGAATGATTAAGTGTTGTAACATTGTCAATCTTTACAATAGTAAAAACACCACATAGATTACCAGTGTATAGATATTGATGGTAGACTATTGTTTCTTAAATTAATTAATACTGCGCATTTGTAGATTTAAGTTTAATGGATTATTCAAGAGATTTTCGCTTAGTAATTAATCATTCGTTATGTTACATAAAAAAAACTGCAGCAAATATTTGATGATGTGAACTAGCTTCAACAAAAAATGCATTCAAATTATAAACGCAATAAATAATAATAAACCTACATATTTTTTTCAATGATAATTTTTAATTTTCAAGACAAATTGGCATGAAATACTTTTTTACTAATTCTTTTTATCTACAATATCATAGTAATGATTGCTGATTTAAGATTTAATTATTTAATTATTCCCTTTTTCGTAAAATTTTAAAGCAATATAATAATTTTTCGTTTTTGTCCAGACTGAACTTGCAAGCAAACTAATTCAATAAAACATAATTTTTTTAATTAGATTTTTGTAAAGAAAGAGTGCACTATGAAAATTAAAAATGCATTAAGTGCTGTATTTCAATTATTAATGAAATGAAAGTGATTCTAATACATTTGTCCACATTGTCTATTGTGTAACAAGTTTATTACCAAAGTTCTATAACAACCATTTAAGTTTGTAATCAAAGATTTAAAATTTTTCTAAAAAAGTACATATATGCCTGATAGTATAATAAGCTAACAGTGTAATCAACCAAAAAAATGAAAAAAAATAAATAAATAAAAAAATAAATGCTGGACAAAATAAAATTTTTTTATTTATTTGTTGTGAACGCAAGTTTATTTTTAATTTAATAAGGAATACATTGAAATAAAAAAGTAATCAACATAATTTTGGTACAATAGTTTTATTTTTATTATTTTTTTTTTTTTTTGTAAGTTTTTAAACACAATAATTTCATTCAATCACTTAGGTTAAATTAATTAGCAGATCTATTATAAACTTTTAATGAGAAAATATTATATACTTAGACAAAAACATTTCTAAATAAAAAAAATTCCAGATAGAATAACTTTATGTAAGTTATGTACAAATTGTTTAGTTTGCAATAGACCGAACATACAGCATGTGTTATGGCCCTTTGCGCCTATACATATTTACAATCTCGAATTATAAGTCACAAACGTTCCTTAAGAACTCTTATTACGCAAAAATAAAGATGTATATATATTCTTTTGCTGGATTTTTTTTAATTTATATATGATGAACAGCTTTGTGTACAACGTAATTTCTCTCCCTTTAAATAGTGACAATAGTACAATTACTTGTCCAGTACTTTTAAAAGTTACACATCCACAGCCCATTTCTTTTTTTGCTTCTGCAGTGGTCCTTTCATCTATTTCTCTTTGAAAATGATACACGATAAAGTCATCTTAAATGACGCTAAGAAAATAGTTTTTTAGTAGTTAAATTTAAATTTTTGAGAAAACAATAAGTAATTCTGTTAAGCAATAATTAACATTTTGATCAAAATATTTTAGTGCAGAGTGAATAGATAATCCAGTTATATAGCAGCACAAATTTTACAAAATATTACATAGTCTGCACTAATAGATGATTTACTCAAGAGATGAACTATAAATTAAAAAATAATAAGGAAAATATGTCTGCTAATTTACAAGATAAAAACAAATTAGAAAAAAATCTGTGTCTAGCAAACGACTTTTACTGTGCAAGTCCTTATTTTTAAATATATGATTTTAAGCAGTACATACAATGTTAGTATGTTTATTACGATTTAATCTTATGTAGTCTTAAATAAAACAGCATTCAAAAACATATTATTCGCTAGACATGATTTCCAAAAGCATCACTATAAAAATTTCATTGCGATTAATACTTTCACTTCTTATTAAGCCTACATTTATTATTTTACCTATTGTTTGCCTCAGAATAAATATAATATTTATATATCGACAGAGGGATTTATTAATTTTTAAAGCGTTGTGAACATTGGCGAGGCATTGGCCTTGAAAATAGCTCTAAACTTCGAATATTTTGGATGGATTAGCTTTTTATGTATGTAGAGGGTCACAGCGCATCACGATGCCAAACCCATGTTTTCTTTGTATGATCAAATCTATGTGCCAGCCATTGTTGCTCTAGTAGTTGGTATCTGTCTTGACTTAGATAAAGTGGTTTTCCTCGCCTTAGGAAATAACATTTGTTATTAAACAAATATATTTGTGAGTGGAAAAATTTAAATACAATATTAAATATAAATTGTATACATACTTTAAATCTCTGTCTTCTTCTTCAAAGTCATCAAGGTACAAGGATCCCCACAAACAAGCTCTTCTACCACGGATCACAATAACATAAGTTGATGTCACTACCAAAAATATACCTGTTCCACCACCACAATCTATAGAGTGCTATAAATAAAGAAGTAAAAAATGAATGTAAGAAAATGTTATGAACCAGATTTTTCTTTCGAAGAAAAAAAAAAGAAATAAAGTTCATTTACCCGAACAGCTTCACAAACATTAGATTGTTTACAACAATTTTGTTTCAAACAAACAATTGTACCACATAATAAGCATACACTTATTTCTTGAGGTACAGAATGGCACTCACGGCACTGTCGCTCATGATAATACTAAAATATAAAAAATGTTGAGTTTAAATATTGAAAAAAAATTAAAATTAATAGTCAAATGTTGATTACCGTAAAGATTTTCTCATATTCTCTTGGAAGACTTAACAATTTTGGCATCTGCCACGATATATGTTGATCAACAATTAAACTTCTGGCAGCAATCTCACTGGTACTGACAAAGGCAGCAAATTGATCACACCAGAATTTGGGTACCGAAACTGCTACTTCCTCGTTTTGCCAGTTCAGTGCTACTGCTGCATTGAAGCAGTTCCAGTCCATACCCTCTGTCACTAATTCCAAATAATAAACAAGTCTTACGAACTCCGTTTCAGCAGAAAGAATCACAGGTATTGGCTGTTCATACAAATGATGCCGTAATAGTGCTGCCACTCTCAAGAAAGGTAAGCACAATGTTTGAATCTAATAAAAAGATTCAGAATAATCACGTTATTTTTGTCTTATTTAATTTATTTTACCGAATGCATTTGTTTTGGTGCCATTTATTTACCTGTTGTTCTATTACATGACTCCTTATTTTGGCATGATTTGACGTTGAAGAAGATGAAGGATCATCATTGACGTAAAGCTCGGTATTCCGGAAGTAAATAATCACAGTCCTTAAAATAGCCTCAGATGTGGGTAGACTTGATAGATCACTCAACATTCCTCGACCAATAACAGCATACCTTTCAGCTTGTGTTAAACCACAACTAATTTGTGTAATGACTTGATAATAAAGCAGATTATACAAAACTTTCACCATAGCAGAAAAGTACGCTGAAAAACGTTAAATTGTAAATTAATAATATATATATATGTAAATCTTTATGCCATATAGTTTAGCTACTTTTATTACTTTGATCCAAATGAAGTGGAAGTAAAAGTATCAATTGGATTAGAAGAGCAGTAGGATCCCTAAGGAGCAAAGGAACATCCCCTTCGTGAGGAGTAACAGCTAATTCTGATACAGGTTCCAAAGGTAATCCTGACAACTGCTGCCACATAGGATGAACAGACCACGTTGTTAATACTCTAGCATGCACCGCTAGTACGTGTAGTAGTGCAACTGTAAACAATTTTTACGTTAAAAATTTTATCACCGATATTACCTATATTTGCTCAAGAAACAATTTTACCAATGCAGTCACGCTTTGGTGTAAGGGTAATTGTTGTGGGAGGTGAAACGCAAAGTGAACCTCCACGCTGTACAAGTTCAACTTCGAGATTAGTACGCGCTACAGACGTTACAAAAAGAAACAAGCTTTGATGACTAGGGCTCCAGTTCTTTTGTTTATATTTCAAGTATGTAGAACTTGTCATGTCCTCCATTGCCTTCCCCATCGCCAATGATAAATTAGATGTAACCTGGAATAAAAATATTTTAAAGTAAAAAATGATCTCTTTTTATCAATATTTAATAAATATATTATTTACAGGGCTTCGTTGAATTTCTTTCAAAAAGTTGTTAAGTTCTAAAAGTATTGTTTCAGGCGATGAATGTCGAGAACGAACAACGGCTGAACATTCGCCTAATTGAGGAGACAGAGGGAGGACTGAATTAGCTAATTGCCTACACAAAGGACAATTGTATTCGCCTCTATCTACAGCCAAATTTTGTTGCCTCTGTGATCCACGAAGTGACTGTAAGTACGATTTCAGACAATCCAAGTGCAGGTGATGTCCGCAAGTTTGGACATGAACACCTCCTTCCCAACCCAAATTCAATGACAACAGCCATGAAAGAGTGTTAAACGATCGGTTTAGCTCATCTATTCTACTATCAAAGTGAGCTCCACGCGTGTCATCCTTTGGCTGCCGGATAGGTGGATCTTCATCTGACGTCGGTAACATTAATCTTTCGGGATTTTGACGTTCGTGTCCTATTGCACTAGTTGCCTAAAATATTAATAATTGGTATGTAAAAAAATTGAGCATTTACTGAAGTAGAATATCGCATAAAATTACCTGAACAAGAACTACCAAACCCATTGGTTTGTCTTCAGTACTAGGTGTAGTTTGATTGCAAATCACGCAGTCATATTCTTTCTTAGTAGATATTTTCTTCTGCCCTTCATCAGAATCCCAATCCATGCCTGACACACCAGCTTCATCTATGAAAATATTAATTATGAATTATAATTTGTACATAACGAAATAAAAGGAAATTTCAAATTTCAACTAACCGGATTCCATAGCTTTTTCCATAAACTGCTTTTGCTTGTTAGCAAATTCAGCCATGAGTTTTTGTTGTCGCTCTCTAGCCCGTTTCCGCCTTTCTTCCTTCTCACGATTCTCTTTCTCCCTTTGTTCAGCCTCGCAATCTTGCATGCGAGGCCACAATCTATTTTTTGTTTCAATGATGTTTTCTTTACACATGGTATCCAAATTTGCTATTTTCTTTAGTAATTGTCCAATGAAAAACGGTCCGTCGCCTATTCGCGATTCAGGCGTCGAATTAGAGGTATCCATGCTAGTACTAGCTTCTGCTTCGGATGGTTGTTCGGGATTGTAACTATCTGGAGCTCCAGATAATTGAGAGTGTAATTTCAGAAGCAATGAAATCATACTTTCACCGACTCTCACCAGTTGAGGCTGTGTCGCTCCAGTCTGAAAAGAATAGAAATTTATTAAAACATTTTTATCAGTCAATACTTTTACTAGAAACAAATGATAAATTTAGGACTCACTTGAGGATCCCTTCGCCTAAAGTGTTTATGAGTATTTGAAGTCGATGGAACAATTTCTGTGGAAGATGAGCCAGCATTACTGAACCGCGATATTATCGAATTTACGAAGACCATTTCATTACCAGCCATCACAGCTGGTCGCTGAACGGAAGGTGGAAGAGCAGGTTGAGCATTTACATCGTCAGCTAAAAAAAAATAATAAAGTTAGTTTACAATGTGTAATTCATTTATAAAGCAATAACATACTTTTCCACGAAGGTTAAAAAGTTATATGTTATGAAAGAAATTAACAAACAATAATAAAATTAGTAAAATTTTGAGAGAATAGGAAAAAGTTGCCATTATTAAAAACGCACTGTCTGATGGTGCTTGTCGCGTTTCAAGAGCAACGACCGAGGATTCTTCAGAAGTTGTTGGAGGTAAGGCCCTTGTCATAGGTAACACTTGGTCTTCATTATCCCCACGCGGAATGGCGACTATCCCATCTTCAGGTACATAAGACATGTCATACTCGACTAAAAAACAATCAAGACAAAAAAATAAAAAATGAGAAAATTCCCTTTTTTAGTTTATTAGTTAAGACAACACAGGAGGCCCATCCAAAACGAAGAAATCGGAATATTATTAACGAGTTAATCGAATGTTAGTGTAATATCAATGCTGTATTAAATGGGGCATACCATTGGAAGTTGTTAAAGCCGGAAGTGTAAGATTCAGGTGAGTCTCGTCAGTTCTATCAGTGTTATCTATTGAAGATGGAAGAGCTAAAACCCCGCTAGTACCTTCGTCAGCGCTGTCGTTCAACATTGCAACTTCTGTCATATCTCCTTGTATTTCCCATTCAAATTCGCCTGCAAATAAAATAAACACAATATTATATAAATATTGTACAGTATAATTCAATAATGTAATAATGCAATAAAAAATCATTACTATCAGAACTGCTTTGCTCAGGTTCCTGAACCAAAACAACTCTAGGTATTACAGTTCTCAGATTTTCAGAAAGATTATTATTATTGAACCATCCAGCCAAATCCATGTCTTTGTATATACGAGGCGTTCCACCGCTGTTGTACTGACAGACAGGATGAGCCTGAAAATGAAAGGGTAATAGAAATACAGGCTATTTACATAATAATCATCTTTAACCCTAGCTTCGAAAGCTAGACTTAAAGTTGTTGACTGGAATATAAACCTACAGTTTTGTCGGGAACCTCGGCAGTAACAACTGCCATTTCTAATAGGTATATAGCTAAAGCCATGACATGTTCGGATATATTTTGCCCGTTTACTGCTTTGTAAAGTATCACGAAAATCATTGCATGAAAAACTTTCGAGCGGAGGACGTTGCGTGGGTCATCGTAATCCGCCGATACTGCAGCAGGATGTCGGAAAGGTGGCCACGGAGTAGCATTACTTTTTAGTTTATTAGATTGCTTAACGCTAAAACGGAAAATCAATTAAAAAAATATCAACGACGAACAGTAATTTGCATGAAAACAGTATTTACGAAATTCCTTACTAAGTAGTAAATCTGTCCATCGACACTTGAAAATCTTTCCGTTGCACTGCTCTCAATAAAACATGAAGTGGATCGAATAATTCATCCCAAACCCTCGGTTTCGGTCCATACATTCCCTGCTGCATATTCCCACTTGCTTCTAAATTTGGCGCTCGATACTGCGCTACCTAATAATTCATAAAAAATTAATCAGTTATAACGATCTTAAATTGTAACTGAAAAACTATTAAAGAACAGAGTCGCACCTCGGCTAAAACAGATTCAAAATCTCGATTTTGAGTAGTGCCACAGCGTTCCGGCATTAACTCCATTAACTGACTGTGAGTCTTGTCTCCCATGCAAAGTAGAGTTACCATTTCTAAGCACGACATTTCAGGGTCGGATAAACCTGTAAAAAATTTTTATTAAATTATCTAATCTGAATGTTATTGTTCAAGTATGAATATTTTCAAAATGACTGCGTTACCTAAATTGGTTCGAACGTTTACTAAGGTCGCTAAGAAAGTCAAGCAACTCTCCAGCATCGACGTGTCATGTTCTCCTTCGAGATATTCATTCTGAGGGGCGTGATAGCGACTCAGACTCATCCACTCTTTTACATGGAATCTATAGAATGTATAAAAACACATTGATGTTTAATACTAATTTTTATTTAGAGAATACGATCATTTATTATTTAGTTATTATAAATTATTTACTTTTCAATTATGGTGGATAAGAAAACATCCGGCTGTAATTTTGTAGCGCATATTTGCAGGAGGTAAAGGTCAGCATCCACCATTGAATTACAAAAATTGCATTGAATATAAGTCATAGCTTGACCTCTGATTTGCAAACCATTGCGGACCCATAAGTTGTTGAGAATTTCGTAAAAGGCCACCTAGAAATAAAGAATTTATATATTACTTGCTAAGTAATAATTAGTTTTATTTTAGCCTGAATAAAGGAATAAATTCGCGTCTTCGCGTTTGATTTAGTTATACCGATGTGCACGAAACGAGTTTCCGGATAACGAGCGTTAATCATTGTCGGATTTAACTCTACGATGAAAACTCTATTACTATTTTTTTGTTTTAGGTAGTGAAGAATTAAAAGGACATTTTAAACCGACAATTTTTGTAACGATTAACAATTATTGTGTAATCAATAAAAGAAAAGCAATTTGTTTACGACTTTTGATGTAAAATATTGATTATTCCATTACAATCATTGATTGAAATAATTCATAAAACCAGTTACAGTATAAATGTGTCTTACACTTATTTTCCGAATTCTTAATGGTACGACAATATTTAAGCCCCTTTTCATTCATTCCTAGATTAAACATTTGTCCATTACTCATGCGTGCTGCTCAAGTAAGCAATTATCAAATTAAAGTGATGCTACCCTTTACGACGAAAGATACTTGTTCCAGGTCGATATTCCTTTCTACCAACAGTTGTTATATAATTATTTGTCACAAATACGTAATCTATTGCACCAATCTCGTAATAAGCAAGGAATAAAAAAATTAGCGAAAGTAGCAAAGATAAGATATTCTTGCATGGTTGACTCGAAGCATCGTTAGTTTTTCTAATGAGGGCTTATTCTACAAATCTTGAATTACTGCAATTATATTAATATAGAATGAATGCGTTCTGTAATTGTTATCACTTATCAGTAATCAGAAAAAATGGTATGCAAGAGGAAAATGTTTAAATTCTCGCATATTTAGTGTCAGAAATCCCCCGTTTTTACAAAAGTCAACGCTCCCCAGTGCAGCAAACTTAAAAGATCGCAACTTCTGAGTCCAAACTCCAAAGTAAAGGCATCTCTGGCTGAGTCTGACATCAGCATCGCAGCATCACAATGGCAGCGCTCCGATGCTCGGCGCTCGGCCAATCCCCGTCGCCACGTCGAAAGCAAATACACAAGAGAGCTGAGCTGCGCTCCGACTGGCCGGCGGTGCACGGGGGCGAGCGAGATAGGCGAAGCCATAAACGGGGGGCCTCGTTGCTCTGCCTGTCCCTCGGCGTCTCGGCGACTCGGCGCGCGGCAGTCGACGCAGGCCGCTCGACAATAGCGGCAAGAGCTCGTAACAGCCGTAACGCCAGCGATTTCTTCGCCGCGTCCTCCTTTGTTTACAGTCGCTGAAAGGGAGCCCCAGAGCAGGCTGCAATGGCCCGGGGTATTGGGCTCGTGCTCTGCGCGCTCCTCCTCCTCGGGGGTAGCCGCGGCTTCGACATCGACCTGGGCGACGTCACCGAGGTGCTCAAGTTCAGCCGCGAGGTCGTCACGGACATCCTCGAGTCGTACCACTTGATCAAGCCGAAGCAACCCGGTGACGAGGAGAACGACTTCCCGTTCGTCAAGCGGATGGAGAAGCGGCTGATGAGCCACATAAGCCAAGTGTCGAGCAAGATCGAGGCGTTCGAGGGTAGGATCGAGCACCGCACGGAGGTAGTTCTGGACGCCGTGCTCGAGAAGGTGCCGGAGCGCGAGGCCCTCGAGGCGAGCATGCACGATCTCTGGAAGTACCTCGGACAGGTGGAAAATCAGTACATCAACTTCGTGGGCTACGCCAAGGCACCCCAGAAATTCGAGCAGTACACCATGGAGGAGTTCGCCAAGAGCTCCGTCAGCCCGAGCCTCAATGCCCTGCCGGATGTGCTTAAAATGATTCATCGACTGGTCGTGCCGCCCAACTGGGACGTCGACTTATTTCACAGGAGCATATTGACCCTCCTTGCCAAAAATATGCAGGTTTGTCCTTTTCTATTTTTTCTATTTTTTCTATTTTTTCACATTTTTCCGTCTTTATCGTCCTTCGTATCTTTGCCTCTTTCTTTTTTTTCTCAATTTATTGTTTGCTTGCTTCCTGACTGATTGAACCAAGGTCGTTGCGAATACTCAAAAGAGATTTATTTGTTGGCTCGGTCGAATCGTTATACGATCGAGTATGTATCCGCGCTGGCTCATCAGCAACGATCGTAAACAGTTAGCTGCGTATGAGGTAAGATTCCAATAAGTAAGTCGCATAACAGGCCATTGCCAGTGTATAATTCACAGAAGAGAAAGACAACCGCGTTCGCTTTCATTAAAATCGCGCGAGACCTCTCGTTATCAGCTCGAGCCGGAAATCTAGCGTCTGAAAGATCGGAGCGAAGCGAGCGTGTTATTGAAACGACAAGACCGCCATCCGGTGGGGGTCCGCCCGGCAGGCGGCAATCAGTCCGGCAATGCGATGCCCCGATGCATCGGGTACTCTTGAGCAAATCGCAAGCCTGCAAAGGCGCGCTCTGTCTGCACAAACTTCTCCCCTCTTCGCGGTTCGTTCGTCGCGCACGTGTTTGCCACTTGTACAAATGGCTGCTATGTCTCCCTTAGTAACGGTAATTTCGGAATTTCGGCGGAGCCGACATTTTACTCGTCCTCGTGCTGGCACTGTTACTGACATTGCACTCGTTAGAAAAAGGAAAACTCATAAATACTATCTTTTATGCGCTAATCTGCTATTCAAAATTATTCTTACAATTATTTCACTTAAAAAAAAATTTTGTACAATAGTGATCAACGCATTCTTTTAGTATTGATGTAAATATAATAAGTGAAATCTAAAGGCATAATAGAACTAAAAGATTTGAATTAAATTTGTTTTCTTTAGCTAAAAAATATGTAGTACCCAACTAATATTTTCGAAAAAGAAGAGAAACTCATGACGGAAAAGACAAGTGCACATGAGATTGTTCAGACAGTGCGTCGGGATTCTGCGAAAATTGGCCGAGTCCGAGCCAATGTAGCGGGAGCTCCAATCTCCCAATCATTCGGACGGTTGCACGCGACACCGGAACGGAAGTACGGTAAACGGCCGAGACGCACGTTGAATCCGTCTCTCGCCGTTCGAGATTTCATAGCTTCCTGATTATAGACACGCGCGAGCGATGACGAACGGCCGATTACTCGCGCGCCTCCTCGAAAAAATTCATTGTCCGAACGGCCGAGACACTCTGCGAATAGTTGCGCAATCTCATTCCTTTCCGTTTCACCGTCATTTGAAAAACATGTAGCATTTGCAGTGATCGTAATGAATATGTTCATGAAATTAACCGGTTTGACCATTCCGGCAAGCAAGCTTGGACAAATTGAATATTCTTAGAAGGGGAGAGTCTCCGATAAATTGCTAATTTCTTGACTTCTTGCCGGTTATTTGGTGTGACAAGGGAATGCTTGAATTTGCAAGAGACGACGATTGAAAAAAAGCTAAATAAGAGTAATGCTTCGTCGGAAGAACCTACACGTAAACTTGCGTGGTTTCGTTGTAATTAAAACCACTGGTAGATCGCAAGGCTCAATTATATCCTCGAATTACATCTTGGCATTCCAGACATCGCCAATGCTAAGTGCGTCTTATTATTATTTTCTTTTTTAAGATAAAATAGAGGAGATATTTGGTTGCGACATGTAATGCTACATTTATTGATAAGCTGAGATGAATTTTCTCAAATCTAAACTCGATGACTTTTGATAGACGAAAATATCAACTACCTCGACCTTTTAGCTGTTCATGTTTCAACGAAAAGAACGAAATGTTTTCTTTGATAAATTTATAAAACAACGAACTGTTGGGATTGAATTTTTCTTAGGCACTGTGCACTATTTAATTATTCCTAGATAACGAAATTCTGTACTTTTCAATGGTAAATAATTTAACCATCGATAAAATAAATTGAAAGTAATTTCTTCTAATCTGCGAATTTTCACACTAAACACGTAAAAAAAAACAAAAGCATAGCGAAAAAGATAAATTGTAACAACTTTCTGCTAAAAAGCATCATTGACGTAGCTGAACGAAAAAGAAACCTCGCACAAAGCTGCGCAAATCGACACGGACGATGGGGCAAACAAACCCATTGAGATAAGCGAGTAAGAAGAAGGTGAGAATTCGGAGGAGGCAGAGTAAAAAGAGAGAAGGGCGGGAGAGTGAGAAGAGAGCGGCCAGCACATAATACGGGCGAGCATCGGGTGTCCGAGGGGAGGGAGGGAAGGAGAGAGAGAGAGAGAGAGAGAGAGAGAGAGAGAGAGAGAGCGCGTAAAGAGGCATGCGCCTGGTACGGGCGTCGGGCAAAGAGGTGGAGGCGGCGCGCGAAGAAAGAGCCGAGGCCAGCAAGAGCTACGACACAGTGCTGGAATTCCCGCGACACGACGCACACACCGTCCGGAGTGCGTCTCTCTTTCTCCCGAAGCCAAGGAAGCAGCGCCGGGCCACATGCGAGCGGTCTCTGGCCCGAATTCTCACACAGGACAGCCACGCGTAAGCTCGGAAAAAGGCACCTGTCGTCGAGCGCTCCACAGTGCGTGCAGTGCGGAGGCGAGTGCGTGCCTATGTGTGTTCAAACGTCGGGTCTCTGTTGTCAGCGTCGGTTTCCGCGCTCGTATAAGAGCAGCCCGAGGGAGAGTCGATTTTCGCCGACCACTCGTACTATTTCACTTAGAACGTAACAGCTGATTTTGTTGGCAGCTACGTAAGCCCGTGCAGGTATCGATTGCACCTCTCACCGAAGCGGTTTTCAATTTCGCAAACGCGACAATTAAACTAGTTTTGTACTTCGCTGCTACGATGAATTGGAGCCGAAGGCGGTTTTAATTGTTCCTTGTTTGTCCGCGGTAAGTCGTCAGTTGACATTAATTTCTCCTCGGCTCACTGAAAGCGAATCAACGAGAGATGAAATGTTATTTCATCTTTTTTTCCATAAACGTCGCGACCGCAGTGATCAATTGGGTCAGGAAAAGCTCGGCTCGCGCGCGAAGTAGATGGCTGCCGCGAAACCCTAGGAAATTCATGCGTGCCCCTCCGAGATGCAGTCGTGCACGAGTTTCGACCGCAAAGGTGCGATTTTCTAGGGCGGCTTTTCGAATTGGGACGGTCTGTCCCGTCGGCTGGTGAGTCGTTCAATACCAGCGCCCGCTGACGTCAGGTGTTTTCCCCCGAGTCGCAAGTGCACTCGAATCGTTGCTCCGCGAGTTTACTGCAACGTGCACTTATTGTCGCTTTTGGTATAAAGCAAAACTCACAAAGAGTGACGGCGACGACGCGACCGATTGTATAACGCTGACAATGGAACTCGACGGCGTTGCGTTTCCGTTTTGTTTTCCACTGCAAACGGAGCCTCGGCGAAGCTGCAATTTCACTATACCTTTTCAAATTTCTGCCGAAGAAAGTTTTACTCCTAATGAACTTTTAACGATAACGCTTTAGAAAATGACCCTAAAGAAAGAAAAATCCGAAAGTCGTGGCAAATGTTAAATAGTACTTTTTTAGAGTTTGCCTTATTGTTGTAGAAATTGGCAAATACGGAGTAAAACTTTAAATAAAGAAATATTAAACGAATAAAGTGGAGAGGATTTTCTGGATAAAGTCACTGTAAGTGATTCAAGGCGATAGTAAGGCCTCGATAGCGCGACAAAATTGGCCTGACAGTGCAGGGTGAAAATTGCTGTGATTCATAACATTTACGAACAATCATGGCAAGTTTCGCGCTCGCTTAAAGTCAATTGCCTTTGTTGTTTGCCAAAGTGTCGCACTGCTGTTACTATCTTGACCGTTTGTGAACGGTGATATGCAAAATCGTGCATTACGTCATAAAAATGAGAAAAAAATCCGTAAATCACTAAAACCAGAAAGTTTTGAAATGACTGAAGTTTTGAGACAATGTAGAAGCAGAGGAAATCCTCTCCCAAAGGAATAAACCGTCTTAAATGCGTGACTTCTGACCTCCTAGTAAACCGAAGATTCCGTGCGAGAATCAGGATGCAGCGTAGTACTGTTGCAACGGCAGTGACCGCGTGCGTCTTCGTGCTGAGCGCAACGTGGGTGCTAACTGCAAGAGTCCGGCCCAAAGAATGGACGCCGATCGACCTGCTGCGGCAGCGAGTGCTGTCGATGCCGGAGCCGCAAGGAATCGACAGCGACTCCGCGGATTTGCAACGCGAGCACCTAAAGCTGGTGGGCGCGTACAAAGAACTGGCCGACGACACCGAGCGCGAATTCCCGAGCAGCCTCGAACGCCACCTCGAGGTCCTGAACACCCTCTGGCTCTGGGCGCGCACACAGTCGGAGCTGCGGGGCATCGACGGTCTTTACTTGACCTACCGAAAGATGCAGCAGGACTTGATCGACAATCGGCGACCCATTAATCTAAAAGAGTGGATCAACTTGGCCCGCACCGTGCTAACGGACGCGAACGCCTCCGTGCCGGCTGCGCTTGAGCGCATCGCCGATTTCATCATCAATCAGCGGCTTTTCGTCTCTGCCTATCAGGTACATCGAGCACCGAACTGGATCTAGCGAGATCTAATTTCGTTGAGATGGAAATGAGAGCGTCGCTGAATGTACCAAGTGAAGTGATTGGCATTTTGAAGGGGTTGCGATGCGATGGGAAAATGGGAATCACTTTAACCAGCCTTATATATCGCAAACGTGCATTCATCGCTGAAAATAAAATCTTAACCTTGTGCTACAATAATGAAATAGTAAAATAATTAAATGAGTATAATGTTAAATGACAAATTTTGTTTTAATAGGAAGCGACAACGCAAATATGCAACACATTACAGTCTCCGCAGCAGCTGCTGTACAATCTGTACAACACGATCGCCCTGACGGAGATCAAGGGCTACGCGATGATGCAGTTTTCCTGGACACTGCTGAAGCTGTATAACAAAGGTAAGTGAACTTTTTCGTGAGTTGAACGACTCCTGCTGAGACGGAAGTTCAAGGTGATTTAAAAATTACTGCTCTGGTCGACAGGCAATTTCACAGAGGAAATGGAGCAATTGAAACAGCAGTACGCCATCAGGACGTCCGAGACGCTCCGAGCCATTAAGACGGCCATGGCATTCGCTCCCCGAGAGATCTGGAAGTGCGATCCCGTGAGGCACAAACTTGGTTGGTATCCAAATAGCGATTAATCAAACAAACAGTGGAGCACAATGATCGTAACGTTAACTCAAATTTTTTAGAAACTACATATACCGAGTTGAAGCAGGTATTCCAGGGATACATCGTCAACGAGGTAGATATGAACCCCCAAAGCACGTGCAAGGAAAACTGCGGATATTACAGCTATTCGAAGGTTTATGGTTGCTACCAGAATCAGTTCTGTTCGCAACAAAGACGCTGCAATGGAAAGCTCCTGAACTGCCAATATATAGATTCGGACATGTGGGTTTGCCCATCGGTAAGTGCCGACAATGCTTTAAATTTACTTCATTTTACGGTCTTACGATAATATGTCGATTGGATTGTGACATAAACAGGACAAAAATAGTAACCGGCGTTACGAGTACATCGAGTACGAGAACGGCATGACATTTGGACCTAAGGGCAACTGCAGACGCAGCACGACCAAAGTTGACAGCTGGTGGCGTTGGCTCTTCTGGCACTGCAGCTACTGCATGTGTTATTGCGACGACCACAATTCCAGCTCTGACCGTTACTTCAATTTACGAGACGTCACTTCCGATATTGATGATAACAAGTGAGTAACGCAAAGAGGAGAGCTCGATAAATCTACATTAAAAATAAATATATAGTAAATTTAATATGAACTCGCCTCTTTTATTGCAGGGTTGTGACGGGGGTTCGTTTGAAGAAAGAGAACCAAATCATACATATACAGATCCAGCAAGCAGTGCTCGGACCACGGGGATCAATTGATTCCAGTACAGTGGCTTGGAAAAAGATTGACAACTACACAATCGTCGATCCCGACGTGAAAGCTGGGCGCGATTACCATACTATCATGTGGGAGAAAAGAGCCGTAGACCTCGATGATTTAGATTCACCAGCTGATCACCTCCTCACTGGACTCAGATTCCGCTTAGTCGGTACTCATCTCAACCTTGAAATCCAAATGACGCCGTTCAACTTTACCACTGGCCAACTGATAAAAGAAAAAAGTCTTTGGCACTCACACGATACTACCGAGGCCAGCGAGGTCGTTGACCTCAACGGTGAACTTCAGCAGACTAAGAAGAGGTAAGTTTCCTATTTCTTATTTTGAAGAGAAGTTGAGGTGACGAAACGAGGTAAGAAATGCTAATTCTAATCTTGTGGTGTTTCTACAGGACCGAGGTAAAGCTGAATAAGCCGGATATCCCGACAAGGTCGCTGGTGCAATCGGTGCCAGATTCCCAAACAAACCAGTTTATGCTGTTTACTCCTTCAGACCTCGGTAAAGATGCAGCCCAAAATACAGTTCCGTTTATCGATGTACAACCGGTAATTCCGCAACCGCCGGTGCCAATCTCTGGAGCTGGCATCTATCACAAGGGACGCGACGGCTACGGAGGCTTCCTCGCCCTCAAGCTCATCACGTATAATTTCGAGCCGCAGCTACGCGCCGAAGTGCCACCATCACCGCCTGTTATTGGTATGAGCAACGACGTCAATTCAATGTAAGGACGAAAGAAGCAACTTCGACCAGAGTTGAATGTCGATCCAAAGATAAATCCACGATCGGTTTCGATACCAGAGATGGTGCTCTACTTAGTAATTATGCCAAATTCGATTGGAATAAAAGATTACATGGCGAGACGCACGCATTTGCTGCGTCAACAAAAATTCTTCGACTCTTTGCGAATTAATCGACGGTTGTCACTAATGATTTATAAAGATTTGTCTTTAGATGAAATTTCCTTTTTTACATTTTTGTTTTCATTTCTTTATGAAAATTATAGATAATAAGACGAGATTTTGTTTTTGCGCAAAATATTTCAAGATACTGTGATTTTATGTTAAAAAGTAACAAGTACATGCAGTGCCACTTGCATTTGGTGGAAATATGATATGTGCGTTACGTTTGTACTGCGTAAATAAATCTTTTGTAATAGAAAAAAAATATTCCTTTAAATCTACCTAAATCAACCTACTTTAATTCCATTTACCAAACCGGTAAAATTAGCTTATTGATACCAAAATAATTAATTTTGTGATAAATAAATTAAATTAAAGTAATTTTAAGTAGTCAAATAATATGAATAGCAAAGGGGTATATTCTATATGAACAGAATTGGTAGAAATTGAATAATTGCCTTACCTGAACTCGTAGCGGATGCATCATCAACAAGTGGAGCATATCAGTAGGAGGTAGCAATTCAGAAAGTGAAGCACCTTGTCGTACAGCTTGGCATAAAAACACAGCAAAATATCGATGAAGAGGTAAATGAAACGAAACTTGTAGGCTGTCACTCTGCAAATATTAATAATTATTAATTATAAAAATTTATAGAGCCTAAAAAATTCAAGATTTAAATAATTTATCATGTAATTTTTTTAGAAAAATTAATCTTTAAAGATCAGTTCAATAAATGATCTTACCACATTCGGGTGTGTATAGTTAACTCCATCTAACCAATCTTGTAAAGCACTAAGACAATAATTTAGAACGTGACGACTGAGCATTTCACTTTCAGGTCCACGTAGATGTGAAACTAGAGCCCACATTGGATAAGCACTAGCTTCTAATTCAGCACTGAATGCAGCGTAATACGTATTTGGTTCAAATTCAACATGTTGACTTAATTCTCTTTGATTAACATTCATTCCTTAAAATTAAAAAAAAAAAGATTTTTTAGTAACATTAAACATTATATTGCTACATTATAATAGTTTTAAAAATAATAATTTTACCTTGGAAATATGATAAAAAGTCGAACCACATCTCTAACAAAGTATCATCACTCATAAATCTTTGAGCAACTGGTTTATGAGACAAAACATTATTTAGATCAGAAACAAGAGGCCAATAGCAGTGCTCCTTCATTACCTGTCGACCACAGTCTACCACATAATGAAAATTTTTGTCTGGATCTAAAAAATAGTTTCATTATTTAATTATTTTATTAATTATTAAAAGAATTTACAAAAAGATAAATAATAATATTTACCGTGCAGAGTATTTTGAATCAAAATTTTACTCATCATATATTTTAAACTAATAACCATCACATGAAGTAATTTTAACTGGTCAACCATCCTCACTGCTAAGCTCTCATTACTGAATAACTGTAAAAATTTAAAAAATACATAAATGACAATAAAACTAAAAATTGATATTTAAGCTGATGAATGCAATTTAAATAAGTCAATTTAACAAGCATATTTTATTTGTAATATATTCTCTTATTTTTTAATGTATTAATCACTACTCTATAAATTATGAAAGTTTTGCATCTCAAACTAAAATCTCATTATTTTCTTTATTATAATAATTATAAAATAAAGTCTGTTATATAATAAAATCTAAATTACCTATATTTTAGATACACATTTTAGGTGTTATTAAAATATTTAAAAATTTAAAACAAAAATTTATTTACAAGTGTTCTATCTCTAATTAATGATTGTATAGTTTTTAAATGATTTATATGTTAAAATATCTCATAAAAATAATTACAAGCACTAGAGTTAAAGTTTTAGTATTATTTTCTTATTTTCAATGTTTCGATTAACAATTTATTCACGTGTTTTTTTCTCTTAAATTCTTTTAATATTGTCGATTTTATAAAGTGTAAAAAATTTATATCTAATAAAAGTATGCATATAACTTTTAATAGATTAAAAATAATTATTAAAAATTAAGAGAAGTGCATCATATTCATATAAAAATAAAAGTAAACGATATTAATAATATAAATATTGTTGTCTAGCTTTTACTTCTGATAAGATATCTTTTAATTCATAAAGCAGAAGATAGAAAATATTTTCACTTATACCAACTTCTTAATTAACAACAGTAATTCATGGTGATAAAATTATTCAAGTCACAAAAACTATTTCAGTTGTAGGAAAATACCTACTATGTGATTTATTTATCCACATTTTTTTGCAATAAATAACTGCATTTAAATTTTGTATTTCTAAATTCTTTCTTTTAAGTTTTATTTGATTTTTTTTGCATGTAAAAAATTAATAATAGCGTTTATACTTATGTTTAATACCCAAAACATAAAAAGTAGTAATAATTTAAAATAAAACTTGTTAAGAAAAAGATTTAAAATTACCTGCACACTAACGTGAACAACTCGATTGCTTAGAGTGTCAGGATCAGTAGAACGTTCTAACATCATGGATATTCTACTATAGTGTAAAACAAAAGCACGAGTAAGTGCTTCCTTATAATCTGGGTCAGGTAACATATTTAATAGTAAGCACACCAGTTTTTGAGGAAATTCATAGGCTACAGTCCAAAATACTAATTCTTCCAAAAATGTAGTGTGTTCTAAATGTTCTTGAAGTGATACACATTCTGTAAGGATTAGATTTATTATTATTTGTAGATAATTATTTAAATGAATATAACACTAATAATGATTAAAATATTACTGAATCAAATTTTGGATTCATCTTTTTACCTTTGTACTCATGTGGAGGCTCTGGATTTGGTAAAGCTTTAATCGCATCTTGATAAATTTTATTACTATCTTGACAATAATTATCATATTCTGATTGACCAGTAAAACTAGCTGGATCCATCAACCCACGATATTTTTGTGGATTTGTAAGAGCAGAAGTCATTACATGTCTCATTAAAGCTCCCATGTTATTCAGATCAAGTAACATTTTCAAATAAGCATCAGCCTCTTGAATTGCACCCTTATAATCTGGAACTCCAACTTTGCTAAAATGGAAAGCAAATATAATGTTTTAGCATATTTAGTTTTAATTTCATTGATAAGATAAGCTTTCTATTCCTTATTATTATTTATCAAAAGTTACAAAGTAGACAGTTGTAGACTTGTTACTTTTATTAAGTGATTAAGAATTGAAATTTGTAAACATAAGATTTATAAGATAATTAGCTACAAACCACAATTTATTTCTTATATTTAGTAAAAATTCCTTAAAACGGAATTTAATTCCTGATTTTTTAATAATTAATATTTAGCTATGTAAATCATTAATAAAACAAAGAGTAAGATACTTCATTTATTAGTTAAAAAATAATTGTTTTTTTTAACTTACCAATTTTCTCTCAAATGTTGAATAAGTCTCAATATTATTCTTGGCATCATTGCTTCAGCTACACACATCAAATCAGATGGTGCTGCTGTTTTATTTACAGCAGCCTTTGGTCCATGTTTGTCACAAAATCTAATCAAGCATTTATAACATTAGCAAAAACTTTTATTACTTAATTAAAAATATTTATTATAAAAGCTCACCCTGTTTCTTTCATAACAGAAGTATCTCCACAATCACAAGCTCCACCAGCTTGGCTAAGGAACATATTGAAATCATGTCTATGGTGATTTCCTTTTTTGAAACATTCTGTACATAGAGACATGCATGGTGAAATACCACATGTGCGACAGCGATAAGCCACAAAATTTGGTGTCCAAACCAAACCACACGTTGTTGCATTGTCATAGGTTCTCACTAAAATTGATAAAGCAAATATTTAATATTTGAGTATACCGAGACAACATGTGTTGCACCATGTTAGTACACCATTTCATTATACTATAAAGTAAAAAAAAAATTTGGACATTAAATGTGTGTTCAGTTGAAAAATTTTGGAGCAGTTCCAAAATTTCTCAAGCATCCATTATAAAATGGCAGTACTAAATAAAAGATATGAAAAATTGAAGTAGAAGACATTTTCTTAGGTATAAATGAAGCTAAGGATAAAGAACGACATGACCTGTGTTGGCGAATTCATCGGGTGTGCGACCACCAGCCATGAGCCACTTGCACCAGTCAATGGTGTCCCAGTCATCAATGGGTTTGCTGGGATTCAGCAGGAGATCCATGAGCTCGTTGAGCAGGTGTGGACAGCTGGAGTTAAGAGCCGCATTGCTGCACTCGGAGTGAATGTAGGCGGCTGCGCCCCGTTTGCCCTTGTTTATGAGCACCTGGGCCGAGGTGTTGGAGGTCGAGGCCATGTTGTCGTCGATGCCGGGCACTATTCGCACGATAGAGCCAGGTAAAGTCGAGGCGACTCGAGGCTGCTCGAGCAACGGTCGCTGTGAGCGCGCTAGACGGAGGTGAATGAACCTTTTTTGGTAATGCGAGGCAGGCGAGCTCACGGGCGCGGAGCTGAGGGCCCGCGGAGCAGAGAAACCTCCGCGAGCTCCATGACTTAGTGAAGATTGCGGGTTGTCTCCGCGCACTGGCACCGCGGCGCCGACAGCATGACGACAACTCGCTTGTCTCGCTCGGCCGCCAGCACGGCCTCAACGCGCTCAACCGATGGCAGCGAGTCGTCAAGCTGCTCAAGGCGGAGACACTTGCGGCTGCGACAATGACGACGCGGCCGCTCGCCGCTGCCAAACGCGCTGACGGTGGCTCGCGCCCCGGGGAGGTGACTTCCACGAGAGCAGCCAACGAACGACACCTTCGGCTCCTCGCGACGGGTTATCGGCACGTCCCTAACGTCCCTCTGATTAGTTCGTCCTCGATGTGGCACACACTAACTTTGACGAGCGAGATTCGGCACTCCGCGGCGACGAGGAGCAGCCCAGTGGCCACAGTGCTCGTACGCGAGAAGTTAATCCGTGCGAGCTACGTGAACGAGCGGAGCGATGGAGCACGGCCGAGACACGGAGACACGGACCGATCCGAGTCTCCTCAGTTCGTTCCTCTCTGGCGCTGCTGCTCGCTGTCTCTCTTCCTCCTCAACTCTTTCTTTCTCTCTCACGCCACTCGCGGTCGGGACTCGCGAGTCGCGAGAGCCATGCACACAGTCTACGTATGCTGCCGCCAGCCACGGCTAGCGAGCAGACTCGAGCCGTCGTCCGGTCGGCGCTCGGCCGACTATACACTGTGGAGCGTCTGCTTTATCGCGCGAGCACCCCTTGCTAAACACAATAAATCACTCCCCAGTCCCCGCTGCGTTCAGGCGTTCTTAACCTGTTCACGAATATCCTAGAAAGACCGGACAAGTTCTATAATCGTGATCATGCCCTCGTCAGCGCTTCGTAGGCACACTAAGTAATATAGGTAGGCACCTTGGCGATCTTGCGAAATTTCTTGAAAATGCAATCGCTTCTCAAGGTCACGGTCTGTCTTACCGACACATACTGCCTCCTCTCTCGTTCTCTCTTCTTGTCCTCCTTCCCCCTCCTGCCTTGAGAAGAATGCAGGCCTTTTATGCGTGCGTGAGGACTGGCGCAAGGAGATGCCACCGTCGCCGTAGCCGTACTCGGACAGGCACTTTTCGGAGGGTTAGCGTATGCGATCCATCGGCCCGGCTTTGTCTTGCGGAGACGAGGCGCGCTACGAGGCTATGCGGTAGCGACAGAAGCTCTTTTAACAGACTTGTAATACTTGATGAGTTAACTTTCCTCTATTAGGTCATTCGAACAAGACTTTAAAAAATTTGCAATAAACCTATATTACAGAACTAGCTCTTATAATAATTACCGTAGAATCTAATCGTCATTATTAGTAAAATTTTGTAATTTTATTGAATACTTTATTTGAGCATTTGAATAATACTATTGTTAAAATGATCATACTTCATAATAGCGAAAGATGGATTAGAAATATAATTTTCCCAAAGAATAAAAAATTAACAAATCCAATGGATGATCTTTACGAATCACAGCAATTGACAGGTGCGATTGGTCGATTGCTGGTTTATGCTATTCATAGTCGGTTAATTTAAAGGTAAACGTTAGGAGAGGAATAGTCCAAACATCAACAGAAGCTCGAGCTGTGAGGGCACGTTGGCCGAGCAGTTTAGAATTGAAAATAGCTGAAAATAGTACTTAAGTTGTCAAAAACAGCTGCAATGAACCAGACATTAGGATCAACGTCGCAACTTGCACCAAAAACTCCTCGTAGACAGTTTCTAAAGTGGGCGGTCAAGTGGTTTTACACCAATGCAGTTCAGGACGTAAGTAATCTGGTAATGCGCTTCTCAAATTACTGGGTAAAATTCGATAAACTGCTAATAAAAACTGTTTCCAGACATCCAACAAGCCTGATATTCCATCGTTGATTTGCTTGCTGCAAGCTGTTGGTTTCCAACTGCGTAAGTTCGAAAAGCGCGAAGAAACAATTTCTGCCGATGATCGACCGAAAAATCAAAGTGTCCGAGTGACTGTAGAATGTGGTAGTTCCCAAATGGAAGCATTTTTAGAAATGGATGGTGTAAGTTGCGAGTGCGCGGATAATAGTCAAGTAACAGATGGTTCGCTATGGAGCATCACTGGCACTGGTCCTATGGTATTTAAATTTAATCGATTTAAAATAATATTTTCACTATTAAGCTACATATTATATATATACATATATTAAAATTTCTTTTTAATACTTTTTACAGGATAATGTAAATAGAGTAGAAAAAACGGGTAGCAGCTTGTTACCCGCAATGTCCGATGAGGTCACTTCATTAGTAAGAGACGTAGTTTATACACTTGTTAAAATAATAAACAATAAGGAAGGAGACATTAATGAAAATACAGATTCAGATTGGAACATACCTGCGGCGTTCGCCAATGATACTATTACGAAAAGTAAAAGCCTCGTTCGGAGTAACACAGACCTTTGCAACCAATCTTACAAACAATTATATGCTGCAATATCAAATTCGGTGAGTGCTGCAACCGCGAAATTTCGATTTAACTTTTAGGTATGAAAAATTAATTAAAAATATGTCAGAGATGTAATTTTTAATTTTTGGTTTTTATCTTTATTAAATTTTATGAAATTTGTTTAAACACTATAAATAGCGATTAAAAAATTATTTCATTTTATTTTTCCAGAGTCTTGCGAATTCAAAGTTTAATTCAACTAGAAGCATACCGAAAGATATATCACCCGAAGCACAAATGCCAAAATTGAAAAAGCACGACACTTTCGATCTCGAGAATAATTCGACTAGAAGCATACCGAAAGATACATCACCCGAAGCACAAATGCCAAAATTGAAAAAACACGACACTTTCGATCTCGAAAATAATTCGACTAGAAGCATAACGAAAGATACATCACCTGAAGCAAAAAAACCAAAATTAAAAAAACAAGGAACTTATGACCTCGATGATAATGATAGCACGGAGGAACCCCGACCGTCACCTCCAAAACTTGCAAGCTCACCAGTGCTTAATCAACTTGCTCCGAGTATATCCCTCGGTCACATTTCTTTGCAAAGCGAAGAAGAAATCTTTGGTTTAGCTGATTACGTGGTCAAAGCTCACCAAATTTTGGATAATGCCGTAAATTTCATCATCAAAAGGCTGCCTTTAAGTTCCAGTCAATCTTCAATTCAAGGTTCATACTTTTTATGTTATTCATATTTATAATTTACGATTTTCTTAACATTCAAACATTATATTAAGATATTTCTCTGCTCACAGAAGACGGTACCTTCGCAAAACCTACGGCACCGCCGTTGATGAGCAGTAGCTTTAGCGTGGCTAGCACAAGGAGCATTGGAGGTCTCGGGGTTTCCAACGGTAGTACAAACAGTCTGATCAACCGAAGTATGAGCAGCGTGGGTTCAACGAACTCTGCACCAGTTCAACCACAAATCCCCAAGCTTCAAAAATCCCAAGCCCGGCGCTCTGCTAGCGGACTGCCAACCACACGAGAACGGAGTAATTCATTCAACGTCAACCACCGAACGCAGCAGCAACCCTCGCCTCGGAATCTCGGTCAGATAGCCGCCAACGCTAGACGCAGAACGACCACTGCAATTCCCTCTAACACAAGCATCAGTAAGACATTTTATATGACACCGAGTTTATGGTTTTATACTTCTATAAATTGCAAAGATCAAATTTATTTTTTTAGATCAACGGAGTACGGTGCTTCCGAAATTACCTGTCAACAGTAAATTAGTACTCTCTAAGTCTGGTAATAGTCTAGCAGTCGACCGGACTAATACTATTACTAACAAAAGACGTCTCTCTCCGAGTGGCAAAACTCCGACAAACTCACCGGCCACCCAACAGTCTAATCAGCGCTCCAATGTGTCTCTCTTGAAAACTCCCTCTAATAGACATAGTATTAGTACTCCATCAGGTGGCACGACTTCCAAATTTGGCTTCACATCTAGCAAAAAGTGACAAAGTTACTTAATTACACATAGTTTTAATAGGGTTCATTTTATTATCTACAAAAAAATTACTTCAGTATTTTATCCTTAATTATTTAATGAAATTTTACTGTTTTTACCAAATGTTTAATTTTTATTACACTTTGATAGTTAAATTGAAGTTAAGTATTTTTATTAAAAAATTGCATTTTCATTTAATCAAGATTAAAATTTTGTTAAATTGAAAACCTTCTTTTCAATTTCTTTATGTGCATATAATGTAATTATGTTTTAATTGATAATGCAGTGTATCGGTATAGTGCGTAATATTTTAAGTATAAAACACACAGCCTTTTATATAAATTTTTTATACATATATTGTTATTATTTTCTTTCAAATACTTACTATTAAAAAATCATTTCCCATGCAAAATTTAATAGACATATATCATTATCAGAATAGTTGCATCGCTACGATTTCTTATTGGAATATTAAAAGTCCACGTCGCGACTTCTGTTGAGGTCGAGTGCAGGAATTGCGTATTGTAGTAGATTAATTTTAAGTGCAATTGATTGAGACTTGTTGAAACAATGTCTAATGATTTGTTCTGTAATTAAAAAAAAGAAAAGATTTCTGTAAATTATCAAATTTGCAATGTAACATGTAACACGCATTGAATCTTTTATGTGTAACAGAAAATGCATTGACAGAAATAACAAAGATTACAAATTAGTTTGTCTTTAATAGTTTCTAGTAGTTAAAAATTTCATTATAAAACTAATTATTAATTAAATGTTCAAGTCGGTTTGTCACACAATATTTGAATAACTAATTCTTACTAGACTTTGTAACGTTTCCATTTTTTAAATTTCGCGGTATATTACACGAAATGTTTCGAGTAATCGATGACGCGCCGCGAAGCTATGAACGCCAACAACGCACTGACAAATTTTAGGGTAGGCTCTCTTTTACCTCGGGAGATCGAGCGTGTGTATGCCGCTGTGATAAACAAATTTTCATCGCAGGTAATCTACGAAATCAACAATAATTCAAAGGAGATTGATGTATCTAACGAAATATTAAACCTTTAACTGTGTCGTGGTACCCTTATTTTTTGAAAAATTTGTTTATAGTGTGCTATTTGTGACATTCGATTTGTGGACGAAGTAAGGTTAAGTCAGTGATTCAAGTGTCGATTTTGCAATGTTTTTTTATTTAATAATTTGCACACTTTTTAACGTTTTACTGTCGCTGTTTTATTAATTTATTAAACAATTATTTGATTTTATTCCTTGCTATTTCTAATTCGTAACATATACAGAGAAATGTAATTATTGGATTAGGTTATGTTGTATTTGGAACTCCACACTATTTTTTTAATTTTTTGAAATATTGTTATTCAGGTAACAAACGTTTTTATTTTTGTTATTATAGCCATGGTGCGCATGAATGTACTGAGTGATGCCCTCAAATCCATAAACAATGCTGAAAAGCGAGGAAAGAGGCAAGTGCTTCTCCGTCCTTGCTCCAAAGTAATTGTCAAATTCCTCACAGTAATGATGAAGCATGGTAAGTTTTATACAAATACATATTTGAATAGTAATTAAAAAAATTTAATTTCAAATCATACACATACTTAATGTTTATAAATAAATCATTTTGAATGATATCTATTTAAAAATAATATATTTTTGCTACTGCAAAATAGTAGAATTTGTTTTGTTCAGTTATAATTTTGCTTTGAATATGTATTTCTACAATTAAATTAAATTATAAATAATTTATTAATAATTAAATGTAGATATCTGTAGATCAATAACAATGCTTTTTATTTTTGAAAATGAAATACTAACAGAAACTAATAATTTATCTTGAAGCATAAAAAAATACATAATAGCTAATTTTTTTCATTTACTATTTTAAATTTTGAATTATAATTTTTTTTTTATCTTTTAGGTTACATTGGTGAATTTGAAATTGTTGATGACCACAGAAGTGGCAAAGTTGTTGTAAACCTTACTGGAAGGTTAAACAAATGTGGTGTAATTTCACCGAGGTTTGATGTACCAATCACAGACATTGAGAAGTGGACCAACAATCTTCTTCCCAGTCGTCAGTTTGGGTGAGTTTTCTATATTACCAATTTTAAAAACTAAATGAATATATCAATAAAAAGAAATATACTTATGCATTTATTTGTTTTTAACAGGTATGTTGTCTTAACCACAAGTGGAGGAATCATGGATCACGAAGAGGCGAGGAGGAAACATTTGGGAGGCAAAATCCTGGGTTTCTTCTTTTAAGTTAAATCTTGTATTAAAAAAAAAGTATTGGCATTTAAGGTGTTGAATGCAACTTAAATAAAAGTCAATGCACCAACATGTTTTACTTAATGAATTAAACCTTTGTCTTTAAAATATCAAAGTTTTGCACCTTTTTATTTTCTTTATTATTTCTACTTTTTATTTTCTTTATTCAAAAATAATCTATAATTGTTTTAAATGATTGTCTAAAATATAAAATATAAAAGAGCGAAGTGAAATTGCAATAAAAAGCATATTTATTAGCTTTATAACTGCTTGCATGTTAGGTGCAGACAAAATAGTCCTAAAATACTTAAAAATTTTAAAAATACTGTTTAAAATAGCGGTATGATTGTTAGTTTTGCAAATTGCAAGTTTAATTTATATTTTTTATTTCTGAATTATCGACTGCAGTACGGCACGTCACTCGTACAGCGAATGTAGACTGCACCAGATGGCATCACTATGAATTTTTACCTACCGTATGCCATTCTCTGTCCATAACCTGCTGCAGGACTAGAATGTACATTTTGACGATCAGGTATAAGGCCAGCCCCTGAGCCCCACTCCACAGCGACTCGTGCCGCTATTGGACCGCGAGTTCCGCTCATGCGCGCAGGCACGATGTCGAGTGTTGCATTCCGTACGGGGCTGGCGCGGTGTGCACGAACCGTTGGGCAACGTATACAACGGGCACAACGCGCGCGAGCGCCTGGCTGATTGCACTCATAGCGCGCTTCTCCACGTCGTTCCTTAACTCGCGCGCACGCGAGTGTCGAGTGGTGCGAGGTCGCAACTAGTGCATCATCGGGAACCTCCGGACATCAAGCGGAGAAAAGTGTCTTTGTGAACAGTGAAGTGTGGACGCGGAATAGCCAGGACGTCAGCTCACGGCACCAGGTGAGCCGCCTTTCGCTTACCTGCGCGCCTGCCCTCACACAGGCGAGCGCTCGCTCGCACGGACGCGCGCAGCGCCAGTCTTCTGTGTATCTACATCAACGGACCTCACCTTCGCAGGTACGGGGACGCAGCTCCTGGCCTCGATTCGGCAGGCCCTCGGCTTTTGCATTTTAGCGCGACCAGGTTCGCCAGGGGCGCGAACGCTAGGTGCTGCATCGAATGTCGCTGTAGTGTAGTCACCGGATCCCTCGAATGCGAGGAAAAGTGAAGATGCGCCGGGACTCGCGCCGAGACTGCCTCCGAGGCAGCTCCGCCATCGGCGCGACGTGAAGCGCGATCGGGAGATCGGCACGCCGCCCGCGTATCCTTCGACTCCGACGCGATCTTGTGTGTGCCTTGTTTTTTCGCGTATCGCGGCTGCAGGGCAGGAGGCTGGGCAGGAGGAGAGCCGCGCATAACAGCGCTTTCGAGACGGATACTGCAGGAGAGTGAGTGCGCGTGCGAGTGCCCAGTACAACGAGATGGGGATGGAGAGAGATCACCCATCATGGACCACGTCCACCTGGCTTTTCGCCCTCCTCGGTCTTACCTTCTGTTTCGTTGGTACTGCATACGCTATCGGTTAGTACTACTATTTACGAAATTTCTTTTACATTTCTTTTAAATTACTCCTTTGTATCTCTCATTCTATGTTCATGATCTTGCAAAGGAAAGAAATACTATTTCTAAATTGTATGGAAAAATGTCAAAAACATTTTAAATTTTTCGTCATCATTCATTTATGGAAAAGGTACATTTTAAAAAATAAAAGATTTGTTTTCTTATGACACATATTATAATGTTAGTTGACTGACCGATAAAAAAGATTCTAAATTTCTGTTTAATACGCTCTTTGGTACAGAAACACGTAAATGTTTGTAAATCTATGAACAAATAATTCTTGTACAAATGCGATTTTAATGCCAATTTAACCTATACTAAGCAACATGATAATTTTGAATACATTCAATATTTCAAATTCTGCTTTAAGTATAAATGCAAATTTTTTTTCAAGCATTAAGGCAGACTTTTTTAAAGGCAATAATCTTCAGACAATTCCAAGTTCATCCACTCAGTGTCAATCTCGACTTTCTTCGTGTAGAACTGTGAATTCGGCAAATGCGTGGCTCAATTAACGCGAATGAAGCTGGACTATAAGGGATGACGCAAGACGGGAGATCGAGCGGGCAGCGTTCGCGTCTAGCGCGTGACACTGAAATCATTGCTAAATCACTTTAGATTTATCGGGTACAATTGATTTCCTCGCGCTCTCCGGACAATCGAGCTCCGAGAATCGAACCTCCGGCAGCTTTCTCCCAGCGCCCTTCCACTCCTTATACCGACTACGAAACGAGCGTACACGCGAGCGCGCGGAAGGAGGGCTGAAATTGTGACAATTGAGACGTTCTCGAGTTTCGTGCGCATTGTTCAAATCAAATCTACAAGTACACAGCCGCTAAATTCGAAAAGTGCCACTCGACGCTGGCCTCCTGTAAGCATGTAGACAAACGTTATCAGGCTTTGTCCACTTCTTTTTCCTGCTGAGTTTGAATGCTGGAAGAACAAATTAATCGTCTTTTAAAGGAGTCAAACTCGTATTATCAAAGTTTAAGATGCAAAAATCTCACAAGAACAGTATCTTCGCGACGGATTACGATCATATCTTTTGTCGCAGATTAACCAAACACAAGCCTTGCTCTGAGAATACGGGACTGTTCAATGCATACGAATGATAAAATTCTCAGAGTAATCGTGACTCGAAAGCGCGTTAACGTCCGCGAAGACCGCGCGAGGCGATAAACACGCGTACAGCTCGCGTCATCGCGGGGCTTCCCGCCTTTCTCGCGAGGTCGCGAAAGCGTGAGCAAGTAGCGGTGCACTAAAGACGATACGCGACTCGTGCGAGCCTCAAACCTGCGTGAATGAAGGCGTTTTCGGAGTTCTCAGCGGCCTCCTCCTTTTATTTTTAATCAATGCAATATGAATATTATATTCATTTTAGCATTCCAATTTGTAAATGTAAATAGGAAACTGTGTGCAAGTGTGACTAAGAGCTTAATGCGATTGCTAATAACAAGCGAGAGATGTCAATGGTGCGTCCCCTCGATCAGTGCATTTGCACGACAAGTGTCGCCCCGTCGAGCCTCTTGTCTATTATTTGCACACAAGCGCGCCAGTGCACGCAATGACCGAAGGACACCCTTCAGTTTTTAAAATTGCAGTTTGTCGAGGAGGATGACCGTGACGAGAGTGAACGCACATAGAAAGTGCACTCAATGGATTCGATCAGAGTCTTCCCTGGTTTGCCCCCAAGTACTTTTATTAACAATGTTATATTTTTATTCCAATGGTCAGCCAATCATATATGCAATTTTACTGAATTTTCCATTTATCATTTTCTTTTTACGATGATAATTATGAAAATCATTTTGTTGCAATTCAGTATTAATTAATAGAATTGGCAGTAAGTAATAGTTACAGCTACTAGAGTAAAATTGCAACCCGATGTTATTTATGACTTTTGAAGAAATAACATTATTTTATTATTTTCATGTTTTTATATTTTTCTGTACAAAGCAGCGAAATTGTTGCGAGAAACGTTTAATAGGAGGCAATAAAACTGCACTATATATACCCCTACTTCAATAGAGTGCATTTTGAGGTGAGAAAGTATAAATCAATTTTCTTCCACACTCGCTAGAAATATTAATAATAAAAATCGTTATTAATAAACGAAAAATAAATCTCCGGTACCTTAGCTTCTTCACCTATTATACCTCTACTTCACCTAGGTATATGAACTTCTGTAGTTACAAAGCGATTGCATTTCACAGCGAGTGACGGTGAGAAAGAAGCTGCACGTGCATTTGGAGATTATTAATGGAAACGGCGTGGAAAAAAGAGAAGAAAGAGAGCACGGCATCAAAAAACGGTCCCGTGTGGACGGATTGTTCACTCCGTCGAGCTTCCTTTCCGTCAATGGACAAAGGGGTCACGTGCATGTATGTGGTGCCGCAAAGTTTGCGTACGGCGATCGTGAAAGGCCTTTTTATTCGAGCTGGTATAGACGCGCCATGGTTATGCCTTTCCGATACCGCTCTCGAACCGCTCAACATATCGAAGCCGCGCTTACTTGCAGCAATACCGAGTACCTAATGTAACGTGATCTCTTGCGCGTACGGGCCGAATTAGAATGTTCGTGATGTTCGATTTTTTATCCGATCGTTTCCCGTTCTGCAGTATCCAGACGCTGCGGAACGATTCAATTTTTTCTGGCCTCCTTTCGGCGAGCCTTTGATGCCTTTTTTCACACATACCCACAGTGTAATCGACTGTACAGTAGTTTACAGTGCATTCAAGTGTACATTTTTTATGCTGAAAATAACTATTTTACATTTTCCATAACAATTCTTATTTACATTAAAGCGTCCTTGTTGCTAAGAATGTTTCCACTAAATGAATTAACATTTTCGCATTAGAAATTTCTTTGCAAAAAGGTATGATTCACGAGTATTAATAAATTTATGCTGTAGCAATAGAGTATAAACTCCAGTGAATCAGTACATTATTCCTAAAATCTAATACCTAAAAGGTTATTCAAGTGAACATATAATTTTTATTGTTATTTTCATTCATTTAAATTTATTTATATATAAATGCATATTCGTGGCTTCCCGGTAAAACCGTTTTAATGAACTTTTGCCAAATTGAAATAACATTGGCCGCCTATCCTTGAAGAGTTCTTTTTCATTGACATTCAGAATTGACCAAAAGGTTACTAACAAATAAGCACCACATAGAAAAGGGCAGAATCGTAATTGTTAAACTTTTACTTCTAAAAAATAAAAACTTAAATTTTTGGAATTATGAAAAATGCAGTTATACTCTTCTGCTGGAAATCCACAGTCCTAGGTATGCTTGATTTGTTTAATAATATTAATATAAGAAATTATACAATTTGAAATTTTAGATCTATTTTAGTGAAAGTAATTTAATAATTACTAAGAGTTTAAATTTATATGCACTACAGATGTAGTGTAGAATATTACGTAAAGGTACTTTGACTGCTAATATATGATAATAGGTCCAATGAAAGTCGTCAAATTCTCCTACAAAGTGACCTTTTCACTCCGGGCCAATGGATATTAAGTGGGATCACAGTTGAACAGCATATGCTGCTGTGTCATTGATCCTCATGTGGGCAGTCTAGATTTACTCTTCATAACGATAACTTTTCTACGATTAATCAAATATTTACGATTCACGCTCAACGTAAATTCACCAAGGTAATTAATAGCTCATCGTAAAGCTTTTAAATTGATTAACATTTTTGTATCAAATTACGCAGAAGTACTCACTCGTTTAACCTTTTATTAATTTCCTAATGGCCCTTGTATATCAATAGTTTCAAAGTAAAAAAGTATTTTCAATTTAGCTTTTAGCAAAAAGCAATCAAATTTTAAAGAGTGCGTTAGCAAAAAGAAGCTGAAGTGAATGGGCAATTAGAATGATAATTATTGGTACCGGGGAGCAAAGTCAGGCAAAGTAAACCGTTAAAACCAAGCCCATCAGCCGCGGCGTCGGAGGGCCGAGAATCTGCGGCGCTGGCAGGAAAAGAGCCTCGTGCGAAGAAGCTAAAGCAGCACGCAAGGTCTCGAGCGTCTGGAAAGCGTCCCTCCTTGTCTTTCTCCCTTGACGAGAGAAGAGAGCGAGAGCGGAGATTATACAATGCGAGCACGTATTTTAGGCTCGGTGAGAATGTTGCGCTGGTCCGCCGAGTGCCGCCGAGTGCCGGCGAGTGCCGTCGGCGCATAATAACAACAGATGGGGCTTGGGACAGCTCGGGGCCCGTGGAGAAGGGACGCCTAGGAAGGTATGCGCCCGGGAAGGGGGCCAGGTGCGTGTGCGGGTGTGCGTGCACAAGTGTGCGCGAGACTGGAAAGGTGTCTATTTACCGACGTCAGCTCTCGGAGCAGGTTACAATGGAGGCAGGGGAGAGGAGAGCCCTCGCCCTTCCTCCTTCTTTCTTTCGCTGTCGCTGCTGCTGCTGCTGCTGCTTCTTTCTCGCTTTCTTTCGGGATATGCACCCAGCACGATCGGACTCTCGACGACCGCTCGCGCCCGTATTAATCTCGCGTGCACTGTATAAGCTTGCATCGAGAATAAATGAGCTGTTAAGAGACGAGCACCGACAATAAGCCACGTAAAGCCTAAATAAATTTGCTTCAGCGTCAGCAAGACAAACATTTTTCTCTTCCTGTTCGTAGGGCCAACAAAATTTTATGGCCTCTTTCATTTTATATAAAAATCGATAGATATGAACCTTTGTATTACAATAAAATATTCAATACGTGCAGTTTTTATTTGAAACCAGCTAAATTCAAATGGAATGCTGAAAATTTAAAAAATCTTGCAGGCACGTGCCGAGAACTCGAGGCCTGCAAGTGTTCGTCGATACTGCATCGACGGGCTTCACATATAGGTACGAAGGCAGGCGTGCAGCCACCCGCTAGTTGGCTCCAATGTCGCTCGAGAGGATCGAGTACCCGCTAGGCCGCGACAACGCCACCGACTAACTGTCGCCTACTCCTGCCAACGCTTGTGCACGCTGCCACTGATTCTCCAGCCTTTCTGGCCTATAGGTATTTTTTCCCCGTGAAAACGCCGCACTGTCGACTGCAACGGCTAGGTCGGATAGCAATTTCCTTGCAGCCTTTTTGTCGTTCGAGATGGTTGGATGCGAAAAAGAAGGGTAGTAGCGAGCTAAACAATTATTTGCTCGAATGATGACTGGCAAATAAATGCTTCTGCTTTTTGTAACGCCTTTTGAAATTTCCGTTAATCGCTTTTGCCTTTTTTACCGTCATTAATTTGACAGTCGATTGTTTTGCAACTATATTTCTCTATTGCTAAAAAAGGACACCTGTATTGTATAAACTATACGGCAAGAAAATCGTTTACAGAAAAAGGCTATCCACGCATATGTACAACTTATTTACGTTAGACGATAAAATTCAACTTAAAAAGTATTAGAGCAATAGATAGAAAGAGGTAAGAATCGTTATTCCCTTTATGCTTGGTTCAACAACATTTAAACGATCCCGATCGAGAGATTCTCAATCACGTCCAAAAAAAAAAACAGGTTTCCCAAGTGCGTAACGTCCTTACTCATCGCGCATACCTCCAGAAAAAAGACTCCACTGAACGTTTAGCATCTAAGTCAACGTACTCGCGGCCGCTAAAAAAGGCGAGCGTGCGTAGCGAAGCTAAAGTCTCACCTCGCAGGAGAGTTAAGAGCATTAGCGGCGGCAATAACGAGGCGGTCGGCAAAGGTCGAGGCTCGCGCTCATTCAACCCGCGGGCCCGCTTTTCTCGGCGCGCGACCGGATGCGCTAGTCTCTCTCTCCCTGGTAATTTCGCGGCCTCCCCATCATCGTCTTCATTACGTCCTCGCTGCTCGTTTTCTCCGGCGCTCTTTTACGTCCCATTGCTCCCCTCATTCCGCGCGATTTTCTATCGGGCTTTTTCTCCCGCGCGTGCAGACACCGTGCCGGCCGATCACCGCGTGCCGATGTATAATCGGCCAACTTCTCCAAGGACTCGCGGAGCGTGCGTATAGTATTTTCCCCCCGCGGCCTCTACGACGCGCCTTTCGCTTATTCCTGCCGCTGCTGATTTACTTATATCGTGTACTCGCGGGTACTGCGATTTGCGTTAGCCGCGCCAGCCGGGGCAAGGAACCGCGCCGCGGTTGCTCGTAATTTCGTTTCAGGAGTGGCACGCGCAAGCCGCGTAAAACTCGATGAATGAGTCCCCTTCTTGCGTGTCGCTTAATGAAGCGTGGCACACGTCGTGCTTTTATTATCTCCTTTTTTACTTCGTAAACTCATTGATAAACCGAAGTTGCTACAGGAAATTTACGCATCCTGGTTTGTAACAAAATCTTCTTTATTGGTGCATCAAAGAATCTCTTCACACACTATCTAACGACACATTTGTGATCAAATTTTAATCATATTTATACCAGTAAATCATCGTCATTCAAATTATATTGGTCGGCTTGCGTAAATTTTCAATCACGGTTCTCTCGAACAAATTACCCGCATAATTTCTCGACAAGTATATAGAATATAATCGGATCAAAGCAACGGATGCACAGAGCATTTCCCAATTTTCCCAAATCAACTAAAAAAAGTGGGAAATGGAGAAAAAGTGGAGAGAGAATAATTAGCGGACGAAATTTAACGGATCTGCGCATTGAGAAAAATGCGGATGCCAGACGCTCTGGATTCTTGGAGGCTGCCGCGCTGATTACCTATCCATTGGCGCAGTGCATCAAGAGCCTGACCTCATAATTAGTCACACTGGGGGGTTTGACTCTTTACTTGTATCGTATCAGGATAAAGCCAGCTTTCCGTCCATTGTGTATGAGCGACTTTTCTTCGATTCTAGCTGAGTTGCAGTGTGCCGACCATAGTTTGACTTTTATACCCCCTGCCCTGCGGCGAGACAATCGAGACAAGCTGCCACAGTAACTTTAGGGAGTTTTTATCGTGGAATCGACTCTGAAAGACCGCTTTGTTGGCGTGCACGCTTGCACATTTCTGTCGAAGACAGCGTCCTGGCTTTTTGGAGCCTTTTCTATTTTTGACTAAAAATTAGCTTCAATAAATCTTTTCAAATGGTTAATTAATTTTTGTGTTTCCTCTTCATGTACTTATATTAAGAGGAAACGAATTTTTTGATGTACTATATATTTGTTTCTTATATTTTATAACTTTATTCGTTTGTGAGTAAGTGAAAAAACTTACATAAATACACAAATAAACATTTTCAACAAAAAGGCGATTTGAGATAAAAATGTTGTATCGTCAAAATGTGTGGTCCACAGTTCAGAAGACATTCTTAAAGCCTAACGTCACCTTTCCGCACCATAAACCGAAGCTCGTAACCGCAAGACTTTCATTTCTCGGTATTGTATTTAAAATGTGATTCAGACTTTGGTCCACGAAAATTCTATCTCATACTAGCAGAATTTAGTGACTTTCTTAAATTATAAAAAGTAGATGAAGACGCATATCATCACACGATCCAACAATGCAGTCGATCGTTATTTTCCTCCTCGACAATAGCGCGCATGTAAAAATGCGGGGAACAAAGCGAGGAGTAATTATCCTTACACCGATCTGCAGTTCTAAGAGCCGACGTGGGACAGTTCCCAACGCACGGTTTCTCCGGATCACAATCGGCAGCTGTCCATAGCGCCAATCACCCAAGGATACCGAAGATACCTCGTCAAAGGCGGCTCCCGATGGCGAGCGAGGAATCTTACGGGAGGCTTGGCTTGGTTGGGGCCACTGACCGCCCCCGGCAAGGCCTGTTCTTCTCTCTCCACCTCGTCGCTTTTCTTTCTCTCCTCTTCGACTTCTCTCTCCTCTTCTTCGTAACTTCTTCACGGCGGCGCCCTCCGTGACGCTGCCGCGACCACTACCTTCAACCTCGAACGCCAACAGGCGTAAGAAGCATCTCGGTGTGTTTTATCGCGAGGGGCCCTTCTATATAATGCTCCGCGTCCACCAACGCAGGGGCCTTTCGTGCGTGTACGATTTACACAGGCATGCTAAAGTCTAATTTCTCTCTTGCTTTCTTCCCTTTTTCTATTTCCCGCTTTTAGTTTCCACTCACGCATACACTACTGCAGCCCGATGAAACATTCGGTCAAGTGTTTCCTGCTTTTCAAAAATGTCTTTTTTTTTTAAGTTTCTTATCTATAAATCAAAACTACACAGCAAAATATTGATAAATTGGTCACTTTATTAAAAATAAAGGATTAAAACTGTTAGTAAAATATTCTTCATAAATCATTACATTGCTTATATTACTTTACATTATATTTTTAGCATAAAAGTATTAAATTGATTTATTAATTTAAAAGATAGTCTAATTTCGATATTTATACAAGTAAGCATGTATTAATTATCATTATTTTATCCTGTAATTTTATTCAACATGAATAATTTTGACAAATCCTTCAATTATTCCATTGTTAATCGAGATCGGATCGGATTCGAGAGCTGTCGATGAAGGATGCGGAACGGCTCGAAGTACCGCATACATCGGGTAGTTGGCCTGTCTATTGCTTTGGACGAGCGCCAGGCAGTCCGTCAATGAAGTTTAGACTGGCTATTAGCAAGGATTTTTATAGTCGGCGTATTTCGTGAAACATAGCACTTCGCCACCGTGAAAACGCGGATCGTTGCACTCGAATAGACAAAAAGAGCAGATATCGCGTACTTTGATGGTGCACGGAGAGAAATTTTATTGTAAAATTTAGCATAAATCTAGTAAAAATTAAAATTTTTGGAATAAAATTTATCTCCATGTGGATTGCGCCGCACTGCTGGAATTGATGATGTCTTTGTCTTTGACAGCCCGTTAGCGGCACACTTATAGCTTAAAATTTTAGTATGTTTCATGGGATTCTGCGCCTCGCAAGTTTTGGGTATGCTAATAGAGAGTATGCATGGGTTTAAAATATGCCGTTTTTTATTTGAAATTAAAATCTAGTTAATTACTAATTCAGTTTAAAAGATATTTATTTTTTATGCAATTTTCTTTAAAAAATCTATAAAGCTTGAAGACCTTTTATGAAAAATATAAGCACCGGTCGACTATAAACAGTATCGCTTAACCTGCTTGGTGCACGAGCGGCGATAGAAGGGAGACATTTGCTCTGAAGGTGTTCCCGAGCTGTTTGAGGGCCGGAAATGAGCCACTTCAAGCGGGAGGAAGTTTTGAAAGAGGCGCGCTCTCGAGTATTCATGTGCTCCCTCATCTCTCGCTCTCTCGGTGGTGCTTGGTTGTAAAAAGGCAAAGTAACGTCGAAAGAGCGCTGTATGCCAAGAGCTAATGAAGCCCGCGGAACTCGACTCGGCGATTATTTAGCATCGTTACCTTATGCCGACCCGCTAAACTTAGACCGCGCGAGTGAGTATCCATGAGACGCGGCGATTTCGCTGCAGCCGCAGCTCTTGCTTCCACTCGCGCCTTTTAATCGGGCGCCGCGTGTGCGTGTTTTTACTTTCCATGGCTTCGTTTCTATAGTGATGCGATCTCATCTTTTTTCCGTGCTCTGCTTTTTTCTAGCTTAATGTTGCTTATCGAGATCCTTAATACTTCCTTTATTGAAGGATTTTATTTTGGATGGAAAAGGCATGGTTGAGGGGGTAAACAAATTTTTCGAAATTTTATTAGATAATATAAATAAGTTTAATTACATTTAAAGTTGGAAAAATAATTATAGAAAAATAATACAGAATAGTAGTATATAGTCCAATGTTATTTTATCGCGACTTTTCATTGGACCTATTAGAATAGTTTGTCGCATTACGGGAGAGCCCTTTGCATCCCTTTCCCTCTTATTCCGCCAGGCTGCTCGTAAATCTTCGAGCGTCAGCTTCCTGCACTCGGTAACCCAATAAAGTCGAAAAGCGCAGTCCGAATGCCGAGCCGACAGCTGGGCGCCGACTCGTAGAGTCTGCATGCTCGGGAAAACGCGTCAATTTTCCGGCGTCGGGCTGCCGGCGCTGTGGTCCCGCCTGGTCGTCGTCCCGCTGCAGGACGACACCGGACTCACCGCGCCGTTGCAACTTTCTTTTCTCCGGATGCGTTTCTTTTCCAAGCGTTCGCCACGCGTAACGTGAGTCGAGCATCTGCGAGGGATACCGCCCCGTTTCCTCTTTCTCGGACGGGCCGCGCGATGTTTGGATTCCCGGTGCGACTCGAATCTCTTTTGCCGGCGCATATTTCTTTGGTGGAAGATCATGAGCGGTGGCAAAAATCCGGTCCGCAGCGGGCCATGCGATTTTTGCACGCTGTTTTGTCAGCAGTTAGTGACATTTTATAGCTCTTGTTTTCTCTTGAAACTTGTAAATTTTATAAAGTTTCGCGCTTCAAATCATTGCATTCATAACTCTATAGGAGAGAAATTATTTAAAAAATTTGTAAATATTTGTAAAAAAATTAAAATTCAAACAATTTCTTAGAGTTATGAATGAAATTACATGAAATTGAACTGAGACATTCTAAACATCATTATCGAGGGAAGGACGTTGCTTTTTTTTTTTTAAATTTTGTTTTGGTTTTTAAAAAACACAAAATTCGGTAGCTAACTCCAAGACGAGCGAACCCGCCTCACTAAACCTCTCCAAGCCACTCCTCTTTCTCCCCATCCCCCACCCGAAATGACTGACTGAAAGTCTTACTCGGGGGAATGTAAAGGCGATTTTCGCAATACAAAATAACCAGGTTCATTTTCTACATCTGACGTTGTTTGCCTTTATTGGTTGTCTTAAAAATTTATACCAATTCGGAAAGCAATTTTAAGTAGAGTGTTCTAAAAAAATGATTCGGCATAGTCAAGAGAAAAAGAACTTAGTATGCTTAATTCCGTACATATGAAGTTACAAACGAGAATGCTCAATATTGCTTCTACAGACGTTAAAATAAATTATCAAGTGTACCCTAAATTTTCTCGAAAATTATGCACCAACGCAATATTCATGAGATCCGTAAGAAAGAAAAAGCCTGCACTGACCGCTCGGCTTGCGTGCACCAATGCGGAAAACGAAACATCTCCCGAAAGTCGGAGCCAAGAGAACGCGCAATTGAGGCAATAAAGCGCTTCATGAATAAGGCGAGCGCTCTGCGAAAAGTTGTAACACTGTAAGCCTGCACGGCCAACCCCCACGGATGCGGAATCACGGACAAATTGCACTCGGCCAATTGCGGCCGGCTCTTCTGTATTTAAAGCGACGGCGGCATGTGCACTGGCTAGGCCATTGATCCTGGCTCTATTGAATCGCTTTAGAAGCAACTTCATGCTCATTATTCCCGGCCTCGATCTCGCACGCGTTCCCGAATCGCCGAAACACCCCAGAGATTTGCAGCTAAGCCTCAGCGATCAGCTTCGCCCCATGATCCTTCTACGCTGCTCGCGGGCTTTCAGAACAACCTGGTGCGCGCTAGGCCGACCTCCTTTTACCTTCCCCTTTGGTACGCGTGGACGGACGTTCAACTTTTGTTCCCCGTACCTCAACGTTGAGCCACTTCACTTAGGGTGGGAATATGTGTATACCATACAACTCGCCCTGCACAGCATATCTAGGCACTCAATCCTCTTTCTAATGTGGATTTAGTCCATTTGCTCACCGTTGCAGTTAATCGGTATTTGGATATAATTTGAATTTTATATGATTTGTTTTGTTAAAACAGATGGTATTGCATTAATTGCATATAAAAATGAGCAAGGGATTTAGCGCTTATGATTTAAAATATTTCTTAATTTAAACAATCATGCTTTCACAATTATCCTTATCCTATAATTTAATTAAATTTTCTATTGTCTACTCTATTCGGTAAGTTAAATAAAAAAAACTATTTTTTTAAATTTTATAAAGATTGACAATTTCGTGATATAACTGTGATAATTCTGTTTTTATTAGAAAGTAAATAAAAATAATATCTTAAAATAAAAATGTACTTTTATTTGACTAATTTATTAAAATTAACTCTAAATACAACTACATTTAAAGGTGCATGTGTAAAAATATTTCACTTTTTTCGTCGGAACAACACGTTGAATAAAACTCAGATGCAGCTATTAACTGCACGGTAGCGTTAGGAAATTACATTTAAATGAAATCCACGAGCTCTATCGCGGGAAACGCTATACTTTCGCAATACTCGACTCTCGAACGAAAGTGCATGCTTGCTCTCGATTCGGCGCTTCCTTCCGCTGGAAATCAAAGCGCAACAAAATCGGCGAAGCGGCGCGGTTCCATGACCGTATGCGCTTCGCGAAATCGCGTGCCACCCCCCTAGGCGCGAGCCATTAGTAACAAGGCTCACGCGAGCGCGCGAAAACCGGAATTTACATATCAGCCGTGGCTCTGGTGGCAGCTGCCGGTCCCCGGGCGATGGGTCTGCTCCTCCTACTTAACCCCCGCGGCAAAAAACCGCAACGAACCTGCCCCCGTTCTCCCCTTCGTCCCTATACAACCTTTTCGCTTTTTTCTACCCGCGGCCTTTGTGCGCGACCTTCTCCCCCTCCGGTACATCGGAGCGTCGAACGCACACCGTAGGAGGGGTGGATTACTCGCGTGCGGCGTCACCTCATTTTTTGTTCCTCCGTACCGGAAGTGCGTGTGCTCGAGCGCTTGGATTCGATTTTTTCTGCTTACGGTATGGCAAGCTCTTTCTCTTCGGCTAATTTCGTTTGGAGATGTAGAAGGCGGAGCGATGAATCGATCCTGGATTTCCTGTGCTTTGCTTCGTGACGCCATAATTTCAAATTTCGATTCGGTTCTTTGTTTGCTTTATGGCCTGACACATAAACTTTTATAGAGAAAGGAAAATTTTTGCTTTTAAATGTTGATTATTTTGAACAGTACGTAACTATTTAATTTCTCCAATAAAAACGTCAATTTTTTTTTTAAATGTCAAGTTCAAACGTACGTTCAAACTCGTTGTTTTGTGTCATTACTCTCAGGCCTGAGAAAATTAACAGCCACAGTTAATATGATTGCACGTTACATAAACCCTTTAATCAGCTTACTTTACGCAATCTGTTAAACAGGGTACAAGGTTGTTGGAGCTATATACTTATATCATAACATATGCTTCGTCGCAACTTTTTCGCGAAATTGTTCGAATATGTTATTTAATAAACCAACAGCTTTTAAGTTTTGTATTGTAGAAAATATAAAAAATCAGAATGACGAGTTTGTTGAAGTCGTGCTTGGACACATTCGAAGCAGATTCGTGATGTCGAGAAAATGTACGTTGAGGTGATCAGAGTCAATCATCGCACAAGCATATCTAAGTCCGCTGACATTGCAAACAAACATTTATGAAGCAAGAGACATAAAAAAAAGTAAAAACACATCGCAGTGTGCAAACCTCTATGGAGTCTCTGCTAGTTATCCGAGTTCGCTCCTTTTTAGTCGATACTTCATGTCCACCCTGTAGACTACGGTGATCAAGTCCGGATGATCCTTATAAGGCGATGCACTCTGTGGATTGGCTAGGTATCGCAAAAAGCTCCCGGGGTCAAAAGAACTTGCTCTGGTTACAAATAATATCAAGCGAATCTTGCCTTAGATACAACTAGGATGGATCTGAGACGATACTTGCTACGGCTTCTGCGGGAAAATTCATTTTGTAGAATTTGCTTTTAATTGCTTTACAAAATTAAAATAATAGTTATTGTATCTATTAAATTAAGATAAAGTAATTGTGTAATTAACCAAGGTCTAAATTAGTAGCAGCCTGTAGGTTTACAATCATTATTTTACGCCTTTGTTGCTAATAGATACATTGAATTAATTTCTCCATTGAACTAAATATATGTGTCAATTGTACAAGGGAAATAAAAAGCATATTATTATTAGCTATTAATCTCATTTTATATTCCAACATGTTGCGGCTATAACACGATTATTGCACTATTTACTTCAAGGTAAAGTAGTTCAGTCAATCATTAATAAATTAAGTTATTACGTATAGCGTTTTATTTAATTCTGCTATTTTTAAGCAGCGTTATCCATTTCCAATGTAAAAAAAAGAGTTAACCGTTAAAGATTTGCAAAAAGGTGCAAGAATCAACCGTTTAGATGTTACAGATTACAGTACTGGGAAAACATTTTAAAAGACTGCAATTTGTACGCTCACCCCTATAAGCAGATGCTACTTCGACTGTGACAGAAACTCAGGTGTCAGCTGTTCAACACAAAAAGGCTTAGTGACTCTCACTTATGGTGGTTTGGTTTGCTCGTTTGTTCTCAACATTTTATCTTGGAACTCTCTTGGAAATTTTTTAGATTTTCCTATCTTTAGTACTGATCTATATTTTATCGCGATTGAAATGGGTTTAAAAGGAATTATATAAAGAGAAACATCAAGTAACATTAAAAAAAAATACATATATTCGTATATTGAAATCGCATATTATAAAATGCTTTTACTATCTATTAAAAACAATGGCATTAGTTTTGATAATTGTTACAACTCGCAACTTTCACTTAATCGTTTCCATAAATTCAATATTATGTGAGCAGAGGGGCGAGAAGCAAGGGTATTTTTTGACCTAGAGATTAAAGACTTACCCGACTAATGATCCTGAGAGATTTTCTTAATCTAATTTTATCCTCGAATTAGTCTGCACTCCCTACTGCAGCAACTCGTCTGTGCACGTGGCTTCCTTCACTCTTTAGTTTTAATCATCCATTTTACCGGTTACAAGCTCTTTCTAAAATTACGTTAGATGGTAGATAATGTTTCGGTTTGTAGGAGCGCACACGAGGTTAATGCACTTTAACCTTGTATTTAAATTTCAGATTTTTGACGTGTCAGCGTACTGGAAATGTTTTAAAACTCTGTTGTTTTAACATGATATTAATATAATTGTAGGTAATTACGGGAAATTTCACGAATTTCGAATAGCCGCAGAGAAAGGATTTTTCGGTCTAAAAATATGTCGGCCGCGAGCAACCGACAAACCTCAGAAAGGGTTATAATTACGATCTCACAGAAATCCCTGCCACTATAAATGAAACCGCTCTGCTCCCAAATTGTACAAAATATTCCGAAGTCGCAGGCATTGCTCCTTTTACGAACGATTTATATTAATATTAAAAGAAACAATGAATGCACTAACAAATAGGTAAAAAAGTTGAATGAAAGAAGTCCGAATTACTTAGAAGCATCACTCATGACGATTGTATCGCCGGAAAGAATGAAATAAAAAGTAAGTGATTCGCGTTAAAGCGACGGTTATTTGCGATCGGATGCGCCAGAAGCTAGCATTAATCGTTGGTGATCGGCGTATCTGCAGGGGTCAGTAACTCGAGCGTTTCAACCCTCGTAGACTCGCCAAGCAGCAATCGTAACAACAAACCAGTTTTTACGAGGCGCTCTGGGCGCTCGCGTCCTCGGCTCTGCGGAGAAAAGTCGACAGAAAAGTGGCTCGGAGGACGTAAAACCGCGAAGCGAGTCGTGCAAACGTTGAGGCGCGGACGCTTCTGGAAGTCTGCCCGACGGAATTTTGTGCATTTAACACAATCGAATGAGGGAGTAGAGAAACAAAGCCTGGCTATCCGGAACACCGAGAGGATCAGTCGCTGCGCTAATAAAGTTAATCATGGGAGCCGGGACAATGGCGATACGAAAGAACGATCCGACCGTTACACTAATTGTTTCTTGAACCAGATTTTTCCTTTGAATGTAGAAGGCAGAATTTATAGTTGAATGAAATAGTTCTGTAAGCATTTATTGCGATCTATCAGTGATAATTGCAGTAATCGATTTACTGCAGTAATGAATTGCTAAATAGGTATTTCCAGTAAAATTTTAAACTTTTACCTTATCCTAAAGATGTACAAAGCTATATAAATATTATTAAAGGGTTACGAAATATTTTAAATGTATTAGTTAAATGTCAAACTTTTATGATTAATTTAAATTCCTTGTACAATTTCTACTGAGAAGTAACTGAAGAAGTAATATTAGTTTTGCATTAAACAGCTCAGAGTCACGTTTGCGAGGAGAGCCATTTATTACTGTCGATTCCTATAAATCCCTTGGCGTTATAGTTTGCATATGTAAATCCATCGACGCGAAACGAAGTAACGGGCCGTCATATCGGCAAATATAACCTTGCGTTTACGATGCTATAAGACTGGCTTTCTAGCTTCCTCCTCTTTGACTTTCAACGTTATAAAATTATCAGCATAATTATGTACAGCGTTAAAAATTTCTTTTTCAGCGCTTGAACGATTTCGTTTGATTTTCAAATCTATACCGATAAAGAAGTTCCTCTTCCTCTGACTTTCTAACGAAAGCACTTGAAAAAGTAACTCAAATTTCACCGTTTCCCTCGTACCGCATGAACTTGGAGGCAGCGCCTCGCACAATTGCGCAGAAAGGCCGGGCTTACCCTTATCAAGTATACGACAATAAATTAAGATAAGTGAAAAAGCTTCAGCAGGACGGAGCTCGAGTTCTCAAGTGCCGCTCAATCTAATCTCTTATCGTGTCTGTTTGCGCCAGGCGGTCCCCACCCTCGCAGGCGCGCTCCATTCCTCACTTCCTCGGAGTATGCTGCGTGCGAGCGCTCGGTCACAAATCACCGAGAGTCGGCTGCGCCTTTTTCCGAGTCCCGCCGCACAGCCGGATTTCCTCGGCACGCGCTGCGAGCACGTGGCCGCGTAAATCGTCGGCCAAGATGAGACGCGTGCAAGACGGTCTATTTAAAGGAACGCACCAAAAGCTGCAACGATGCCGACTACCGCGTGAAAGTACGCGTCTACTTTTGGAGGGGCGGGCCCGCGAAATGTTTGCTTTTCCGCGACGACGCCGACGCCGCCGGCGGTTTCGGAGCAGTCGCCCCGTTGTTTCAAAATACACTTACTCGCTCGTACCTCTACGCACGAGCCGCGCGATCGAAACTTTTCGCCGCGCTTCGCCAAGTTGAGATGCTAATAAACTCTATGCTCGGTGCCGTTTCAAAGCAGTAAAAATTCAGGCACCCACTTTTCCGTGAATATTTTACAATTGACGATTGAGCACAGAATACTATGAAGAAATAAAATTTGAAATAAAAAATAAAGGCTACATTCACTCTTTAATTCATAGACAGTTATACTCAAAGAAAACTTTAATGTATATTTCATATCTTTCGGTCATAAACTGAAAAGCACTTATTATAAATCATCCTTTGATCGTCATTAAACTGGTTTTATATGAAGTTCAATCAATGAATATAAGCCATGAATTTATTGGATGAGCCTTTAGTCATTTTTCAAACTAGTGAATAGGCTACACTTTCATGCCCATCGTTGGTTCTCTTTTTATCTTGAAGAGTTTCGAAAGCGAGTGGGGTTTGTACGTTGCAGGAAATAGTTAGAAATCCGTAATACATGACTAATTGACTGGACTAAAACTACTACGTAATACTTGTTGATATGTCTTACGTGTACTACTAATCGCAGCAGTTAGTTAATTAAAGAAATCGCAATAAAACTGTTTTTTTAATAAAAGCACAAGTTTTTCTTTGATTTCTGATAATGAAATAATTTACATATCACTCTCCATACAATTCATGAAAAGAATTAGCCAACAGAAAAGTAAGAACCGCGCTTCCTTTATCTCGCTTGGTTGCAACACTGCCCTCGGGTTTGCGGCAAAAAGTCAGGAAGTGGAGCAAAACCCAGGCCGGTGGCGTAAAATCTTCATGCAGACTCGCTCCGTACCTTACGAAACGGCCGAAATTTTATCACGCTGTTATAATCCGCTTCGATGAAATCCTATATAAGCCGATCGGGTCTGCTGCAATAACAGACGGGATGAAAGGCAAACGCTCGGCGCGGGACGTGTATTCGCGAAATCGAAGGAACCGCCGCGGGGGCAGGTACCCCGGCGCTCCTTTCGGCCATGAACTTGATGCGTTCGCGCTCGATTTACTGGCGACGCGCCAAATAACTGCGTAACTCCGTCTGCAGCGCGTCTGGAGCAGCGGAGCCTCGGCCCGCATCTCTGCTGGCTCAGGCTCAACTCTTGCCTCGGCGCCGCTCGTCAAACGGGCGGGGTCGCGCAGCCGATGCTGACGCTGCGGAAACGCTCGGGCTCATTGAAAAGCCCGAAGGTTGAATGGAGGCTTCCGGGCCTATCGGGCCGCGCTCCCCCTCGATTTCCTCGATTTTCGAGTAATCATTCATAGACACGCCGCGGGTGCGCGCGCGAGCTAGACGTATAGTCAGCCGCGACCAACTTTTAGGCACGTATGAACACCGATCGCTCGGAACAACTGCTCCAACGGCTGCTCCCTCTTCCGCCTTCTGTTCACCACTCGATTGTTCACTGAAAAGCGGCTTGAATTTTCGCTCTTCAGAGTTTTCGCTCGATAAGTTTCATTTGCATATCAAGCGAACGTTATCACGCACGAAGTAGGACGTTTTACCAGATCTCTCCTCGTCGTCAAAAAGATAAGAAAACGTGTAGTTAAAAAATGCCTATAGTATTTTAGTAGGTTATTGCATTTCCAAAGACTAAACTGCAATTGAAAGTTATTAATTTTTTTTTTTTTATAAAAAACAAACAATGCCTAGCAAATGTTAGTGTATCAAGATGACCTTAGATTTTGCACTTTATATGTCAGTTTTTATTGAACTTCAAGAAGAGTTGCTACTTAAAGGATAATTTTTACAATCTCAGACATGAATTTTTCCAGTGCAGATAAAAATCTCCAATAATCGCTGTCGCAGAGCCGATAAATTTCCACACGAGTCCCCTCATAGCGAGCCAACTCTCCCATGTAAAAACATCCTTGCTGCATCGAAAGAAATTCCCGCGTGTAATAAGCTTCGCTAAATATGCAGGGAAAATGCCCGAGTGAAAAATTAGAGTAAGGCGTAAAAAACAAGCAGACAATGCATACCTCGTGCTCGGAGCCTACCACGCGTTTCCGCTTTCTCACACGCGGTACTTTTCGCCTCGTTCGGAGCAAACGAAGTCTGCGGCAGCTTACGTAAAGCTTTAAATTCCGAAGGATTTTCCGATTTTTTGAATCGAGGCTAATCTTTTCGCTGACGCTTCCGGGCTGTTCCGATCGAGGTAAAAATTTCGCGCTGGAGTAATGGACCAGTGGGAATGGAAGCGGTCTGATGTGGATTAAGTTCTGCGAATCGAGATTTCACGGTGTGCGACTAGTTCCACGAAGTAAAAGCGGATTACGATTGTAAAGAATAGTCGTATTTATAGAAGAATCGCGAACGGAAGACAAGGTAGGTCTTAAAGCAAACGCGCGATTTTGTGGCATTCCTGGATATATTTCCGTATATTGTGGTATTTACAGGGGAATTGAATGATTTATCGTGGCTGCGCTTCTTCGATCAAGCAGTACTGCAAAAATTCGACACAAAAGCTCTCAACGAATGAAACTATCGTTTAAAAATGTTTAGTGCACGTACATACTTTCGTAACAAAATGACAATGTAAATTACCCAACGGCATTCGATAAAATCCGCGAAAAGCTGCAACATCGGACGAACATCTCGAGAATCCCCGTCAGTGATGGAAAAAGGCGACTGGGCAAGCCGGCGTCGGCATCCTGAGGAAAAAGCGATAAACCGATCGAAGCGGCGCGCGGAGGCACGTGCCCGGCGAGGGCGACGTGGTGGGGGCGGCGAATCGCCGGCGAGTCGCGAGTGCGGCAAAACTTTGCGCAATGCGCCTTGCGGAAGCCGGCACGTACGCTTGCTCGACTCGCTGCTGCAGGTGGTTAACCTCGCGTCTAAGGTTCGCGCCTCGAGTGTCGCGCCTCTCTGCGCTCTCTTTGCCTCGTCCGGAGGATGCGCGCCGCCCGGGTTGCGCAACGGTGCGGCTGTGACCGAGAGGCGAGGGATCTTCGTAGCGTGCGGCGATTGATGCGTTTGAAATCGATGCTTTGTTATCACAGTGAGACTGTTTGTAAGATGACTATCTGTAACGCGTTCTTTGAGTTTGATTGTTTTTCTCCTTCGTCAATGGCTTCCTCTTATCGGTTTTAATCGTTTCATTGTACTTCGTATGCGATTGTTTAAATTGTTTCTAAAATAGAACTGAGGTATTCTTTGATTTTGCGATGCACGTGTGGGAATTAATCATTTCTGTTATTAACTTAATACTAAATAAAAAGAAAGTCCAAGTTCCATGATTTAATGAATTTTCTTAGTACTGAGCTCGTAAAATGTTGAAATAAGGAAGACTTGATCTGGCAGCAGTACAAAGTTGAAATTCAAACTCGCGATGAACCGCTTTAATAAATCGTCGCAATGTCGCAGAGCCGTAGAAACGCGCGAATCGTGGCCCTCTGTCTCTAAGAACAATATCCCGAGATATATCGTTAAGGCGGCGATCGGTGTCGTGAAAAAAAGAACCATTCTCGGCGACAGATGGCCCCGGTTCTGCACCAGGCGATGCACGCAGGCTGGAAATTCTAAAGTCCGGTGAGCGCGCGCGGCTTTTCCGCGAAGCGGACGCGGTGTATATGCTGCTCCCGACTCGCCCGGAGAAACCAGATTCTCCCTGCGCGTTCGCCTCTGGGGGAGGCCGGGTGACTGCTGCCGCGACATTGCGCCGCCTCACTCGCGATTCTCTATTTTCTTTCTTGAACTCGAGTTCTCCTCCTGGTTCCTTTTCCCTCGGCTTCCTCTCGCGATGCATATGTGCTATTGCCGACCGCTTGCTTCGAGTTCTCCGAGCGATCGGCATGTTTCGCGTATTTGCTGGGAGAAAATCAATTTCAATTACTGCTGATTCATTGCTGCGGATTTGGATTTGGCTTAATGTTGATAAAAAAAGAAAAACTGATCTAAGGCTAGACTACAATTTTATTAAAATGGTCAAATGGGGACATTTTTGGTATCAAAAATGTTAGTGCAGCATTGCTTTAAAATAAATGGGTATGCAAATCCCGGGTTAAATACTAGAACAACTTTATAGAATTCTAATGATATGTAAATCCTACTTAACGTAATTGAAAATCTTTTCAAAACAGGCGAGTCTTTGTAAAGTTTGTAACTTTACAAAAAACAAAAAATGACTAATGTAAATAAAGAACAATCATTTGAATATTAATTAAGTTTAATAGAGTTTAAGAGATAGAAAATGCGATAAAAAAAGAGCATCGCTATAATTCGTTATAGAGTACAACGGACTTAACGATAAGACGAGCGATACTTCCTCTTTCCTCGCAAAAGTCATTCCAAGGGAGACGGGAGCACATGTTATGAACCACATATTTGTCGTTTATTATGGTTACAGCAATGGTCCCTTTTGAATGGAGTGGATGGACGTTCATCAGTTGAACGGCTCTTGGTTGGAGCGTTGCTGCTGCCGTAAGCGTGGAAAATGATGCCAATGGGTGGAGGGGAAGGGACGCCGGACTGGGACGCGTGGTATGAGTCGAGCGCCGCGGAGCCGCTGAACTGCGCGCACGCTCGAGTGCTCCGCAGACGAAATTTCGATGCGCGCAAGTATATCGGGCTTCAGACTCTCCAGCGGGTCGCTGAAACAGCCGTTCTTTGTTTTACTACGCGCTCGCTTTGTGCCTTATCGGTTCGCCTTTTTTCGAGTGGCCCTTATAGGGGTGCCTCGCGCGAGTTCCTTTCGATTTTACATTAAGCACTTTCAAATGCGTTTTATCCGATCATGAGGTCACTCGACTTACATTTTTATCACTGTTGTTTATGTTGGTCGAAAGGAAACTATCATGCATTCGTGATTTAGTTGACTTTAGAAATCTAGGGAAAAAATGTATGGATTAGATATCGACGACTATCCATTTTATTTATCTGTAAAGCAACATGCACATCGTATCGACACCTCAATTATAACATATAAAGAAAATTTATAATTTCTCTCACTTTTATCTTTTTTACTTATTAGTATTGCAATTTCGTTAATAATTACACTCATATGATTTACATAAAAAAAAATAGACAGCTAAACATCTACTATCTTTTATAAAGATTGCATAAAATATAATTTAGGATAATTTTCATTTTTATTCTATTACGGTCAATCTTAAATCAAGATACCCAAACAATAGCCGTGTAAAATTTGGTCAATCAGCGTTACAGCTTTCACAAATTTAATAACATCAGTTACTTTTGTAGATAAGAAGAAGCAGTGACCTGATTAAAGCTAATTATGTGTTAAGTGGCGGCAATTGGTGGAAGCTCTAAAGTTAAAAAAAAATTCTGATGCGTTCACACTGCAGAGAGAATAATAATACCGCTCGTTACGAAATTTTAAGATAATATAATAGGAATTCAGGTTAATTTTTTATTGCCTTTTTAGTACGTAGGATTGCTATGTACCATCTATTGCGTAATAAATGAGATCATATATATTATTCTATCAAACAAAATAACTACAAATTGTAATAAATTATTGTTCATTTTAAGTAGAACATAGTTTCATGAAATATAGCCGATTAGAAATTAAAAAAAATAGTAATTAAGAAGTAACGAATATATTTGTATTTTATATCGCATAAACGAGTCATTTAGTTCGTCACAATTTCCTAAATAAAATTTTTTAATACAAAAGTCCGACGCTAAAAGTATCCGCTGCGCGGGAATCAGAAAATGCAAGAAAAACAATTTTTGTGGGAGGAGATACGCGGTAATGTTTCCTGATGATGCGTCGCATTTTTTTTATCATGTGCTCGCGGGAACCTTACGCCGTCGGATGGAGCGTCCCGTTTCGCATGCTCGCGCCTTTCTTTCGGCATCATGGAAACTCAGAACGGAAACCCAATACATTCCGCTGGAATCGGAACGCAATGATGCGCCGGATGCGCGATTTATCGCTCTTTTATCCTGGCGTCCAATGAAAGGAATCGCTCTCTCTCTCTCTCTTATGGGCTTTGATAAAACTGGAAACGCACATCTGTCGGCGCTGATAAAAAATTCAGTTTATTTTTGCTGTGGGTTCACTATACCAAATCACCTCGATGTGTCTCGGCGCGTGCAAAAATAGATATTACGTGAGTGATTATTACGATATATGCTACCATGGTAACAATGGCCTATTCTGTGCAATCTATATTTTCATAATTCGTTGATTTTCTATACAGCGTCGACAGTTTCTGTAGTGTATACGTACTTAAAAAAGTTAATGATTTAAAACGCAAAATTTGTCGTTTGATTAATAAGAGCTAATTCAAAATGTCTTAGTATTTATAACGCGTACAGTTTAATTTGCAGTACGTGCTTTAACGAAGGCCAAAAGCTTTGCTCATGTACACATTTTCGTACATCGATCGATCATTCAGTTAATTCTGTATCATATATGTTTGCATTAATTTTCTGTTTTTTTTAACTAATAAAAACTAAACTCTGTTAGAAAAAAGTACACTTGTTTGAAAAGGATTTCAATAAAATTTTGTTTATGGTTGAATTTTTCTATTTCCTCTTGCGCTTGCAATGTGTTCTACAAATGTTTAAAGAAGTCTACATGAAAAAACTTCACATACGTGCAGGTATGAAAAAGTGCCTTATAGAATGTGCACGAACGAATTGTAATTGAAAAAATTTAACTCTATACAGATGTAGTCGTGATAAAAAGAAGCGAGGGGTGCATTTTAAAATGCAGTGGTGCAAAGTCCTTTGGAATGGAAGCTCCCATCATTGAGATTCCAAAGTGATTGTCAGTGACAGGAAAGTCATTTTTACATTTTGTGCGATGGGCTGATCGTTCATATCGTTGCCAGGCATCGAAGGTCGTCGTGTCTAGTCTACCTAACCATCGTTCATCCTGTCGCTGACAAGTTCACATTTTGTCAAGTTTTCATCTTCCATTTTCATAGAGTGCATTGGTTAGCTGCAAAATAGTTTTTGTAGATTCTTTATGAGATAGGAGATATGCGGAGTACGCTATTAGTTATTTTACGTAAAACATTTTAACTAAATTAGCGTGATTTTTAACGTATCAAAGAGATAAATTCATCGCCCCTTGAAAAATCAACAAAGCAATTAGTACTATTAACCCAAAAATGAAGCTCGTCACGCGAACGGTGTGTTTTTTTTTGTACTCGTTACTTTATTGAAAACATGTGTTAGCAAAAGGGGTGTCTGTGTTTTCGTTGAGTCGAGTGGGGTTATTTTTACTTCCCTAAGTTAAGATATACGCCTTATAGAATATGAAATGGGAAATCACGCGTGGAAGAGTAATGTTCCGGCTCTTCAAACTTCGCTTATTTGACTTAAATTCCTTTGACCGCCGTATGATATAGCCGATAAAACAAACTACTTTTCCTTAAAATTGCCGTTAACAAGCTGCGTTGCTTATTTATTTTTAATTAAAGAGAGGCAATACTAACAGTGAAATAACTATAACATTTAAAATGTTCTGCGATAATCGAGAAAGTGTGGACAAAAAACATATATTACTTCACATACGTAGACTAAAATGAAAAAGAACACCAGAAATTATCGTTTTGCTCTCAGTCTTATAGAATCTTCAATTATGAATGCCGCATTAACCTGTAAGACCGGTTTAAAGTGCATGGTTTGGCCTTTTATCCTCTTTTCTTTGGCCTTCCTCTTTTAAATTTCGTGGTTTTTTCTTTTCGTAATTCTGAACCTATTCTACGCTTTCATCAGTTTGCCCCCTTGCCGCAAACAAGAGCATACATTTTAAATATTCCGTAATTGGCAATTGAAAATTTGTCTAGGAAACCGCCAACGAATAAGTATCCAGACAAATTGACTATTGTCTTCGCCGTTCGCATTTTCCTGTCCTCAATTACTGTAAATTTCCGTACCAATAAGAAAATTCCTCTTACAAGTTCAGCTGTTGTAATATATCTATTAAAAAAGCAATAAAATTGTTCAATAGCAAAATCCTGTGCAAATGCAAGGGAAGGTGTATTTTAGTTTCAAGAATTCAAGGAGAAGATAGCGCTCCCTCGATTCCGGATGCATGAATCATACACTTGTGCATGTATATCTTTTTTTTTTACTTGGAGCTAATTATACAAACGGTAGAGGACTTTTTTTTATACAGAAAGCAGTTTTGTCTTCTCACCAGTCTTTCTTCTTACCTTGACTTTTATTTGGAGCTGATTGAGGAAAAGAAAATATTTTTTTTTATACACGTATTTTAATTGTTTAATTTTTATATAAGTAACGTTCATCGTCAATAAAAATTCTCAAAAATAATGTTGATTTTTAAATTAAAATTTTTTTTACAACGCATGAAAAATTACTGAAAAATATCTGAGTTAATTTAATTGTAACATGAACTAAATTTACATAACTTTTAGAGTAGTTATTAATGTGCAAGGGGAATGAAATTTTAGCGCCGAATTAATTTTGTACTTGTAAAGGTGCTGTACAAAACATACGTGACGGTACTCAAGTAGATTCTGCTTAAACACCTATAGTAAGACGAAAAAATCTCAATTATTCAATTTATTCAAAGAATTAATTTTAACTTTAACATTGCGTAATTAGCAAAGTAACCAATTTGAGAAAAAAGTGTAACGCTTAGCTGTCGATAGCCCCACTTGTAGAATTGGTACCGTTAAGTTCCTCTAGAAATAATCCAATAAGCATGTAAATACCCAGAGTTCTGGAGCATTAATAAATTACTGCCTCATTTGCAAGAAAAATCGAATCGCGCGCTGATTTAAACAATGATGCCTCGGTGAAACAATAAAATCCCCCGGTATCAGTTTTAATTGAACATCCGCGAAACAATTATGCGAGTTCGGCCTCGGCATGTAAACTGGGAGAGAATTGCAGCACAGCAAGCACAGAGAAAATAAAGGAGTAGCAATGGATGTGTGGGGAATTAGATGGAAGGGAAGGGGAGAAGGTATTACTCGTCGGAGTGCTGTAAATTCGTGTGAAAATTCAACTGGGAATGAGCCGGGACAAAGACAAGAGACGGGGGTAGGTGAGGGGAAGAGGCCACAACGGTAGATCGCACTTGGAGTCTTAAATTAAATGTGGTAAAGAAGACGCGGGAGTTAAAAAGCCCGTGCGGATGTGCTCGTAAGTGCATATAGCTAAAATTTTTTGCAGATCAGTATAGTTTTATCAGTTTGATTCAGTACACAAGTTTTTTGCTCAACATTTCTAAACGCGAGTCTTCATTTGGAGGACAATATTCGTATGCTGGAAGTTCTTTCTTCAAATATAATTCTAAAATACCCCTTTTGGAAAAGATTTTGAAAAGGCATTGTAGCCATTCTTAGTTCTTCTGAGTCTCTGAACGTTGTCTCTGCTAAGATATTTTTTATCTAACTAAGTAAATAAGAATTGATTTTATTTGAATATTCAAACTTTGGTATACATAAAGTGCTCATTTCTTGGATGGTCTATCAACTACGGCCAGCCATTCAGAATCCATTGCAGGGAGCGACAGCCCGCGCCGGCGTCTCGGAAGTTAAACAGGAGGCGGAGGTGGCCCGAGTAGCGTTCGCACGGAGGAGGACTCTGCTGATCGCTCCCCGTGAGAACGAGAGAGAGGGATCGGTCTTCCTTTCTTTGTCCAGCGGCGCAAGTATGCGTGCCATGGGTACCCTGCGGCATCTCGAGCGCGACGGCCCGGCTCGGGGGAGACCCACGAAAGGTCGGACCGTCGTGAAAAAATTGCGCTCGTGTGAACGCTCGCTCCTACGCGCCGGTGACTCGCTGGTATAATGTGGGTCAGCATGACGTATACCTGCAATAATTTGTGCATCGTTGAGCTTTTTGATGACTTTTTTTTACGATCTCTACAGTCAATTCACGAGAATCCAGATAATAGGGAGTTACTTGGGAATTTAAAAAATTCAGTCGAATCTGATTTTTTTAAGTTAAGTGGCTTTACAGTGAACATTGTAATATGGTCAAAAGGATAACAATGTTTACAGTAGTCGGATATTGCAATATATTTGTTTAGCACGTATCGGAAAAAATTTATTTGCTTTTAATGTAATTTCTGAGTTTCAAGAAAATTAAATTTAAATAAATAAAATAATTAAAATACTAATTTTAAGTTTTATTTCACTCACGCTGCGGTTGTCAAAAAAATGAAATAAAGCACCGCAATGACCGTATATCATTCGCGCTAAAGTTCGCCTCTAACGCACTCTTTTTCTTTTTGTTCACAGAATCCCTGCAGGAACCACGATTTAGTACGCAGCCCTCTAGCAGTGGCGGCATTCTCAGCGAAAACCGAACGAAAATTTTTCAGTGCCAAGCCGGAGGTGAGTTTTGCAAAAAAGTACCCATTTTTCTTGGCTTTAACGCAAAAGCAGGCGCTCTCGAGGGCGCTCTCGGTCCCGGTAATAAGTGACAAATGTGCACTCGAAAAAAGACACTTTTTAATAGCTTCAATTTTTATGAAAACGTGTAATTATCACATGGATTTTAAAGCGTTCTGGTGATTTAAATGATTTCCAACCCTTCTAGTAAAGTTATCTGATGGATCGAATAATTGATAAATTGATTTGTTCTATATGAAACCGAGTATAAAAATGATTTTTCCCTGATTCTTTTTTAGCTACACTTAAGTTCTAACTTTTGACTCAAAAGCTGGTTAATCCAACGATTTTCCTCGTTTTAAAACGTCGTATCATCCTCGAGCAGAAAAGAGGTGCATCTACCGAACGAAGCCCGAAAAAAATGGTGCCTTCCCCTCAATCGATGACGGGGTCGCCGTCGCGTCAAGGCGGAAGAGACGAAGCCCGCGAGGTGCGCGGGTAATGCAATACCCTGACCCTATATCGCGGCGCGTCGGATCGCACCGAGGGGTCGGCACCCCCGAATCTCGCCTTATACTCTTCTGCATTTGCATGATCTCGCGCCGGTTGCACTCGCGCGCTATCTCGACCAGCGCAGACGCGCGTGGGGCCGCCGGGCATTGTGTCTTTTCTATTGGTACTCTTTCTGCCAGTTGGACGCTTTAACGCGATAAGTAGACCGTGCCCCAGGCGTGCTTCTGTGCGCAAAGAAATTTTTGTCCTGCCATTCGTTAAACTGTTATTTAGTACACGCTTTATCTCGCTCAGTAATCCTGCGGTTAATAACGGACGTATTAAGAATTTGCATATTTTTAAGCGAATCGTATTTACGTTTTCATACTTTAAATAAGAAGTGCTATCATGTCTGATAGCGTGTAAACGCTTAGAGAATGTGAAGCATTAATCAAAGAATATTTCGAGTTTCGTAAAAAATATTTTTAAGAATTAAGACAAATGATGATCAAATATTACGCAAGTAGGAAAATAAGCAGAGAGACAAGAACGAGCGGAAACAAATATTAAATTATCTCTACGAGAGATTGATTATTTTTAGAATAATCGTGCCATCAAACTTTTTTAGTTCAACATTAAATCAAGCCTTAAGCACTCAAAGCCCAACTATTTCAAGTGTCGTAAGTGTTAAAAAAAGTCACGGTCGGCCCTTCAGCAATGTCATTCAGCTGGTAAAAAAAAGAAACAGGCTGGTCCCTACAGACATGTCGCTTCCTTTTTTCCGCCTCTCATTTTCCCAATACAGCGCTGAAAGATACATCTAACGAGCCTCGGGGAAATGGCCCCTGAGGGGGAGGAGTGAAGAGCATTAGTTTTCGGCTTTTTCGAATTTTCGCTTTTCTCTCCAAATGCCCCCATTAGTTTAACGACTCATACACGCCGCAGGCAATAGTATCTTGCCTTGCCTTTTTTTATCCTATGTAACATATACAATTTTTCTGTGATAAGAACTCTCAGTAAAAAATTAAATAAAATAAAAAATTCGATCTTTTCATTGATACAGAAATTGAAATGTACAAAATACAAAAGTTCAAAATTTAAATCGTAAAAACTAAAAGCAAGAAAGTGGGTATATACGTTTTTCTTGACTGTTGATCCATACCAGAATAATTGCTGCTTTGAACGCAAATTGTTAAATAGATTGTTCTATGCGTTATATTTCATTTTCATAAACATTCGTTATTTTATTTACTACATAAACTACTTTATAACCAATGTATTCTTTAAAAACATCTGTAGAATTGAAAATAGATTTATAATAATAAGTATACAGTCACGTGCGATACGTGTACTGAGAATGGCGACAATTCTTTTATTCGATTAAAGAGTATTAGGCCAAAAACGTTGCGCGAGCAATTATAAGGTGCTTCTTGTGTTAAAATAAAAAAGAAAAGGCTCCTGTAGTATTTTCGCTTGTAATCAAGTGAATCAAGTCCCCTTATGCAATTTTTTGCCCTTATGTATTTATTTACTTTGGACATAACATACGAAAAACATGCTTTTCTAATGTCTGCAGGTAATCCACAACCAAAATATAGGTGGTTCAAAGATGGACAACCGCTCACTACTGACTTTACTTCTGAATACTTTTATCGAATACACAATACGCGAAGGGAAGATTCTGGTGTTTATTACTGCGTTGCCACCAACGAGGTTGGATCCATTTTCAGTGAAAGGATATCATTTTCTGTAGCATGTAAGTATCTACGAGACTATAAAATGATTATTAAAATACATTAGCAATTATTTAAAGAAACATATTTTTATCAGAAATATTTTATTATTACAAAGATAAAGATACAAAATAATAAAAATGTGGATTTCGATTTGTTACGCAGTACTTTAGATTTAAAAGAATAGCATAATTAATGATTTTGGATTCTTTTCGATAGATATGGGAGTGTTCGAGGATTTGGAGGAGCGAACTGTAACGGTGCAGTCGGGTAGTGCGGCCGTTCTCGAAATGCCGCATATCGAGAGCCACCCGGCCCCGGAAGTTATTTGGTCGACGTCTGACGGTACCATCCCCTACACCATCAAGTACGCCACAGTACATCAGAAGCTCCTCATTCTCAACGCCTCGGAGGACGATGAGGGCTCCTACAGGTACGACCTCACTGCCACTTGGACTTTTTTCCATTGTGTTCTCTTCTCTTCTCTCCCGAGCCGTGCGATTTCACCTACCTACCTGCCGCGGCTTTGCTCGCAGATGAAAGGAAGGACCGACGAGTAGTTGGCGAGTTCGAATGAAGCGTTTCTCTCTGATTATTGGAATGAGACTTACCATTAGTTTCGCTAACTAGTTTTCGGCTAGCAAATGGGGCTAGTTTCTCCCTTAAGCTAAAAAACTGTATTTTCGTGAAAACTGAAATCCTTTTCCATTCCATTTAAAAAAAAAGTGCAATTGTTCAGGTCTATAAAGACCTAACAATTCATATTCATTAAAATCTTTCATTTCTGCCTTTTTCCACTAAAGTATTTTATAAAATTAAGTTTGAAAATGATTTTTTGCAGAGCAAGGGCACTCAACTCGCAACTCGGAAAGGAAGAAAACAGTCCGTTTTTCAAGCTGGAGGTAATCGGCGACCCGAACACGGAAGTGGCGCCCACAATCGTCGTCAAGCCCGAGGACACGAAAATAATCAAAGACCAGGGAATGACTTACTTACACTGCATCGCTAATGCCAGGTGATTTGCATTCTTGTCCATTATCCTATCGGCATTTCCCGCTCAATCGCACACTTTAAATTTCAAATTCGTTTACTTTGTGATCAGATTAGAGTTGCATTACATTCACTTTTTTGATAGCATGTGTTTGGTTTTTATCAGCAGCTTAGAAAGCCGTCAATATTTTCATATAATTATACGCTATTATCAAACAAAATGATTCCATTGAATGTTTGAGAGGAATGCAAAAAAATGCAGAATGCAAACAGGGCGCGGTGTAATGCAAACCTTCTTGTTGGTTGGTAGATCGTTGCACGAGCTGAGGACGATATGGACGAAGGACGACATTCCAATCGAGGACGCGAGGATAGCTTTCAACTTTAAGGACTCGTGGAACAGGACTCTCATACTGATATCGGCTAATCTCACTTATACGGGCGTCTACGCCTGCCACGTAGATCTCAGAAGTGGCGGCTATCCGACCATTAGCGCCAGTGCAAGCGTAGAGGTTCTCGGTGAGTTTGCCTTCTTTTCCTTTAGCCTTAACATTTTAAAATGATTGTTTTAGAACTATTCACTGATTTTTTTTAAGACTTTTAGCTGAGAGTAAATTTATGCGAAATATCTATTCAGATCTATTGAAAATGACTTATAAATTCTTTTTAAGAAACTTTAAGTTTTAAAAATTCATCATTTTAAATGATAAACTAATAAACTAACTAAAGGAAATAGAACAATTAATTTTAAATATCATGCTTTAATAAATTGTACTTTAGGAAAAAATACATAGTAGAAGACGAAAGACTAGCACGTGTTCTTGAAAGCGTCGTGACCGGTACCTACTGTTGGATCGATACACTTACTTAGCACTCAACACTGGTTTGTTCCCCTTGTTACAGAGAAACCAAGCTTCCCGACCGAATTGAAGCGGGTAACCCTCAGCGAGTACGGGTCGACCGTGACGCTGCCCTGCGACGCCGAGGGGGTCCCCCCGCCGAGCATCCAATGGTTCCGGAACGCCGAACCCGTTGACAAGCTCCTTGGAACGAGGTAAGCACGGTGCCAGCTCATCCACGCACCCCCCTAACCAATCCTAACCAACCCACCTTCGATTCGATTGACTCGTAATAGCCCCCGTGCACGCACGTGCGACCTGGGAGAGGGAATTACCGGCTCAAAGGGAAATGCGTGTGCTTACTTTACTTGGACTTGGAACTTTTCACAATAACAGTCTAATGAACCTTTCTAGTTTGAATTTTTATACCTTTTAAAAAGTGTTGAATTTTATGTTGTTTTGTACTAAAAATTCGACGTATAAATGACTGCTTTACTTGTCGGCGAAAGTACAATCATTTCTAAGAAAGTGCCCAACTTGCATGTGTACTCGATAAGTTTCGAACAAAATTAAAGAATTTTTATTTAACGTAAGTACATCTCTTTTGAAAGGTTCAATTATACTTGAGACTAGGACGAGTTAACTGTTTAGAAAGCGCAAAGAGTTCCAAGTCTGTTAAAGTTATTTTTGGATATATATTCTAAATCATTATGGGCTTGCGTGTCTGTACAAGCTCAAAAGCGTAAATGTAAAAAAAAAATAACATTTTTCTAACTTATGTAAAATTTGCATGTTTCAATGGATTCGCATCTATATGCAAATCTTTCAAAGTCGTTTTCTTTTCTACGAAAACATGCAGGTACGCAATGCTGGAAGATGGTTCTCTGACGATCAAGAAATTAATGATGGAAGACTCAGGGATGTTCCAATGCCTCGCTATGAACGAAGCTGGCGAGGCGTCCAGCTACACCTGGCTCAAGGCTAAAAGTGAGTAACCATTTGACATTTCTTTCGGCGAGAGAAGCGTTCAATGCGCAACACCTCGCACCGATTCCGCGAAGTGAGAGCCGAAAATGTAGCTTCTGGCCCAGCTTTATTTTTTTACACTATTATCGAGCGCACGATGCGCTGCCGCTGGCCTTGAGCCTGTCCCATACTGATTACATGTTTTTTGTTGTTGTGCGAGCGCAGAAAGGTCGGATACAGCGATGAGAAAGAGAAAGAGAACGGTCCGTCGAGCCGCCGGTTATGGTATCGTCGGAGTGCGCCAGGATAATCGTCGCTTTCAGTTCTTTCAGTATCCAGACCGTAAGAACCCAAGTCGTCCTTTCTCGGCGTTGTCCTTTTCTTTGATTTTTTAGTTTGCAATTATCTTCCGTTCCCTCAAAATTTTTTTATTTTTTTTAGTTTCTAAAACACAATTTAGCGCAATTAGCAGTAGACGAACGCGACAACAGTCTTCACTCTATTTATATCTTACTACGATAAAGTTTTAAATTTCTCGTAAATTAATTTTTAGTTTAATAGAGCAAATATAATAATTTTCATTCTATTCAACTTAAAAGTATGAGAAATTTAAGTAGAAAAAATTGGTGTGATAGTAAAAATATTGTTATAGTTATATTTTAATTGTAACGCCAATTTGTCACTCACACCCGAACTCTTTATACCTTTCATTTCACATTCACCTACATATAGGCACTTGCTTTGGTAAAATATTTTTTCTCAGTCTGTTGTCGCATAGCTTTTTGGTTTCGTTTGTGTTTCTTTATCGTTTTTTACTGCATTAGATGTATACAGTGATACGCGTCACCTCATTAGCACGTATCACTTAGTGGTAGCAACTTGTTGTGTAATCAAGCAAATCATAAAAGCACGTGTGTATTATAATGCATTTATTTTGTAAAAATTTTTAATCTCACTAGGTAAATGCATTAGTAATGTTATTATCTATTACACGACTAATCGACGTAAAAAATGCATCTACGTAGTTACATCAATAAGCAATTCGGGCGAATCGCTCGATTGTTATAGAAATACTAAGGCAATCGTTGGTGATGTCTTTGACGCTGAACTTAGTCCATGCAGTTTTTTCTGTCTCGCTAATTTCGTACACCTTTCACGCATTCGAAATCACCAGGAGGTTCCAGTGGGAATCTCATAGTCGCACCGCATTAATGCGTTTTTCCTCTTTGATTGTTTCACACGAAACGTATTCGAGCACGAATCGGCCCTTTGGGGCTTATCACGCTGCCGGTCGCAGTCAATTCACGCAGATGTCTTAGACATCGCATCTGTCTATCTTTTTTGTTTGTACTGTACAAAAAAATGTTGTTTGCAATTGTATGTCGCACTCGCGACTGTGCACACTTAGATTCAGAGATTTTTATTTATGTGTGCAAATGTAACCACTAGTTTTTTAAATATTCATTGAGTTTTTGTATGTATATGCATGACGCGTGTCGATCGCCAAAAGTGCGCAGTGATTAATTGTTAAATCTGTTATTTACAGCTTCTATACCGATAATGGAAGTTCCGCCGCAGAACATCACAGTACTGGATGGAAAGGACGCGAATCTCAACTGTCGAGCTATCGCGGCACCAGTGCCGAATGTCACCTGGCTTTACAATGGTTAGTGCAAACATTTGCTGATGACCTATAGAGATTTTTCAAATATTGGAGTTATTGCAGTTACTCCTTTCGACTAGGAATTATTGTTGACTTGACTGATAAATGTATGCACTATAAAAATGTTGATTATTCATGGTATGCGGATAGTAATACAATGGGTAATTGGAATATCTTAAGCAACTCATAAATACACGCTTGGACACCTTCCGATAATTTCCGTATTTTAAACTATGGAATGCTAATATTTTACCAGCACTTTTCTTTAACTGTTGTCATACATATTTATACTTCCCCTTTTAAAAAGTGAGACCATTATTAATGCTTTCCGATAATGTTTAAATGCGTTATGAAATTTTAGATACCACTCCGGTTGAAATAGCCGGGAGAGTACAAGTTTTGGATAGCGGTGATCTGCTAATAGCCGACGTGAAGCCGAGCGACGCTGGAAAGTACACTTGCGTTCGCGCCAACGAGGCTGGATCCGTAAATGGATCGGCTTACGTCTCGGTGCTTGGTAAGCGCTTGTTTTACTTTCTTTATTATGATAAAACCCAAGTTCTCATAACTAAATTAACGAGACTAAAAAATTTGTTGACAGTGCGTACTCAGATTGTTCAGCCACCGGTAGATCAGTCGGTCCTGCTTGGACATACAGCGGAGCTCAAGTGCGAAGTGTCAAATGATCCGAGCGTCAAATTCGACATTGCTTGGTTTCACAATTCTCAGTAAGTCGGGATAATCTGCTTTTATATACGTGGAATGATATTTTAATCCGTTAGAACAGGTGAAACTTAAAGATGAACCGACTCCAAGTCTTGGCCAAGCTTGATATACCTATCGTTTGCACATTTATAAATTTTTCTTATATTGATTTTTCATTGCATAATTTTGTTAATAAAGACGCTAATTAACTTAAAAGGCACAGAAAAACGTAATTAAAGAAAAAGTCCGGGTAATGATGAATGTAATTATACGTCAAAATGAAAGTAAAGCTCATCTTCTTCCGTGAAGTCGGCGACAAAAGTTCCCCGCGTTATATAGTCCCGATGTGCGGCAGCTCATAGCGGAACGATCGCGGAAAAGAGTCGACAACGCAAAAGTACCCTGCAGCGTTCGCGCTTGTTAAACGCGCAAGCAGAGCAGATCCACGTAGGAGAGAAAGTTGTTGGCGCAACAGTCACGCACAGTTCCCTTACAGGGTGATAAACACACGAGCGAGTCCGAGAGTGAAGATGCAGAACGACGGAACGTTGGAGATCGGGGCTGTGCGCGCCTCGGACGTAGGCGAATACACGTGTTCCGTGGTTTCGTCGGGCGGCAACGAGACCCGCACTGCCCGCCTCAGCGTGATCGAGCTTCCCTTCGCGCCCATCAACGTTGTTGCCGTGCGATTGGAGGAAATTTCGCCAAGGACCATAAACGTTTCGTGGGTACCCGGTTTCGACGGTAACAGCCCCATCAAGTCGTACATCGTACAAAGGCGCGAAGTTCCCGAACTCGGTGAGTGCACTTTTTCTAGACAGGTGGATTAATTATGCAGGACACGGAGAGCCACCGTGTTATTTTAATGTACTCTGGCGTCGGCAGTTTGGGCTGACTCATGCGTAACAGCGGAAGTAATTTTCGGACCGAGCTCGAGGGTGTTTTCTTTTTTAATTTAAAAGAGTCTTATAACTCATGGTATAACTGGGTTAATAAAAGTTATACACGGAGTATTGAGAAATAAAGTTGAGTTTGTAAGATGAATGCATTTACTTTGCAGGACCATTGCCCGACTCCACGTTAAACTGGGTGACGGAATATTCAAACATATCCGCCAGTAGTCGCTCGGTTCTTTTTAACAACCTTAAAGCAGCGGCGGCTTATCAGTTCCGCGTGAGTGCGGAGAACAGCGTCGGCGAGGGACCAAGCTCTGAGCCCAGTAACGTCGTAGTGCTTCCTCAAGAACGTTAGTATGCTCAAAGATTTTTTATTTTTTTTACAAGTAAAATCTATTTAACAATAATGTTGCAAAAATTAACGGTAGCATAAAAATAAATAAAATTTTATCGCTTTTGCGAAAGAAATAGTAAAATGATTTATTGCACCTGTGTAGCGCCTTCCGGACCACCAATGGGTTTCGTAGGTTCAGCGCGTTCCTCATCCGAGATTATAACTCAATGGCAACCTCCGGCGGAAGAGCACAGAAACGGCCACATATTAGGATACGTATTGCGCTACAAGTTGCACGGCTACAATGAGACCCCTTGGATGATCCAAAACATTACGAACGAAGCGCAGAAGAATTATCTTATTACCGATCTAATAACTTGGAAAGATTACATAGTGCAGATTGCCGCGTACAACGATAAAGGCGTCGGAGTCTTCACGAACGAGTTAAAAATCAAAACAAAAGAAGGAGGTAAACAATTGACATTTACAATAATTTGAAAATTCTCATTTTCGAATATTTTTAACGTGGTAAACTAAACTTGCACTTGATACCACCAGTACCGGAAGCTCCACCGACGGACGTGCGCGTGAAAGCAGTAAATTCGACGGCTGTGAAGGTGTGGTGGAAACCGCCTAATCCACAGAAAATTAACGGCATCAATCAGGGTTACAAGCTTCAGGCCTGGCACAACGGCGGATTCAGCGAGGAGAACGAGTACAAGTCCGTGACCGTCGCGCCTAACCTTTTCGATCCAATGGCCGAGCAAAGCACCATTATGCCAAATCTTAAAAAGTATACCCTCTACAATGTCACGGTACTCTGCTTCACCAACCCCGGTGACGGAGAGAGGAGTTTGCCTGTTACCGTACGAACAAGTGAAGATGGTAAGGCTTTCAATCTTTCCACAGTTTTAATTTTTTTTTAGACTCACATATGTAATTATTTATTTTATTTTCAAATATTTCTATATCTTAACGCAGTTCCGGATAAGGTAGAAAATCTCCAGTTTCTCAATATCAGCGATCGTGCTTTGACAGTAAAGTGGCGTCCGCCTCGAGAAGTGAATGGGATTCTTACGTTTTATCAGTTAAAGTACATGATCAAAGATAAGCCCGACTCGCTGAAAGTGCAAAACTTCAGCGCTGAAGTACTTTCGACAAAAATTGAACACCTACAGGTGAAATTTTTGCGTTATTTATAATCTTTCGGGATCTTCTTTCTTACAAAGACGCAGTCGATATATTAACATTTTGTATTGTTAGGCCACTACGCATTACACGTTCGAAGTTTTGGCTTGGACGTCGAAGGGTCCGGGAGAACCAAGTATAGCTACGATACAGTCGGGTGTTGAGCCGGTGCTACCGCAACCACCGAGCAAATTAGCTTTATCAAACATAGATGCATTTTCCATTGTTCTGCAATTTACTCCGGGATTCAATGGCAATGCTTCTATTTCAAAGTGGACTGTGCAGGTACGAGTACAGAAATTTGCAAAATTTATTGGTAAAGTTTCGATGTAGCTGTATAATAATACATTTGCTATCGAAATTAGGCTCAAACTACGAGAAACACAACGTGGCATACAATATCTGAAATATACGATCCGGATGCAAGAAAAATAACAGTCGAAGGTCTCACTCCGTTTATGCAGTACAAGCTAAGGCTAATAGCAAATAATGTAGTAGGACCGTCAAAGCCGTCGGAACCGACAAAAGAATTTCAAACTATTCAAGCCCCGCCCTCGCACCCACCTAGAAACGTTACAGTTCGTGCAATGAGTGCTACTGAATTGCGAGTTAGATGGATTGTAAGTGTTCAGTTTAACAATTTCCGTAAAAGAGAGTCATCATTTTTCTCTGTTTAAAATGATATAAATTATCTTTTTTTAAAACTAGCCCTTACAACAAGTTGAGTGGTTTGGCAATCCTCGGGGTTACAATATCACCTATACCGAAGTTCGAACGAACAAATCGAAAAGTATCAGTATTGACGATCATACAGCTAATTCGTATGTACTTGAAAAGATGGAAGAGTTTGCGCTGTACGAAATATTTATGCAAGCTTATAATGATGTTGGCTCCTCGACATTGAGTCCAAAAGCTCTTGAACGAACTCGCGAATCAAGTAAATTTTATTTTTAATGATGTTTTATTATATTTATTTTGAAATTAAACGTTTAACTTTTTTTCTAGAGCCAACTTTTGGGCCCATAAATGTGGAGGCAAATGCCACGTCTTCGACGACTATCGTTGTAAAATGGGGTGAAGTACCGATAGAACATCAAAATGGCCAAATCGAAGGTTACAAAGTGTTTTATAGAGCAAACAGTCGCTCCCCATACCAATCCAAGAATATTCCTAGTAATTCCACTTTTACTACTACACTAACGGAACTACGAAAGTATGTCCAGTATACTGTACAGGTGTTAGCTTACACTAGACTAGGCGACGGAGAATTAAGTGTACCTCCAATTAGAGTTCAAACTTTCGAAGATGGTAAGTCTACAATATTTTTTATGACAAATTTAGGTTAAATCTAAAGTTTGTGTCTTTATCGATTATATTTTATTATGATATTATGATCAATTATTTTATATTCAGTTCCTGGTCCACCATCGAACGTATCATTACCGGATGTCAGTTTTAACACTGCGCGAATTATTTGGGATACACCTGAGGATCCAAACGGAGAAATTTTGGCATTCAAAGTTATGTTCCACTTGAATGGAAGTACAAATCATCAATTTACAAAAGAATTTTCCGCTACGACCAGAACATTTACGTAAGATGACATCAGATTCTAAAATATATAATATTTCAAAATTTTAGTAAAAAATTTTACAATTATAACATTTAATTTTTAGGGCCACAAACTTAGAGTCAGAGAGATATTATATGTTTTCGGTCACGGCTCAGAGCCGATTAGGTTGGGGCAAAACAGCTTATGCCTTAGTTTTGACAACTAACAATAGGGATAGACCACAGCCTCCGTCAATGCCACATGTTAGCAAGTCTCAAGTGCAAAGTCGACAAATTACTTTCAGTTGGACTCCAGGTCGAGATGGCTTTGCTCCTTTACGGTACATTTTATTTACTTTAAGTAGAATAGGGCTATATAAATTACATCGCCTTATATAATTTATTTTATATTTTATTTTGAATGTAGATACTACACAGTACAACAGTCGGAAAATTCTGGACCATTCCAAATCATACCAGAAAGAGTCGATCCGTCTTTAACTTCATATACTGCGAATAATTTAAAACCATTTACGGAGTATCAATTTCGAATTCAAGCGACTAATGACATTGGTCCTTCAGCATGGAGTGCAGAATCTATTCAAGTTAAAACATTGCCAGCTGGTAATTTCTTATTGACTTGAAATTTTTAAAAATTAATGACGACCTTTTTTTCATTTTTTTTAAATTTCTTTCTTCCATTCAGCTCCATCTCGCGGTGTATCAGGATTGAAAGTTTTACCTATAACGACATCAAGTATTGAAGTTCACTGGAATGCGATTGAAGAAGTGAATTGGAGTGGTGATCACTTAACTGGTGGATATCGCGTATTTTACCAAATTCTATCTGATTTTCCATCCACTCTCTCTGGGCCTCCAAAAGAAGAAGTTATGGGAATTAATGTAAGAAATGTTACACAAAAAAATTTAAATAAATTAAAATCTATTATATTAATTTAAAAAATAAATTTTGATCTCAGAAAACTACGATAACTTTGAGCGATCTGACCGAAGATAAATATTACGAAGTCATTGTCGTTCCGTTTAATTCAGAGGGTGAAGGTCCCCAAAGTCTCCCAGTGACTGTGTACGTTGGTGAAGCTATTCCGACAGGAGAGCCACAGCAAATCACAGTAGAGCCTATTTCTTCTACAGAAGTTCAACTTAAATGGAAACCACCTCAAGCTAATATGCAAAATGGAGAACTTCTAGGATATAAAGTAGGTTCTTTTTTCTTTAGTGTTTCCACTTTAAGATTTGTTGAGAAAATGGTCTGAATTTCTTGCTCTCATTATTTTTTCAGATATTTTATTTGGTCACGGATTCCCCACAAAAGTTAGAAAATAAGCAAGAGGAAGAAATTGAAGTAGTTCCAGCTTCTTATTCTACTCATAGTTTAGTATTTTTAGATAAGTACACGCAATACCGAATACAAGTTTTGGCGTTTAATCCTGCTGGCGATGGTCCGCGATCTCCCCCAATCACCGTTAGGACCAAGCAGGTATTTAAAGGAACTTTTAAATTGTACAATTACTTAAGTCTCTTTCAAATATTTAAGAAATAAATAACTTTATTTTCAATTTTAGGATATACCCGGGCCGCCACAAAATTTGCAATTCAGCGAAATAACGTTGACAAGTCTTCGCGTCTCATGGGATCCACCCAAAATGCGTAACGGCGAAATTATTGGTTACGTAGTTTCTTATAAAACATCCGAACAGAATGACCGTAAGTTATAATAATTTTTATTGTTTTGTGAAGAATTTGTTTCTGATTCATAATTCATTATGGAATTGCAGGTTTCAGTAAACAAGTGAGACAGAAGGTTACCGAAACCAATTTGACGATTCAGCCTTTGGAAGAAGAAGTAACTTACACGTTTATCGTCCAGGCAGAAACGATAGATCTTGGTCCATCAATTTCTGGGAACGTGACTACTGGTCCTCAAGAAGGTTCACCAATGGCACCTACAGGCCTAATAATTACGAAGACAGTTTCTAGTGTAGATTTACAGTGGACTAACGGTGCCACGGGCAAAGGCTCCTTGTTGGGTTACTACATTGAAACTAGGAGACAAGGTAATAATGTAATAATTGCTTTTGATCTTCTAAAAGAGAGTATTTATCATAACAAAATATTAAATATTCAATAAAAAATGCACTGCTAGGTTGATTTTTTTAATAATCACAATACTATTTTATTTAAAAATGCAGGAAGTGAAGATTGGCTGCCTTGTAAGTTTAAGAATATGTTAGCGTGGTTTTTAAGTAACTGTGTTTATAGATTTATGCTCAGTGATTCATGAATTCATTTAGTGATAAAAATAACGATGATGATGTGTTAGACGATTGCATGATATAATTATTAGCAAAGCTGATTAAAAATCCATGTAATAAAAAACATTTTTTAAGTATATTCATTAGGAAAATTAGCATTTCATTTTTCATCTCTTGTACATTTTTTTATTCATCATCGTTTTATTTAACAAAAATCCAGTCTTTCCCGGCATGATGAACGTACAGCTCCTTTTTAATGTTCTCCTTCATAAATTGTATGAAAATTAACAAATTAGTAACAGTTGAGTTAGTGGTTCGAATAATTACATATATTGTTTATTTGAGATGATTTGCAGTGCTGTCGAATCATTAATGTTCTTATCTCTTTGGTCAGCGAATTTTCATTTATATAAAAATATAGTGAAATCATCGTCGTGTAGAAGTTGGAGCTTTTGATCTATGTTGTTTAAAGTGACGCTAGTGGTAGTTTTTAAATTTATGCAATTATCAATAAGTGTTTGACAAATGGAAGTGTAAAGAAATTATCTAATAAACGTACATTTTTCGTTTTAGATAATAGTCAGTGGCAGAGGATAGATAGAACCACGAATGGTTTGAGGACAGAATATAGCGTGTCGTATCAAAATTTACTCCCGTCTACGTCCTATTTGTTTCGAGTTATAGCTTACAATCGATACGGAATCAGCTATCCTGTATATTCGAGTGAAACGGTACTGAAACATTTCTTTGTTTGAAATTCATTTTTACCTAATGACAATTTAATTCTAACATAAATCTTATGTACAGGTTCTTACTCCTTCTAAACTCTACATGGAGTATGCTTATTTGCAACATCACCCATTCTACAGGCAAACGTGGTTCATGGTAACGTTAGCAGCAACCTCTGTAGTTATAATTATCATGGTGATAGCTGTTCTCTGCGTGAAAAGCAAGAGTTATAAATATAAACGTAAGTTTTTATGCTCGGCCTTATCAATGAAATAATTATTTCCAACCTATTTGAAAATAAAAACTAACGTTTAACATGTGTAATTCAGAAGAAGCTCAGAAAACGCTGGAAGAGTCGATGGCGATGGATATCGACGATCGACAAGAGTCCGATTTAGAGCTGTACCGTTCGCGGCAGACAAGCGGAGTGGCGGGCATGAGCAATGGTATGGGTACTCTAGGCAAGAGGAGCACGCTGAGCCGCAAAGCGATGCATCCTCCGCCACCTGCAGTGTATGGCAAGTCGCCACCTCGACCCTCGCCCGCCTCCGTCGCCTATCACAGTGACGAGGAAAGTCTCAAAGGCTACGATGAAAACCCTGACGATAGCAGCGTTACTGAAAAGCCCTCAGAGATTAGTTCTACTGACTCACAGGTAAGCTGCATATATACGTGAAGTTTTTAAACATCTAAATTAACTTTTGTTTCAATTAATATTTACGCCGGTGAACGTACTCTTTTTAATTTTTAGGCATCGGAGAGCGAAAATGAAAGTGTACAGTCAGATCCGCATTCCTTCGTGAACCATTACGCCAATGTAAACGACTCATTGAGGCAGTCATGGAAGAGACAGAAACCCGTGCGCAACTATTCGTCATATACAGACTCCGAGCCAGAGGGTAGCGCGGTGGTGAGTTTGAATGGCGGCCAGATCATTTTGAACAACATGGCAAGATCGCGGGCGCCGTTACCCGGTTTCACCTCCTTCGTCTGATAAAATATTAACTGTGTTATCGAGCGGAGAAAATTTCTGCCTGCTTATGAGTTTCTTACGAGATACGGCTCCAGAATAATCCCTCGTTTACCACCTAAACGAGAGCCGTACGCTTTCTCGATCCTTTCTCCGAGCTTGTGGCAAATTCTTATTGTGATATATATCGTTACGTATGTATTATTTATAATTACTCACAAAGTCCTCTCAGCGGGAACAAGACTGCCGAAGTGGCGTACGAACGGCCGTAATGCTCTTCGTGCGCTCACTTTTGCGCTCGCTTGATCTTCATGCATTGCTTTGCACGGCTATTAATTAAGAGCGCTGGGGGAGTCTGCTCATTCTGTGGCAGAAACTTTTGGTTACAACTAACCAAACGCGTAGATTTTTTTATTATACTTATTATAATCAAAAGATGCTGGAAATATTTATTTTGCGTAAGGAGACAGTTGCCTTCCATTTCGTAAAAATTATTTTACTTTGAAATTTGCTTGCAGCAAATATTTCGAACGATAGGAATTTTTTTTCAATATGTACAAACGCTGTACATATATTTCCCAGTTTTATGATCACAAAAGAAGCTAAGTTTTCAAAATTTATGGGTTCTGTGATTCACTTTATTCCACGCAATACGAAAATCAATTGATCATATCATCGCGGAAGAATGAAGCAGCAGTTGCCTTAAAAACGATCGAAAGAAAAACTGAGATTAAATTTAATCTCTGAAAAGTTGCAATTAGCATTGTAATATTTAAATCATCGTAAAATAATAGGAAGTAATAAACTAGAATTATTTGAATCTAGTATAGGAGTATATGAATACGAGAGATAGACGAAAAGAAAGATCGACTGTTTGTGAATGTTAACAAGAAAGTAAATCTTGAAATAAGTCTGAAAAATGCGTTTTGCATCGCAATTCTCTATGTGTATATTTTTAAGTTATATGTCATTGTAGCTTGTATTTTACTTTGAATGAATTTATCATACAAGAACAATTGGTCACTGTACATTATTTTTTTCTATTTTATATTTCTTAAGATATAATTGTACGTATCAGTTTGACATTAACTTTTTTACATTTGCAAAAGAGTTTTAAACAGTGGAATTTATTGCAAATAAATCCATGAAACAAACTGGTAAGTTACATATCTCAACATGAGCTTCTGTTAATATCAGCCAACACCGACGCATACACTGGATATTGTATGGAATAGTAGTGCTTGTAATATTGTAATATTGTGTATAAATCCTCATGACCAATTTCGGGGATTATTGTATAGAATAAAAGGCTGATGTAACTAGTAGTTTTATGAACTATTAATATTATTATTGCTCTTTAAAGAAAAAGCACATTAGGCTAATGAGCTGCTATTAGAGAAATTTATCAATATAAGAATATGATAATACTGATTTGATAATCAATAAATCCAATATTTATTGTCGTTCAGTCATTAATGAGCCAAGAGTGTTGCCTAAAAAAATCAAAGCAATAAGCTTTGCACACTCTGCTATACAGACAATACTACACAACGAATCAAGAGTATCTTTTTACTCCTGAAATATTGCATCTCACTTTAACTCAACAAATGCATATGTAGTCTAGAACCATAAGTATAATTAAGTATAAAAATATCACCATCCGGTGTTTTGTAATAAAGAACTTATTGTTAACTCAGAAGCATTCATACTTCTGCTACACTGCCAATAAATTTTTATGTTCAAATTTTTTATTATTTATACAGTAATATAATGAAAAGTGAAAAGTAATTACGAATTTGTAATACAAACTCTGTTTTAGAAATATATTATCCTTTTAATAGAAAATTGTGTTTTTATTCTACCTTATTTATATTCTACATTGCAACAAAAAAAGTTAAATTTCTTGAAATCATAAAAAAATTTGATTTATTTGAAGCTGTACACAAAGCAAACAGTACAACATCAAGCAGATAAAAACGTTTTTTCACACAGATCATACCAATTTTTTAAATCTTTTGGAACTTTGTTATGTGCTACACATTTTATAACGGACCACACTGCAATGTCAACTACGGATGGTTCAGCAGAATTTAAAAGCCATGGATTTTTTCCCAAATAAGTGAGAAATTTGGCAGTGATAGCAGGTACATTTCTAGGTTCTTGATAAGACATTTGAAGGCAGAGATCTAAGACCACATCAATACTATTTGATTCTTCTAATGATTTTGTAGTTTCATAATTGTAGTTTTCTATTACTCTTGATAAATAACGCAATATATTAGCTTCTCCCTCAAGTGGATAATCATAGACTTTGGTAACAAGTTGAATATCACAAACTGAAATTATTAAAAAATAATTGTTAGTATCTTAAATGAGCTAAATTTTGATGTAATTTAATAAATCATACCATCTTTCCAAATAAGTCTTATGTCTACAGAATGCACAGCTCCATCTCTATTACTGTTTAATAATTTTTCTTCAAATTCATTTGTTTCACCATTGATTGTAGTTGAATGACGGTGGATATTTACTTTGAAATTGGTGTCTTTCCAAATTCGTTGTAGAGCTAAAATAAAGTATGGCGGCCTCAATGGATTAGCATTTACAATTATTTCTGTGTGAACCGGTGTCTATAAAAAAAATGTATAAATTTAATAGCCTATTGAAGATATAAAATATTTAATAAAATTAAAATATGTACCACATTTGCTTTGACATTTAAGTTTGGAGGTTTATAATTGGTATCTTTTATTGCGACAGCAATACGTAGATGCTCCACTAATTCTTTCAGTTCACAGAGTTCTTTCAAAATTCTCATCTGCCTAGCTTCCAGCAGATTATACTCAGGACTTGGGTTCTGTATCAAAAATCAAATTCGTGAAGATAAGATGATGCAATTATGTGAGGATACATAAAAAAACAAGTTCTAATCTGAAAAGTCTCGAAGCCGGTGACGCGGTTGTAAAAAAAAGTCGACACTAGCGTTTTTCATCGTTGGTCAGTTGACTGGATCCTAGAGTTTCGTCGAATTTGACGTACTCCCGTCGCGTGACAGTCCGTTGCTTTATTTCCCAGTTAGTCGTTGCGCTTTTAACGCGATTATACAAGCGGCGCAGCTTTTTCGGTGCCGTGTGCGCGTATCAACTTAGCGGGTGCTCGTTAAAAAGTCGCGAGTGCATGTACGTACGTAAATATACTAGGCTCTCAACGGGATGATCGAGTCACTCGTGTGGGCTCGGAGGGGCGAACATCCCGCGGAGAGGAGCCCATCCGGCCCATCGTCAGGCTACAAACAATTTCGCCGTCAAGTCGTCCATCGATCGAGGGGAGCAGCAGTCGACGTCAACAGTCACGACAACCCGAACCCACGGCCGCGCGACAGTCCCAGGATCACGGGGAAGACTCGCGGAGTCGGTGCAATGGAGCTTAAAGTAGCGAAGCCCGTGAGTACAAACTTTTCATCCCGACCGAGTGAGTGTGGGCACAATGGCGAAACCTGCAAAAGGCGGATAACCTGACGAGAGAAGTCCGCGGCGATGCTTTCTGCGGCAGCTGGTCCCTCGTCACCCTGGATCTTCGGTAGCTCGTACATGACTTTTGGCAGCGGGATCTGTGCCGGCAGATCCACTATTGGCTTTAGACTGTACATGACTTCGGGGATCTTAGGTTAACCTCTTCCGCGACGAAACTCCGTCCCGTGGCCTCCGCTTCCGTCCTTTTCCACCAATGTCCGCCATTTTCCCACTCCTTTTCCGTCTCTCTCACTCCCTGCGGGCTCTCGGGTTACGTACACTTTTACACGCTGCCGCATGTATCCACCGGTGCCTTGAAATATTTTCAAAACTACGCGCCACCGTGCACAGCGGAAGAAAGCGTTTTGAACGACTTATACTGTGGCAGTGTGATCGCTGGGCGCATGCGTCAAGCTGCGCGCGCACCATTTACACAAAAAGCGCTTTTCACATCCTTTCAAAAGCTCTACTCGGAAAATTCCGATATTGTAAATTACAAGCGGCGGGGGGCGTTTTTCCGCGATATCAAATCAATCGCACGACAAACCTCGATAAAAATTTCACTTGAGAATTCGCGAGCCGTTGGGTCAAAGATGGCGACGCCGAAGTCGCCAACGATTAACGAGCGCCTTGAGTCAAGATGGGGCACAGAAATATTGAGAAGGCACTTTGAGCATCCGTAAAATAAAGGCGCTATTTTTCCAAGTTTTCGAGAGCTGCCAAGTCCCCGGGGCGGCGGGGGACGCGAGCGGCGAGAGACGGGACCCTTTGACGGGGTCCTTCGACTTCCGTAGTAGGCGAAACAAGGGAGGCGCTGGGGTCGCGAAGCGCAGCCAGCAGAGCTGATCGAGTCCTCGGTGCCTCGTCGGGTGCCTCGAGCGGGATTTGCCGCGGGCAGATGGCGCGAGTTTTGCATTGCCGTGTGCTGTCGGTGAGAGAGTGTGCGTGAAAAATACATCGCGCTGGGACCTGTGCGCGCTGCAGGAAAACGCTGAAAAGGCAGGGACCGAACGACGGGGCCGGCGAGAGACATCCGCGTCGACGCGACGACGACTTTGGGCCGGGAGTGCGGCCCCAGCGGCCGGTAGGACGCCAGCGATCCTGCCCAGCCTCAGCCAACAGGCCGACATTCCTCGGGCCCCTGGAAACACGCGAAATTATATTGCCCGATGTGAGAGAGAGAAGAGCGACGACGGGGAGAGCGCGAGTGGTGTCCTCTGCCCAAGCATCTTTTGAACTAAGGTTAGGACCTACTGTTAACTTTGAGCCTGCGCACCTCGAGGAGGTGTCTCTCGCATCCGATCGGGCTGCGGCAGCCGCGGCCATCGCACCGGGACACCGGCGGGACGCGCGGGTGCTCGCACCGGAGCAGCCGATCGAGACTCGGAGGCGTATGTCCGCCAGTGGCCGCTGATCCGCGCTTGCGAATTGCGCTTTTTCGGAGCCGCGCCAGCCGCGCGCGAGCCCAGCGCCATCCGGCGCCCAAGTGCCAGGCCGAAACAAGGCGCCGCGCGATTGGTCGAGAGCCGCGGAGCCGAGCGCAGCTCGCGTCCCGTCCAGCCTCGCCTCCCGGCGGACCGGCGTCTTCGGCGTCCGCGCGCGGCCCGCTCCGCCCCGGGGGAGAGCCCGCGCGCCCGGGCAGCGCGGCGCGCGGCAGCGGCTCGCTCGGCGGCCGCCCGGGGCTCGCACTGGTCCGCCTCGGGCTCCCAGGCCGGCGACCAATCGGCGCGCTCCTTACGTCGCGGCGCTTCGCGCGCGCTCTCCTTCCTTCTCGCTCCAGCGCGCGTCTCGCTGCGTGCGGCAGCCAGCCTACTCCTACTCCGCTTGTGCTGGCGAACTGGTGCGACCGCGATACGAGAGGACCTCGGCCGCCGTGAGATAGGGCCCCTTGTCGCGCCTGCACTGCCGTCCAGAGGCGGCGCTCAGCTGTGTTTTCTCGAGGGAGCGGGCGAGGGGGCGAGCGAAAAGTCCTGCTTCCGCCGCTCGGGCCTGCACTCGGTCACGTGAGCAAGTATCTTGGGCCGCGGGTGCCCCCGAGAAATGGCGCAAATATCGCGGAGCGAACCCAAGTCGTGCTATGTGGCGGCGGCGGCAGCGGCGGCGACGGCGGCCAACTCCGACACCTCGTGTTTGTTGACAAGCGCGCCACGTGCTGAGCAAGAGAGATAGAGTGCAAAAACGAGAAAGACAGCGTCCGACAGCGCGAAAAATCGAGAGAGACGGAGAGAACGCGGCCGCGTACCCGCGCGTGCGGAGGTGCGCAACGAGAGTACTGTCGCTGACGTGAGTTTACCTGTTAACAGTGCTGCAGGAGAGCGGACGATGACGGGAAGGGGTACGAAGCGCCGGGGCCGACCCCCCAAGTCGGTCGTCATGGAGCGGCCCAAGAAGTTCCAGTACCACCTCATGAAGAAGCCCAAGTATCTGCAGAAGGGCTCGGAGACGCCGAGCTCGCAGCCCGGCACGCCGACTGCCTCGAGGCCCTCCTCCCCCCAAGAGACGACCGAGACCGTCGACACAAGACGCAGCACGCGGAATCGCAAGACCAAGGGAGGCAAGGACAAGCACTCCAGAAAGGGTGGACATTCTGGCTCCGCTTACCAGAGACGAGGGTACAACACCAGTATGGACTATCATGATTCCGAGTACCACTACGGCTCTGATTTTGGTGACGAGTCCAGTGAAAAGAGTGAAATCGAAGATGATCCTTTGCTGCAGAGCGAGGATGAATCTTCTGAGAGTTTGGAGGAACCCGATCCATCCAGCGATAGTGATTTCTCCCTATCCAGCTTTAGCACAACTAGTGGTACCCCCAGGAGAAACGTGCTAACACAACAACGGCCACCCAGTCCAGAGCCTCTGTGGCTTCAAAATCGTGAGATTCCAAAATTGGAGTTACCCAAATCATCAGAGGACTTGCTAGTTCCTAGGGATCTGGTCATGCCTTGCCTCTCTATTTATGAGGTTCTGAGGCACTTTAGTAGTCTTCTCAGACTTTCCCCGTTCAGGTTTGAGGACTTTTGTGCAGCTATGATCTGTGAAGACCAAACCAACTTATTGGCGGAAATTCATATAACACTTATGAAATCTTTATTGCGAGAAGAAGACTCGCAACAGACTCATTTTGGCCCTCTGGATCAAAAAGACTCTGTGAATATAAGTCTTTATTTTGTTGATGCCATGACGTGGCCAGAAGTTTTAAGATCCTATGTCGAAAGTGATAAAAGTTTTGATCAAAACATTTTAAATATTCTGTCCAATTCTGAATATCCATTTTCAGGTATCGAAGATAGAATAAAAGTGTTACAATTTTTGACAGGACAATTTCTTATCACTAATCCTGTTAGAGAAGATCTACTTCATGAAGGTATTTTTTTCAATTTCTATGCTTTCAATAAATAATATTTTCAATAATTAAAAACTTAATACCTGTAATCTTTTGAAAAATGTTCAGTATGATGTAATATTTTTCTGACTTTTCAACATAAAAAAATTCTAAATATAAAAGTTTTAAATTCTATAAATTTAGAAAATTTAATCGATAAACTAAAATTATTAAACCTCATCAACAGGGAATAGAGATTATGATGATCACTGCAGAGTTTGCCATCGACTTGGTGATTTACTTTGTTGTGAAACCTGCCCAGCTGTATTTCATTTAGAATGCGTTGAACCTCCATTAGTTGATGTTCCTCCTGAAGATTGGCAATGTAATATATGTAAAGCTCATAAAATAAGTGGTGTCATGGATTGTATACCTGATGTTGAAAAAAATGGCTTATTGTGCAGACAAGAACACTTAGGTTTTGATCGACATGGAAGGAAATACTGGTTTCTTGTTAGGAGAGTTTTTATGTAAGTTTTATTGGTTTTATCATTTGTTGAATGTTCTTTAAATGTATTTAATTTAATTAGAAAATTTAATGATTCTAGTGAAAGTGAAGACGGTGAAATATGGTACTACAGTACTCCACTGCAACTGGAAGAATTAATGGATTCATTGGATAAAAGTGAAATGGAAGTTGCTTTGTATAGAGAGCTATCTGATTATAAAGATGAAATTAAGAGACAAATGGAATTAACAGAAACCATAACAAATCAGTATAAGGGTAACAAAAAATCTTACTTGGAAGTAGAAAACGGTATGCATATTTTATTCTTTTTATTAATATAAAAAAGTATATTCAACTTTCATTTTAATTTGATCTTACATTCATTTGACCCATTTTTGTTTAGGTCTTATACAAAAAATAAAAAAAGAACGCCAAGAAAAAATCGAAAAAGAAGAAGAAGAAAGGAAAGAGAAAGAAAGGCAAGAGGCTGAGGAAATGGTTCGAAAAATTCACGAAGATCCAGAAGCATTAACAGAAAATCCTACTGCAACATCTGAACAATCCGAAAATAAAACTTCTGTGAATGAAGAGCAATTAAAATCTGAAAAACCTAGTGATGGAGAAGAAAATACTGAGACAAAAGTAGAAAATGGTAATGCTGTAAAAACGGAGAATGAAGATATGGAAGTTGATGAAATAACCGATAGCGTTGATAAAGATGGTAAGTCTAATTCATTTTTAATTTTGGGCAATGTTTAATGCTGTAACATAAAATAAAATTTTCTTATACAATTTCTAGGTAAAAAGAATAATATTGTTACGCGATCAAAAACTGGTTCACTAACGCCACGAACATTTAATCTTGATGAGCTAAAGAAAAAACCAGAAATCAAAGAAGAACCAGGAAAGACAGAGAAAAGTGTAGTTGTGAAAGAGGAAACTAACAACGAACGATTAACTCGCCAGAAAGCACATCAAATAGCTTCAGGAACACATTTATTTAAACTTGGAATGGATAACACTTTCAAAACGTACGTGAATCAATATAGTACGAATACCATTGCTTTGAATAAAGTTCAACGAAATGAAGAACGAGATAAGAAACGCCACTTATCCCATAAATTTGCTCTTACTCAAAGTGTTGAGTTCAAGTGGATTGGTAGCTTAACTGGTACACGTGCGATGCTTGTTCAGACTCTACGACAAACAATTCTACAACTGGAAAGTAGTATCCAAGCACCATTTATGCACACTAATTGGCCATTGTTGCGCAAACCGTGGACAACAGCAGTTGGCAGCTGCGTAAATCCCCGAGACTTTGCTCGTGCGCTGATCGCTTTGCAGGCTTGCATCAAGTCTGTAGTATTTGCCAATGTTTGGCATGAACAACTTGGACATGTCAAACTACAAAGGGTAACAGCACTTGAACGTGAGGAGAAGAAACGCCTTGACAAGAAAGAGAAGAAAGAAAAAGAAGACGAGGAAGAGAGAAATCGACTTACTTACAATTTTGTTAAATACACATTAGGTTTGAAACATCAAATTTGGAAGCAGAAAGGCGAAGAATACAGAGTGCACGGTCAATGGGGTTGGTTGTGGATATCGTCGGGCCGGCGATATAAATCTATGGACGCTAGTAAAATGGGTTTGCGTGCTGGGCCACAGAAGATTATGGTGCAAGTAAAAGATCAGGTGGGGTTGAAGATTTTAGCAGCTGATCCATCAACTTATGAATTTTTAATAAAAGAATACAGTCCATCTGAAAATTCTGAAAATAAAGAAAATTCTGGTAATAAAGACAAAGTTGTGAAACAAGAAATTAAATCAGAAGAGGCAGCTACTGACGATAAAAGTACTGAGGTGAAGCAAGAAAATCAAAATGAGGATAATAAAACTGAGAATGAAAATGAAAGTAAGGTAAAAGCAGAACCAAATGATGACCAAAAAACAGAAGTTAAAACAGAAAATCAAATACCAAAACAAGAAAATAAACCAAACTTCCCATGTGAGTATGCTTTTTCATTCATTCTTTTTCTTTTTTTATTGCTTTTATATTTAACGAAATTCTTGTTTGTAAAATGTCAAACTTTATATATTTCTTTTAATATTTGCAGTTTTGGCTGGCATGAAAATTCAAAAAGTTTTTAAACCTGTCACTGAATTTGAGGAAATTGATATTATGAAAGCATTAACTACATCAGGAAGAGTATTTTATCCAAAAATTGGTAAAAAAACGAGAATCGATGATTTTCTTGCGCGACGTACGCATTTAAAACTTTTGGAGGAGCGACGACTATCTCAGTCTGAAAAACTAAAGGAAATTGCGAATCGACCAAGTACTCAAAAGAGTGAAGAGGAAAGCGATGTAGATGTCGAAAATACAGAAGAGGGTGCAAGCGGTGCTGGAGGTGATGCCACATTGCAAAACATCTTGTCGGGAAAGCAAGTAAATAAGGCCGCTGGTCAAAACACGCGCGATGTAATAGCTGCAGTAGCAAAGCGCATCCAACAAGTTCGTCAACAGTATGCAAGTTTGACACGTTTAGGTGGAAAAAATATAGTCTGTTACTCGAGGTATTGTAACATAGCCACACAAAATTTAACGAGTAAAACAGTCATTACGCCTCAGAGTCTTGCTACTCAATGTTATTCGCCTGTATGTTTAAAAAAGCTTCAGTTAAAGCGAGATCTTGTAGTGCTACTTAGAAAAGCCAATGCTCTTAATAATAATCAGTCAAACGCAAATACAGCAACTACTACTACTGCATCTACTCCAGCTACTCCAGCCACTCCAGCCACTGCAGCAATTCCTGTAAAAAATGAACCTAATGAAGATAGTAAAGAAAATGTCATTAAAACCGAAGCTACCACAGTGGCAGAATGTAAAGAAGAAAAACCTGCAGATAATTCCCAGAACACAGTTACTCCTCAGGACGGTAGTGGAGATGCATCGCAGCCGGAATGTAAAAAAATTAAATTAGAATCTGTAAGAATAAATTTTTTAAAACTAAAATATCAATGATGTAATTCATTTTTAACTTAAAATTTTTTATTTTTTAGGATGATAATGCAAGCAATAGCAATAGCACGAATAAAACTGTTGTCACGACAAGTAATATTGTTACAACAACTACTGTTACGACCACAACACAACAAATAAAAACAGTGGACGGAGTTGTTAAAAGCATGAAAGAGACAGTTACATCAAGCAATGCTATTGATGTAAAATCAGAAGTTAAAACGAGGTAATGAAAAATTAATAATTTTACACAAGAGTTTTTTAAAAACATTTGATACAATTATTTTTATTTTATTAATACTTTCAGTGTCTCTAACTCCACATCACCCAAAACAACAACAATTGTAAATCGAAGAGGTAGAACTGTACAAAGAATTGTGTATACTAAAGAGTTAAGTGCTGATGGCACAGAACGAATTTATTCAGCTACTTCCACAGAAGGAAAAGTTTATTTGAAGAAAGTTGCTATATCTTTAGCTGATAGAAGAAAAAAACGCACACCTGTAAAATATCCTTTATGTTCGACATTTTGCAGCAAAAATAAACATCGAAGTATATTAATCTTACCACAACACGAGTTAAGAAAATTAGCGCGTGCTGGAGGTCGACATCCAGTGCAAGGCTTTCATCATATGGCAAAGGTTTTTAGTAATCCATAAAGATATTTTTTTACCTGCATTATTTTATGTTTGTTATAATGTACTTTTTTTATCTGTAGGCTAACATGTCGGTATGGCCTTATCCTTGTCCAAGACCTCTATTTAAAACGTGCTGGCTTTACCGTACAGTAGGTTTAAAATCACTCGCAGCTGCTGCAATCCAATTGCGCATAATGTGGTCTTGTTTGAGATGGGACGATATAAATGCCAAACCTTTATCAAATGATGGAAAGCATCAGATTACTACTGACACAGAAATCATGTCATTGGAAATTTTAAAACATAGGCATGATGGTCAATTTATGGATAAGACTCAATATTTGCGAAGAAAAGTAGTCATTCCATTAGAATTACCAAAGCAAGTTAGAGGTTCGTAATGAAAAGTTAAAATGATTTATTTAATCAATTTTGTATTAACATCTTTTGCAATTTTATTACAGAAGTAACATCGATTCGTAGCGGTCTGCGAAAAAGAAAACGTCCAGAATCTCCACAAAGTACTGAACCTCAAGTGTCAGAAGAATGGGTGGATGAAGACAAACTTGAGCTTTGGGAAATTAAACAATACGGAGAAAGGTTAGTAATAACTTGTTGAATGACTGAATTTTTTATAAGGGCTTCTGCTTTGTTATATTGTTTGAAACCTTCTCTTGCACTTTCCTAAAACCTTATTATTCGTTTTTATATCTATCTATTATTATGTCTATTTTTATGACACAATCATTTCATCATTTGTTAGAGTTTTCAAAACAATTTTTTAAATCAATTTTTTTCTTTCCCTTCCTTTTTTAACACCATTTGATATTAACCCCTTTGCTTGGTGCGTGTGTCCAATTCTAGGTTAGAGAAGGCTAATGCCCAGATTATTACTAGGAGTAGATCAAGCGGACCACAGACAGTTGTTGTGAGTGGCAATAGATCTGGTGCAGCGATTACATCAGGTGATCAGTTAGTAAGTGGTAAATCAACACCAGAAGAAATTAAAGAAAAAATGGAGCAGCAGTTGAGACTTCAAAGAGCTGCTCATCAGCAAAAACGAGCTTTAGAAAATTTAAAAAATCCTGGTACTCCTGGCACACCTGGTACTCAACTTGTAAAAGTAACTTCGAATTCCCTTCAAGGTAAGTAGTTCTACTGCTTGTGAAAATGGTGTTGTGTTATCTTATTTTAATGCGTGCATATCTGTTACAGATGGTACTCTTAAAGTGGTAACTAAAGTGGCAATACCTGCTAATCCCAATACTCCGCAAGGGAAATCGCAACTTACTTCATTACTTACAACACCGACTCAAAATAAATTTATTGGCACTAGAAGAATATACATGACTAAAGGTACTGTATACTTGTATAAGAAAATTGCATATATTGATTAAATAGTTTTATAATAAAAAAACATACATTTTTTAGCCGCCGATGGAACTACTAGAGTAATTTCTGGACCTACAAGTATATTGCCAAAAACATCGCAACAAGCACAAACTCCAAATCAGCAGTCTCTCATAAAAGCCACAGGTCAAGGTAATAAATTAATTAATAGAAGGAACCAAGTTGTGTAGACAATAAATTAATTTTCCTCTATATTTTTCTTTTTCTATGCAGGTACTCCAAGTACACCTGTTCAGCACGTACAACAGAAGGTACAAATTTTACGTGGCCCCGATGGAAAATTGCAAGTTCGCGGATTAATGCCCGGTCAGCAGTTGGTTCAAATGCCGGATGGCAAACTGCATGTTCTGAACACCCAAACGATTCCTGCAACGGCTGCGCAACAAGCTGCAAGCACTGCTACAACATCCACTAGTGCTACGCCTCCCACAGTGCAGGTGACTCCCAAGGTAACTGCAAACGCGGTGAACGCGGTCAAAGTATCTGGTGTTACATCTAGTACACCGGCTAAGTCAACTCCGGTCAAGGTCGTAGCGAATCAAGTGCAAGGCGATTCAACTCCGCAACCGGCGACTGTGCAGCTGCAACAAGTTGTTCAAGCAGGTCAAAGATTGAAAGCTGCTATTGTTAGTCCAGGATCAGTTGCAACCGCTGTTGCTCAACCTCAGAAAGGTACTTTTGTTGTTGCCAATACTGGGCAAGTAGTACAAGGGACACAAGTGAGTTTTTTTTTTACTTTTTTAGATGACATTACTTAAGCTTTCTTATACTCATATTATGATTTGCATATTTTAGGTGATTTCAACTTCTGGACAAGTAATTAATGCCAATCAAATAATAGTTAACAATCCTGCTTTAGCACAACAATTAGCTTCAGGAAAAGCACAATTAGCGACCTTAGGTGGTCAACAAGTTTTATTGCGCAATACTACTGGAAATTTAGTCCAGCTTAATTCAGGAAACGCTGGTATTATCGTAAGGAATGCTGTCACACCAACTAAAACACAAACAGGTTTGTTTATAAAAATATTGTGCAATGTAATAAAAGTAAAAGTAAAATCTTTAAATTTATGACAATATTTTAATAGTGGCTACAGTGCAACAGACAGTTGTAACAACAGCAACAGCAAGTACAACAGTCAGTGAAGGTTCTAATACCAATGCGACGGTGACCACTACGACAGCAACTCCAACAACACCAGTCATGACACCTGCTCCGCAATCTTTGCCAACTACCAATCCCCAGCCTGCAGCTCCCGCGCCAGGAAGCGTGGAGGCCTCATTGTTGGTTGGTCAGCCTCCGGGTACCGTCATCAAATGTGTCACTGCTCAAGTTATCCAGACGACTCAAGGACCTAGAATAGTACTGCAGGGATTGCAAGGAACTGAATTTACACCAAATCAATTGTCTATGGTTCATCAACAAGTGAAACAACAGTTACTGAAAGCTCAAGCAACCGCCGGAAAACAAGGTGTTTTAGGGCCAACGAAAATTTATTTAGCAGTGCAGCCTGCGCCAACTGCCCAAGTACAGCAAAATCAGACTTCACAAAATGCACCTACTTCGTCGAATCAAACTGCTGTTATATCAACGACGCAAACTTCAACACCGCAGCCAGCCCAAACTGAACAAAACACTGCTGGTGAGTACGAGTATAAATCACAGCATAAAAAAATTGGAATACTCAAAAATATTGAAAATTAATTTTACTATATAAATAATTTTAATTTATTAGAAATAAGGCTAATAAATGTGGTTTCAGATACTCAACCAAAAAGTAGTGATACGATCGAAGAAACATCTAAAGCAACAGAAATTGGATCACCTAAAAAGGCAAAAGTCGTTGTTCAACAAGTTCAGCGTGGTACAGCAGCTGATGATGAACCTCAGAAAACTAGTGTGGCTAATGGACAACAACAAAATGAAAGAAGTAAAGATTCAAATCAGTCTGCAGCCAACAAATTTGTACTTACCCCAGATTATATTCAACAAAGTAAATATTTTTTAAATTACACCTTCAATTTTGATGTTACCTTCTTGAAAAAGAAATATCTAAAAAACTGAATTCATTTTTATATAATTTATTTTACAGCCATAAAAAATGCACTCAAACAAGAAAATTTAAATCCTGAAATAGAAGAAAAATTGTTACAGTTGCAAAGGTACCAAGAAAAACAGATGAAAGGTACAGAAGGTTCCACAACTGGTGCTCAAACTCACAGCACACCCGTAACCTCGGTGTCTCGAGCTCCAGCGCGAAAACGTCCTACGGCTACATCTCATACAACGACAACAACCCCAGTTACTGCAAATATTGTAACTAATGATAAAGACACAGACTGGGTGGCGGATATATCCAAGAAAAAGACACCTATTAAACAAGAACCACGAGACATATCAAAGTAAGTGTGAAATTATTTTTTCGTGTTTAATTTTTTCATTTAATTTTATATTTATATCTTTTTTAAGGTCGCAAAAATTGTCTGAAACGTTAGACAATGATGCAATGTTAAAGAATCGTTCCAACAAACTGAAAGAAACTCAGGAACAAAGGAGAAAACAGCAAGTGCATTCTAGAATGCAAGTTCTACTATTCAGGCACAAAGAATTACTAAAAAAGGACATACTTAAAAGAAGAGCTTTATTAGAAAAGGAGCTACAGATAGACGTTCAAGTAAGTAAAAAACCTTTTTAATTTTTATGTCTATTTAAAGTAGCCTAAAAATTAATAAAAATTTAATTTGCAGAAAGATCTTTCAGCAGAACTTGCAAGTAGAACGAAGGCGGAAAGACATAAGCAGGATGAAGTTAAAGTAGGCAGTGCAAAGCGTAAATCGAATGCCCAACCTCCACAACAAATAAGTCCACCAAATAAGAACAAACCAAAGAAACAGAAAATGCAGGGTCATCTACCGACTGTAAATACAGTTACAACAAACAGGATAAAGAAAGAGAAACTCTACTGCCTCTGCAGGACGCCTTATGATGAGACTAAGTGAGTATTACAATATTTTATAACATTTAAAAAAGGGGTTGAAATTGCAATAAAAATAAGCGTACATTGCTTATTGCAGATTTTATGTCGGCTGCGACCTCTGTAATAATTGGTTCCATGGTGACTGCGTGGGTATTACTGAAGAAATGAGTAAAACCATGTCAGAATTTGTGTGTACTGAGTGTCGACATGCTAGAGAAACACAAGAATTATATTGTTTATGCAAACAGCCATACGATGAATCTCAGTAAGCAATACTTGTGACGTGCTTATGCATGCGATTTGATACGTATATAACTTAATACTTAAATTTAATGCGCAAAATTTACATAATTTTAGATTTTATATTTGCTGCGACAAGTGTCAGGATTGGTTCCATGGCAGATGCGTTGGCATTTTACAATCGGAAGCTGACAATATCGATGAATATGTATGTCCAAACTGTCAACGAAATTCATCTGTAAACTTTGCAAACATGAAAAATCTTAATATGAAGGATCTTGAACTTCTGAAGAAACTAATCAAACAAATACAGGTATTGTATAGATTAATACTGTTTTCAGATTTTATTTTTATTTTGAATATTTTTATTAATTGAAGGATTTATTTTATAGGGACATAAAAGTGCTTGGCCATTCATGGAACCTGTGGATCCAAATGAAGCACCAGATTATTATAAAGTAATAAAAGAACCAATGGGTAAGTCAAGAATTTATGCAATCTTTGATAATGAAAAAAAGAATATAAAACAAATTAAATTTATTAAATTTGCATACATTTTTTTTAGACCTACAAACAATTGAACTAAGAATAAACGATAAGTCATATAAAAAGCTCAGCGAATTTATTGGCGACATGACCAAAATATTTGACAATTGTCGTTATTATAATCCCAAGGAATCGCCATTTTTCAAGTGTGCAGAATCTTTGGAAACGTACTTTGTAAATAAGATTAAATGTTTAAGGGAAAAGTTCTCTGAAGGAAAATGAATATGAAATGAAAATATGAAAGAAATGTCAATGTTGTAATTATCAATTTAGCGTCGGGATGTCCTAAAGTCATCTAATGAAGCGTTAGCAGACGTTTTTATAAAGGCAAAATGTCGGATATTTAGTTAGAAAAACCATTCTGAATTGAGATGTCATTAAATTGTCTAATAAGTCATCTTTTACTGAATTGTTTCGACGCATTTATTTCTAATGTAATGAGGATTAATGTGTCTACAAATTTTATATAAGAGACGACGTATTGTCAGAATATAAAAGATGACTTTTAGACATGCCTTCTTAAGCACTTTCAGACGTCTATATAAGTAATGAATTTCTATTTATTTTAATTAATAAAAGTACAAAATTAGATTATGATTACAAAACTTCTTTATTTCAAATACATCAGAATCATTTATTAAAATCCTATTTGTTATACAGTAACATTTAAAATATTTAAAATTGCAATATCACATTATAAATAGCATTTTTGTACTATAATATCAACATTAAATCCCTTAAGTAAGACGAGTATTCGTTATGCAGTACTGTTCTTGCAATCGAAATAATTAAATTAGAAAGCTTTATGCATAACAGATTAATCTAAACAATGAAGACATTATGTATCATTTCATTTATACATAGTATGATGAATATTCGTTATACATTTTTGTTATAAAAGCTTTGTTTAAATATATGAAGTAAGATGATATTTTTGTCATAAATAAAAAAAAACATATTGCGGTTGAATAAATTTAACGAAATTTTAATTTTCCAAATTATGTTTTTGAAACTAAGAAAATATTTTTTTAATAATGTGTTATAAAATCCAGCCTTAAAAATGAAAAAAATACTTGTAATTATATTGAACTATGGAATAAGCCCTACATAACTGCAAAAATTGTAAGGTGCGTACTATTAAACCCTATGGAACCAGTCTGAAAATCATGTTATATTTTATCCTTCGTTACCCGTTCGTTTGAATATACTATTCTCATAATTAGATTATAGAGTAAGAATGGTAGGTTAAGAAAAGAATTGTACAGTATTAAATATGTTTATATGTAATTCATTTAAGGTTTTTTAAAGAGTAAAATTGATTAAATTTAACCAATTAATTTACAAATTGCAAATGTATTAAAATCCAAAAATATTTCAATTCCTTTCCACACCAATTCCAATTTTCCAACTATAGAAATTTTTTAACAATACTTTAAGTGTAAACGTAATTGTTCTGTTTGATTTACCAATGAATGTCCTTTTTAAAATAACATAAATATTGCTTCATTAAGTTTTATTAATTAAAATGAAACAAAAAGTATGATATTTGCTTAAGAAAAATTCTTAAAAAACATTGTGTAGTTTTGTCTTAGTGATAACAAATTTTTAGAGATGTTTATAACATACAATAAATATTTTTTAAACATTTCGTTCGATGTTTTCCTCAGTAACTTAAAATATTTTTGCGTTTTTTAAAAAATTTAATCAACATTTTCTCCATTTTAATCTTAAGGATTTCGGTAAATATTTATCATTTATTCTTTTTAAATTTGTTACAAAAAAGTTGATCTTTGTAAAGATCAAACCAGTGGACAAATTTTTTAATAATTTAAGTGTTACCTTACTCTTAGAATTGATTGGGCTTATATGTAATAATGACCATACGCTTTTTTAAATTATTACAGTTAAAATTGTAGGTATATTTATAAGTATACTTAATAGATGGATAAAGGATAAACATAGACAACCTTGGGAATTGGAGCCACGCACTCATAGGGTATGGATTATTACGGACTCTGTAAATTTATTCGCGTTCACTTGAACGAAAGCTTCTTAAAGAAAATGTCTCTATTGAACATTGATAATTATTTTTCCATCACCGACATACTAGTGACGGAGGAACGAATACAATCGGAAATTCATCAATTGCTGCCAAACCTGGGCTTCTTATTCGTTTCTTCTAAGGAAAGCGACTTAAGAAAAGGTACGAAATTGGATCTTCCACTGTGGTTGGCAGATCAGCTATCAAAAAATAGAGGACTGATGGTAACATGCGAAATTCCGAAAATATACAAAGACAGTTACAAGGAGATACTTCAAGCTGATGCTTGTGCAGTAGAGCTGTTCAAGTGGAACCAATATTACTACGAGTTTGGTTTGCAACTGCCCATAAGCAACAACATCGAGGCTTTTAAACTGTCTGAGTTTTTGCTGGAGGTATTTAAAGCCCGTTTTCGCATCATCGTCGATTGGGAGCAAAACCCTCTTGCCATGCAGTCGCAGCGTGGGCAGCTCACGGTTTTGGAAAAAAATTTGCTGTGCCAAGGAAACAAAGCTCGAATGCACCTGCTCAATTGGTTGAATAGTGGAGTCAAACACATTGAATCATCTACTGTGCTGCTTAATATAAAGAGAAGCAAGAGTTACGACGTTAAAAAAACTTCTTAATGTCAAGTTATTGCAACAAATTTATGTTTATTTTTCTATTAAGTTTATTTCATTATGTAATAATAAATATTTTTATTTAATGAACATTTGTGCTCGTTTGATTTAAATAAAATCGTTGTAGTATCTTAAGTTCCAAAATTTACTAGAAATTGCATTACTAATTGATATTTGATAGCGATGAAAACCCGCGTGAAGATATGAGATCTCAAATATTTTAACGCGGGATATTCTATCAGCGACATTTCTTTTAATCGGCGCATTGTTATTGGTCTAAATGTTAAAGGCAACACTGCTTCGCGATTTCATGAAATGCAATATAATATTGGCAGCAATGACGCCTGAACAGCTGGTCTTTTACCTTATAATTCAGTATAATTCAGTAAATAAAATAAATCGCGGAGGATCGTTCTATTTGTTCTGATTTATTGCGTTAAAATATATGATAAATACAAATTGGTACGTATCAGTTAATGATTACTAATAAATTTTGACGTAATTTTTTATTATGTTATGCTAGCATTGCGATAAGGCGGTAAATCTAAAGCCACTACTTGATACACTGTACCTACATGTGCATTCTCAAGTGGCATTTTTACATTGGATCCCTACTTGTTCACCTCTACTGATTATTGCCATTTTTATTTTCTAATTTTCGTTACATAAATGTAACATCAACTTTGACATTTTAGTACTTGCTTTATTTTTTAAGTCACTGCAATTGTTTGACAGCTCAGTTTTATTTTTCATTTGTTTATAAACACTCCAACCAGAGTTTTTTTTAACTAAAATAATAAAAAAGTTAATGATTTCAGGTGCAGTTGATAATTTGATTAACACACAAATAACATGGATAGACCAATTGCGGTCGATATTGTAATTATAGCAGGAAATTCCCATCCTGAGCTTGCTACTTTGATTGCGGAGTAAGTTCAATGATTTGACAAATTGTTGACTTTTTACACATATTTATTTAATATCACAATCCTGTTAATAGCTTTTTTTTTTAAAATATGTACATAAAAAGTAAATATTATAGTTTCAATAAGGTTGCGTTAATAGCTTTCTTAATTTATTATCTATTCAACCTTGTGTTTTTTATATTAATAGACAGTTATGAAATAATTGCTAATTATTTAGTATTTCAAATATATTACAACATAAAAATAATGTTCTTTTTAACTTAACAGTTTTAATTTTCTTATAAGCTTTAAAAATGTTTTAAACAACTTTACGGTTTTTAATGTAAATTAATATCTTATTTGTTTTCTGACTTTTTTTAGTCGATTAGGAGTTAAAAATGGAGGATGTGCTGTGTACTATAAAACAAATAGAGAAACAATGGTCGAAATTGGAGATTCTGTACGTGGAAAAGATATATACATAATACAAACAGGAACAAAAGATGTAAACAACAATATAATGGAGCTGTTAATTATGGCATATGCTTGCAAAACTTCTTCTGCTAAAAGTATTGTTGGTGTTATTCCCTACTTGCCTTATTCAAAACAATGCAAGATGCGCAAGCGAGGTTGTATTGTTTCTAAATTATTAGCTAAAATGATGTGTAAAAGTGGTTTATCACATATAATTACGATGGATCTGCATCAAAAAGAAATCCAAGGTTTCTTTGATTGTCCAGTTGATAACTTAAGGGCTAGTCCTTTCCTTCTTCAGTACATTCAAGAATCGGTTGGTATTTACTGTTTTTTCTAAAATTTTAAATTAATTGAAAACTAAAAGCAAACTTTTTTCATTATTATTGTAGATTCCAGATTTCCGCAACTCAGTGATAGTAGCAAGGAATCCAGGCAGTGCAAAAAAGGCAACTAGTTATGCGGAACGTTTGCGTTTAGGGATTGCTGTCATTCACGGTGAACAGCGTGAATCTGAATCAGATATGAATGATGGACGTTATTCGCCTCCAACTCTTTCGTCCCTCCGAACAATGCAAGTAGGCGTAGGTGTACCGGTACACCCGGCTAAGGAGAAGCCACCTATCAATGTTGTAGGGGACGTTGGGGGTCGTATTGCTATTATGGTAGATGACATGGTTGACGACGTTCAGTCATTTGTCGCAGCCGCCGAGGTGCTCAAAGAACGAGGAGCTTACAAGATTTACGTACTTGCTACACATGGTTTGTTAAGCTCGGATGCTCCTAGGCTCATTGAAGAGTCTCCTATTGATGAAGTACGTAAACTGGTATCTTTTAAAATTATTGAAAAAAAGTTTACTTAAATGTTCATTAATAATTTCTGCTTTGTTATTTAAAGGTTGTTGTTACTAACACAATCCCACATGAATTACAAAAAATGCAGTGCCACAAAATAAAAACTGTGGATATCAGCATTCTGCTGGCAGAAGCTATTCGACGCATACACAATAAGGAGTCAATGTCCTACTTATTCAAAAATGTAACTTTGGAGGACTGAACAATCAACAGTGCTATCATGAAAACTGATTGTCTATACCTGTATACATATGTATATCTTAAGATTATCAGTACGTCCACAGAATCAACATAAAAAGAGAAAATTCTATTTACATTCACCTTTACATATGTAGAGTATAATTGTATTCGCTAATTTTCTATGATATTTTTATAAAAATCAGAACGATAAAAGTGACCGCAACAATTACAAAGTCATTTAACAACGACTTCCATTCCACAAGGAAGCGGTTTTACAATTATTGATGTATTACCATTTTACAGCATTTTATTTACAATTGATTTATAATGTTTTTTCTGTCATTCAAACTAAACAATATTTATGTTATAAATCTGTATGTTTTAATTAAGACTTAAAGCTTTTTTTGGCTAAAATGTAGAACAAGTTTGTTATTTTTTTTATTATTAAGTTGATTATAACACTAATCTAGTTTCATTAAAATTGTAATATTATATGAATGTATAGATCGCGCAAGATGATTAAATGTAATAAAATAGTGATCACATTAAATTAAAACTTTAAACAAATTGCAAATTTAATCAATTATTTCTTACTTAAAGTTATAAAAAAATCATTTTTTCTAATCGATTTTCGGTAAGCAGTATTTTCCTTTTTAGGAAGTATGCTAATTTGGAGCATTTCATTGTTGTCATAGTAACATTAAATTTGTTTACTTAATAGGACATCTGGAGCATGGGCTAACTTGACTACAACTATCCACAATGGCTCAAATAATGGATGTACAACACAGCAGAATTTGTGCATTATTGCAAGCAGAAGACAAATTTAAAAGAAAGCAGGCTCTTCAAGAAATTTTGAAGAATGTACTTTATGCATTTGAAGATATGGATGAGAAAAATGTACTGGAGTTGTGGGAAATATATCATCGACCAGTAGTACGAATTTTAAATGATCAAGCAGAGGTTTGCAGAGATTTAGCAATAGAAATTTTAAAAAGATTTTTATTACATTTATTTTGTTGTGATAAAAATATAGTTTACATAATTCCTATTATGACCAAACGATTGGGTTCTCAAGAGTTAATAGAGCAGTCTGAGGAAGTCAGATTAAAATCTGTTTTATTTTTAAGAGCAATTGTATCAAAATATCAAGAAAAATTAGTGCCTTATTTTGAGGATTTAGTGACAATTTTAACGAGAACTGTTACAGACAAATATCCAAATGTTAAAAAAGAATCTTGTGAGTGTATCTGTGATGTTGCCAAAGCAATGCCTACAACTTTTTTTTCACGTTCGGAAGTTTTTGTAAAACCAGTATTAACCAACATATCGCATCAACATTATAAAATACGAATGACTACAGTCACAACTGTTGGTGAAGTTTTACTTTTTGGAAATAGCAAATCAATAGACACTGTCTCAGGGCCATTAGCTGAAAGGCTGTTTGATCAATCTGGAGCAGTTAGAGCAGGTACGTAAATAAATACAAAAATTATAAAAAAAATCTTTTTGAAGTAAATGAATCTTTTGTTTTACAGCTGTAGTTGATGTAGCGGGAAAATGGATGACTGATTTGAAGGATAGATACAGTTATTGGCACAAGTTACTACCCCTTTTACTTACTGGATTAAATGATGTAGTACCAGAAATTCGAGAAAAGGCTATAAATCTGTGGTTTCTAGCTGGAGAACAGTATATTAAAGAAAATGAGTCGGATCAGAAGTTTAAAGAAAAATTGGACTTCCTACCCGAAGATCTACGACATTACCCTCCTAACGGTAAGTATTTAATGAAACCAATAAATCATTTTAATACATGCAATGAAATATGGAAATTGGTTGTTTAAAATAATATTTTTTTAGTAATCAGACCAAATTTGGGCTGTCGAACGATAGCGCAACAAAATTTATGCAAATTAATTCCTGCGATTTCGAGAGAATTAACGGACTGGTTGGCGGATATAAAACTGAGAGCCGCGCAGCTGCTTTGCATTCTTACACTGAACGTCGAAGAAGAGGTCATAACATATATCCCAAAATTGCTTACTCCTATGTATCGGTATGAAAAATCATGTAATTTAATTTTCGTCTTGTTAAATGACATACAATCAGTATTTTGTAAAGGTATTTACATAATCGATATTTTGCAGAGCTTGCAACGATGAGGATAAAAGGGTTGTAGAAAATATCGAGCAAGCAGCAGAATACATGGGATATTTCGTGCCGACAGACGTGATTTGCGAGCATGTGCTACCCACCCTCGAAGAAAATCCAACAGCTGGTCATCTAAAAGTCTTCTCTGCTATGCTAAGGGGTAGTCCTCGTGATGCACTCTCCAAGGAACTACCGAGAATCGGCAGCTTACTTCAACAAAGTCATATTTGCAGAAGTCGAAAAGCCTTATATCAGTTGGAAATTCTCAGTTGCTGCCAATCTCTTCTTCAAGTGTGCAAGGAAGACTGCGAACAGATATCACACGACTTATTCACTGTGATTTTTACGACATTGGCGACAGCGACAGAATTTGTCATTGAAGAGCATGCAAAGTCCTTGTTGGAACGTCTTGCGGAAAATGAAAATATTGAAAATTTAAATGAGCTCTTTGACAAGCATGTGAAACTTGTACTGGAAGGCATTCAAGAAAGTCCGGAATCTTGGACAGCTGCAGACTACGAATTTCATCTCTTCCGGGCTTGTTTGAATCACGCTAAATCAACAACTTATAAATACTTGAATTTGATTCTTCCTATTTTTGAAAAGACCATCAACCATGTCGACGGCGACAAAAAGCTCAGACTCAAGCAGTACATCATACTTTCGGAGTACCTGCAGCAGTGGGACAGGCCAATTGACGAAGTCTCGGCGAAAGATTTCATCGAGTTCGCCAATGTCATCCTCGAAAAAACGATAGTTCCGGGACTAGCCTGGACGGCTGGTCGCGCGGCTGAAGCCATTCGTACGGCCTCCGCGTGCTGCTTGTGCGCACTTTTGAACAAAATGGTCGCGAACTGTGAAGAAGATGATGGAAACGCCAAGAGGCAGAGGAAGTTCTCTATTTCCGTTGAACACTTTGGCTGGCTCTTTGAGAAGGTCCGGCCGATTCTTGTATCACTTATAGACGACGAATCGCCCAAAACCAGACTGTTAGCGCTGCAAGCTATTTGTCTCGTAATAAACATCGGACAAGAGTTGTCCTATATTAACGAGGAACACATACACAAAACAAGCCCAGAAATATTGACCCGCCTAGAGGACTCCAATGACGAGGTGCGCCTCGCTGCTGTTGAAGCTCTTAGAGAAATCTGGAAGGTTCTACCGGAGAATTACGACTTGTCCTTCTACTATGTACACATTGAGTACGCTTACGCAAATACACTTACACATCTTGATGATCCAGGAGAGGAATTCCAAAAACAAATATTAGGTACAAAATTTCAATTTCTGTTTTTCATGTCCATTTTATTTTAAGCAGTTTTCGATGTATGAATCTAACTCTGTCTTTAATTTTAGATTGCTTGATGGATTTAATGAAAGTTCACCCTGAATTGTTGATTGAGAAGATTGAGAAAGCTAGAGCGAATTTTATAAATCAAAAAGCTCTGGATAACTTGGTAAAGTCTGCCCAAGAATTTTTGAAAGAAAAAAAATAGTAAATCAATAGCATAAGAGTAAAAAATGTAAGATCGCAACTTTACTTATTCATTTAATAAAAAATAGTCATTCAATTTTAAAAAGCATATCTTTAAATGTAAATTTAGTTTTATAAATACTCCATGCAGGACGGGAATAAGACGCGAAAGCTCGCTGCTCTCGCAGACAAGTAGCGAAAAGCTTAGCGCGCCGTTCCTCTCGCGGGTCTCAAAGGCCAACTGCCTTTTAATGAACAAAAGAAGAAAGAGTCGTGAACAAGGCCTCTTTCGTGCATGCAAAATACGCGGTGAAGAGGATGAGGCGTTTCGAGAACACGAGAGGCGCAAAAGTGGCCGAGCTTTGTAGTCTCATTCTTTCCCTTGAATAGTGCACCAGGAGCGCAATATTTTTTTGCAGCTCCTGATGTCGCCTGTGCAATATTGAACTGCTCAATCAAATGTGTTCAAATTAATAAAAAAAAATCCCTTATAAATATGTAGTTGACCAATTAGTACGTTTACTAAATTTACTAAATAAAAATTAGTTTAATGTAATTAGTATATTGCTGGATTTTAAAAATCATTTTGCGTGATGTTTTGCTTAATCTCCTTTAAAATCAATGATCAAAGCCGGTTGTGTATATTATACACTTATTTACGACTTATCAATATCTGTAATAGGTGATGTAATGGAGTGAAAAAAAACTGAAATTACACGTAGAGCAAGTAGACAAAAGATACAGGTATGCGGAGAGCCGGGAGAGCGCGTGCGCTCCGAAATTTGCGCCTTGTGTGCGAAGAGCGAAGGTGTTTAATAAAGGTAGCCGTATCTCGTATATGTGCCCGCCGATCGGTCGGTGTCGGTACTGTCGGTGCGGAAAATTGGAAATACGTGTGCGCACAGACAAACGCAAGCAGTACCTAGCAGTAAGCAGCACTCAGCAGCTAGCAAGCAAACACGAGCACGGAGAAAACGGCAGAATTACAGAAAGTGAGAGAGAAATAGAGTGAGAGTCGAGGTGCGAGCGATAAGAAGCACAGTCGCGGCCGCATCGAGTGGTCGGTGCCAGTGGTGACTTGGTGAGAGACCGAGTAGAGTAAGACACGGGGCGTGCATAATATCCGCGAGAGGTTCGGCTGCTCGTTCCAGGCCGTTGCGACGGAGCTGCTGCAGTGGCCCCGTGCTATCGCGCGCGCAGGGCGAGCGATAAGAGGACGGAGCGGCCCTTCGTCGTCGGGAAGAACTATGTTCCCGAGGCAGAACGCCTACTGCGCTGCTGGTCTGACTGCGGTGACGAGTGGCTGCCGGCGCAAGGGCTCCTAAGGGGGCCGCTGGCTTTCCTGCCTCGAGGAGTAAAGGCGCGATCGTGCGCTGCTCTGAGCAACCGTCTCACCCGCAGCAGGCTGCAGGCATAGCTTCACTCCCCCGAGCGCCTGAGGCCCGGGGAGCCCCAGCGTTAAGACATGGCCGAGAACCAGGGCAACTCGTCCAACTCCAATTCGGCCCAACTCAATCAGGGTATGGCTTTGCTTACTTTCGAGTAAACATTCATTTGAATATTTTTCACGCAGTACGGTTATACAGCTCCTGTAACCGCGTAGAAAGTCAATTTCGTTCCGTCGTCGGAAATTCGAAACTTCCTAACCTATAACTTACACCCACACTTGTTCTTTATAAGAATATCTTAAACTTGCATTCGGATATTACTTTTCTACTTGTGCCATTGTTTTTAATTTCTGAATTTTCGGAGCAACCGTCACATGTAAACATGTTTTCTCAACTTGACATTAAAAATTATTTTCTTTATTTTTCCTATTATTGATAATTTATTTCGTTCTAATTAGATACGCCATTTAATTATCTAACTACTTGCTGTTTTATTTTAATATTCGCTCGTATTCTTTAAACTATTTGACGTTTTGTATTTAAATTTATTTTAAATTTATTGAATTATAATGACTAGGCATTTTGTTTATTTTTTTTCACATAAAAAGATAAATTGATACCTTTACATATCCTATGTAGATAATGTGTGTGATTTAAAAAATGTTACTGATATTATAAGATACCTAATTTTTCAAAATTAATACAAGAATGTAATAATTTTAAGTGTTAATATATGAAAAAAATTATAAACGGATTATTATTAAATTCTAATCATCCTTTTTCTGTTTCTCAATTCAGGTACCAGTGGTAGACCGTTTAATTTTCCATGTCTAGATTTTCGAACCAGCTCAGAAGTTCAAAATGATATGGCGGCTGGTGCGTTAAATATACTTAACAAAATGTAAATGGAATCAGTGACTGACGCAAAGTAATTGTTAATTTTTTTCTTTTGCAGCGGAAAAACGTAGACAGCTGAAGCTCAGTTTTCAAGCTCAGAGTGGAAACTTGCCACTTTCCAATTCTGGAAGTTCTAACTCAACGACAGCTTCAGCATGTCAACCAATGCAGTGAGTATTTTTTACAGATTAGATTAATAATATTTTAATCTTAAATTTGTATAAAACTTTTATAATTACTTCATAGGATTTCTCGTCCAAGCTTGCCTTTAACTTTACCAAAACTTCCTGCAAAGTCACGACCAGTGACACAAGAATTCTTACCTGATAAAGCAAGGTAAATCTAATTATTAAAATTTAACCACGTTATATATTTAAAAAACATGTAATATAAATTATACAAAGTAAAAACAAAATTTTTAGAGAAAAATTCAAGATGTGTCAATCAATGCAAAGTACAGGAAAGTTACAGCTTAGTCCAGATACAGTGTATGATTTTACAAGTGAGGATCTTCAAGATTTAGGAGAAATCGGTAGAGGAGGTTTTGGAACTGTAAATAAAATGATTCATAGGATAAGCAATACCGTCATGGCTGTGAAGGTAAACTCAGAAATTCGTTAATATAAAAATAACAATGTGCGAAATAATTACTTTTTCTTTTGTGCTTATAAATTTTATTACAAATTATAGAGAATTCGTTCGACGGTTGATGAAAAAGAGCAAAAACAATTATTAATGGACTTGGAAGTTGTAATGAAATCTAATGAGTGTCCTTGCATAGTGCAATTTTATGGAGCTTTATTTAAAGAGGTACATTTTAAAAATGTTTAAATTATTATAGTGTTTAATTACATCTGTCGTTGACTAATTACATTTTATTATAGGGGGACTGTTGGATATGCATGGAGTTAATGGATACTTCATTAGACAAGTTTTATAAGTTTATTTACGAAAAATTAAATGATAGGATACCCGAGTGCATTTTAGGTAAAATCACAGTAGCCACAGTTAAAGCGTTAAATTACTTAAAAGAAAAATTGCGAATAATTCATAGAGATGTCAAGCCCAGTAATATCTTACTGGATAGAAGAGGCAATATAAAACTCTGCGACTTTGGTATTTCTGGTCAGTTAGTAGATTCAATAGCTAGAACTCGAGATGCAGGCTGCCGACCATACATGGCTGTAAGTTTCTTCACAATTATTTTTAAAAACTTTTTGCCCATCAAAGATACGTATAATTTATAATATAAATGAACTTACAGCCTGAAAGAATAGATCCTCAGCGTGCAAGAGGATATGATGTTAGAAGCGACGTATGGTCTCTCGGTATAACTTTGATGGAAGTCGCAACAGGGTACTTTCCTTATCCAAAATGGAATTCTGTTTTTGAACAACTCTATCAAGTAGTGCAAGGTGATCCTCCAAGGCTGTCCCCTAATGAAAACGGAAATCATTTTACAATGGATTTTGTCAACTTTGTCAATACATGGTAAATTTTTGATAATTTTCTTTTAAGTATTTTACAAAGTAATTAAAAAATTTATTAAAATTTTTTTTAATCGTTATGTCAGTTTAATCAAGGAAGAAACTCAACGTCCAAAGTACAATAAACTTTTAGAGCATCCTTTTATAAGGAAATCGGAAGAGGCAACGATAGATGTAGCCGCTTACATTAGTGGCGTTTTGGACAATATGGCTAACAATGGTGTAACTCCTTTTACCACCAATCAGCCTTAAATTAAACAGAAAGAAGAGAAATAAATAAAAATAAATCAATAATTCTTTGAAATCAGTGGCATCGCGCAAGCGACTTAGACAAAGCGGAAAGGAGAAAGAGAGAAACTAACCGTTCCTTCGTTATGCAATCCTGCGTTTCCCATTCTCATTGCCGATGTAATATTTAGGGGGCAATTGTTGCTCTAATGTAGTGTAATTATAATTGACACCAGGTTATTGTAGAACTCTACCTCCGTGTTCTTCAGTACTCGTATGCGGAGAACGAGTGTGTTTTTGGGGTCTTATTCACAGTGTCTCAAGTAGATGAACTAAAAAGATAAATAATTGTTATAAAGTCAACCTTTCTCCTTTAAACATACCCAATAGACTGTGCTGGAAAAGAAAGCAAATGAATTTAAATTTTTATTTTATGCAAGGCTATATACATTTATTTAAAATTTTTTATCATAATATAGTTAATAACAGAAATATATTTATTAGATTCGCAGGTTAATTTTAAATAAATATGTATTTATCGAAATTAAAGTAGAAATTTAAATTCAAAGCATCTTTTTATGCGTTACAGTGGAAATCGATCCCGAATGATACAACGTGTTGATTCTTTCTCCTCTTGAGTCCTTCATTTACAGAAGCCAGAGAGACACCGGATATAATCGGATGTATTTAATCGTGAATTAAGCGCTTTTTCGAGAACCTATTGATGATGTTCTTAATTTCTTATTGCGCCGTAGGAGGTATCAAGTTGGTGAATTCGCGCGTGGCCATCCGATACCAATTTTCGAAAGTGTGGATTTAGCCGCAAACCGATGGAAAAAAATTTATTGACTAGCGCCACCGGAATAAAAGATCGGTTTGGTTATTCAATCAGGGGGTATTGTCCCTTAGACAGTGGCGTAGCTCGTATTTGCATTTACACCAAGTATATACACACACACCTTTCGTGTTTTTTCTAAGGAGCACTTACACAACAAACGTGAAATGTACTTGTACACAGAAACATTTACGCAAATTGATGACGTAGATTTGCCATAGTACAAAGTGTTCCGTTTGTTCATTTAAGCGATTTTGTTAGATTAAAAGCTTACTGCGATGTAAGAGCAAAAAAAAATCGAGTACTGTACTATACTACTATGTAAGGTAAAAAATAAATAATTACAGATCGATTTTTTGTGATAAAATTTTTCCGAATTTTTTTTGTTTGACATTTTTATCCATTATTATGATTATGTTTTTTATTATTTTTTTTCTGCGTATATTTTGTTTTATCTGAGCACGCTTAACACGATTGCTATAATTGCAAATTTTTTTTATCGAAAGTTGGTCGCAGTTAAAAAACTGCGGGTGCAGCTGCACAAAGACAACAATGTCCTGTATTCTTTATCTATTTTCCATAATTTCTCAAGATAATATGCAAGTACAATTAAAATTCCCCTTTCAAATAATTTTTAAATTTAAAAAATTAAGAGTTCATTTGTAAGATTTTTATTTGTTTATTATTTTTTTAACAAATTATTTTTACCATCTTATTCTGCAATATTATTGGTAAAAGAAAAAGTCTGTCAAAAAATTAGCGATACATTACTGTAATGAATGGATACAAATCAACTCCGCAAGAACAGCTATAATGGTTTAAGTAGAAATACTTTGAGTATAGTCAGCCATGTGAGGTATCTACTTCTATTGAACATAAATTAAATCTTTTATAAATAAATTGTACTTGTATGGGTAATTAAACATCGTAAAAAATGTTTAAATTTATACTGACAGTGTGGATTGTTATTTAGATCATAAAAGGATAAACATTTTATATAAGAAGAAAATTGGATTTATCTGCTCTTATCTCTAGCAACGAAGTGTCCTGCTAAATGAAAAGAAATTAATGAAGGTGCAAATAAAAATATCTTTAGTTTAGCGAGGGAGGGTCTTTAGAAGCTGCACAAATAAAATGGCGACTCGGTCTAAGTCACTGGATTTATTCGCTCAAGTTGTAATTATAAAAAGCAACGAGCACTCGCATCCGAGTTTTGAGCGATAAATAAATGACGGGTCCGTCGCAGAAGCGAGGTCCAGGGGGCCGAGTGGCTGCGAGCGGCTTCCGATCTCGATCAGGGGGCAGGCCCGCCGAGCCATTAGTAGCTCATGGACTCCGGTTCGCCGCGGAGCGGGGGTGAATCGATAGCCGGTTCACCTGTCACAGGCCGGGAAGATGGCGGCGACCCCCCCGACGCCCCGACGCCCCCGACGGCCACTCTGACCGGAGCTTGCAGCGGATACCGCACCTGGCCACGGTCCTTCGCGTATTTCGCCGTGAGTTGCTCCGAACGAGCTCGGTGTGTCGAGCGCCAAGCCGAGGCCTTCCTCGGAACCGGCACCTGTACCCGATTGCGATCAGGATTACGATGGACGCTTAACACTGACCGCTAGGTCCTGCGCTTCCTCAAGGTGAGCTCAACACCCACGATACTAAACTTTGCAGCCATTATTTTTTACCAGTTTTCAATAGAATGGATTTTTTTTTAATAGAATGAAACAATTTGCTTAACATTTGATAACTAGTTAAATTTATGCAAGTTTCACAATCTAAATAATCTAAATAATAGTCTAGAAAAAACTTTGTTAATGGAGTATATAACTTTTCTAGCTTCCATACAAAGGTTAACTTTGATATAGATCTACTCACTATAAATAACAGCGTAATAGGAATAATTGTACGCGTAAAGGAACGATAGGCTTGTATATGTTTACGCAAACCGGCAAACTAAATATTAATCAATCCATTCTGTGATAAAAAATGTAGTTACTAAAATTCGGAAGAAAAAGAAGGTGCGCTGTAGTGGAAGAGTAAAAGCTGAGAACCGGCAAAGGGTAGAGTAAGCCGTTGGTTCGCTTTGGTCGGTCGCAGCGCAATCGGGCCGTGGGTGCTTGGAATCAATTCTCGTGAATATTTTACGCGATGGGTTCCGAGCAGCCGCGGTCGCTCAGAGAACTATACGTCCCGCCGGACGGCTGTACATCCGCCGATCCGTCTGAGTAGACTTTATTTTTAATATTATCATCCGTCTATTCTCACGGGCCACTCGGACAAGTACACATCAGCTTTTTCACAACTGACCTATTTATATGTGTTATATGGTTAAAGCTCTTATTATTTGCTAAATAATCGACTTGTTTTTGGGAATTAAATATATTCTTGACATTTTTTCATTTTTTCTCATTCAATTGTTTTAAACATTTTTTCTAGTATAGTAACGTGCTTAGTTTAAACTGCATAATAAAATGAAAAATAATAGCGATTTTTTCGAAAAGTTATAAATCGTATCTTAACAATATACGTGGTAACACACATTAACGAGATTGCGGAATATATATACGTGAAACTTGCAAAACAAGTATTTACATTTTTTAAATTGCCGAATCATTAAAAGCAAAAACGTCGGCGAGCATAGAAGAAGAGGCATAAAGAAAAAAAAGCATTGAAAGGACAGTGAGTTTTAGGGCGATAAAAGTGAGCAGCCTTTTGTGCTCGGGGCCGGTGGCTCCCCGCGCAGGGCGCACAGGGCGCGCGATGCGATCGAGCCCGGCAGGTACCGCTCGTGCGACAAGTTGAGGCGCACACGCGCGATAGGAAAACAAATGGTGGCGGGCGCCGTTGAGTCAGCCAACCTGACGGGGGCGCAGGTGGCAGGTGCGCGACTACTGCCCGCCGGCCGGTCGTCTCTTTCCCTCTTTCCCTTCGCCAGGCTCGCCCCCCTGCAGCTGCCGACGCGCGCGAGCTCTCCGTCCTCCCTCTCTTGCGGTGACGACGCGAAAAGACCTTTTCACCGCATCGACTCTCACGTCCTTCATTTATTCCTGAGCTATATTTATATATAGATCATTGTTTGTATCCTTGTATTTTTATTACATATCTACATCTTCGAATCACCATTTTCTTAACGATTATTTGTTAAAGAAGATATGCAATTCAATTCAGACCAACCTATATTAAATTGTTCGAAATTGAACTGTTGGCATAACAAATGATTGTGAGCGATAGTTAATAAACTACTTAAGGCGAAAAATGTAATTTGCACCGAAAGCTTAATATAAATGGTCTGCCTTTGAAATGAATAAATCTTCATTAGTTAGAAGTAGTTATTACACATTAGTGAGTAAATCGACGGGTAGTTAAAGATGTCATTGAAACGCACCGGGCGGAAAACGGAAAACGGAAAACGGTTTCTCACCGGGCGGATCGAGAAAGTCGGAGGCTCATTATCCAGGCGGAAGCGCAGATGGCTATAAAGAAATAGCGCGCGCACACAGCATGCGCCGCGCAGTCCGGCTGGTACCTCTCACGCTCCACTGCTCGACCTAAAGACTCGTGGCGCGTGCTCTCTAGCAGGGGGTGACCTCATGTGGCTCGCATAATTGCTTCTTACCCTGGAAGATGGTACTTTTATAAGTTAAACCAGCAGAGACAACGAGCTTCTAACTGATGTGCAGCCAATTAATATCAATCCGGTAACGCTGAACTCTAAACGGATTTTTCTACTTGTCAGTGGCCAATTTAACCACCCTCTTCAATCTCAACTTTCTACAAGCTCTTCTAGATCATTTTCTATTTTTAAATACCATATTTTCTCTTGCGTTCGATCAACATCACCCGCTAGTGGGAATGAACTTGGCGATTCAGATGAAGAAAAGGAAAAAAGGAAAGGTTGAAGCAAGCTGCATATAGCCTTCTCTTTTTAGGGAGAGCGAATCGAAGCTGCCAATTGGCGCACCTTGCCGGCCAATGGTAGCACCAAGTATTCAAGACTTGGAGGGAGAAAGTGCAGGGTAAGAAAGAGGAGGAAGAGAGAGAGAGACCAAAGCTTCGGATGCTTGAGATTATTGATCGAGAAGACAGATACCTATCAATTTTTTTGGCCCTTCCTCAACTTTAATATCATTTCTTTATTAGTTGTCATGAATTGATTTAAAGTAGTTCGCTCTATATCGAGAAATGATCATCTATACAAGTGAGCGCCTTATAATTTAAAAGAATTCTTTCGTCTTAAGGTGAAGTATCGAACGGCCAGTGGCTATTGGTAATTTCGAAAAGAGAGAGAGAGAGAGAGAGTCAGCGGATGCCCGCTGTATATATACTACGGCGACGTCAGGGACGCGCTCACGCCACAAGTAGAAAAGGGTCGCGTTAGGTTCGGCCAAGTCCCACCCTCTGCCGGCTTTCTCAGGGCGTACTCGAACTAAGCTTTCAAAATGGCTTGACTATACAGGGAGCCTATTACAAGTCTGCGAGTAATAAATTAAATAAAAAGTCATAATAAAAATTAAATAAAATTAAATAATAAAATTAGTAATTATTAATTTAATTTTTTTATTAAATAGTCATAATTGACAAGTTTTTATAGTAAAAAAAGGAATTTTATAGCTAAGACCAATTAAACTTAATCAGTTTTGCTCTGATAATATACCGATGTAATATTCTATAGGGGAATTAATTTAAATTTTAAGATTACGTATAGCGTTTATTGCAGAAACGGTTATTACTAGACTATTACCGTCTTTTATTATTCCACGAAACAACATATTTCTTGAAATTCCTTGCAACATTACTAAGCTCATAGAAATGCAGCCCAAAGCGTGCTGTTATTGCGACTTAAAAACATTAAAAGTCAAGGTCTCCTTAATTCGAGCGAAACGTGCCCCCATTATTCGTCATCGGAAATGTAGAGAATGTCAGTTGTAGAGAAAAAGGCAACTTGACGAACTTTTGACCCTTTCCTGCGGCTCTCCTCCGATCATTCCCAGTGAGTATTCGGCATTCTTTTTATTCTAGGTACGAGGCGTGCGCGTTCGCGGGGGGCCGGCCTCTCCGCCATGCGGCGTCACAGGCGAATGGCTCGCGTCCGCGTCGCCCCCACCCACCCCCGGACGCGCCGCCCGGGCCGGATCAATGGAGGCAGCAAGCGCCACTGAGATGACGCACTGCCTTGGCTCGATTTTACGACTGGAAAATATTTTTCTTCTGCTTCGACTCAATTTGGCCAAACTGCCAAAATTGAGATCTAACCATAATATTTTAGAGAACTGATGAGAGTCACCTCCACTAGCAACCCCCACACCGTTTTCAGTTGCATCCCACATTTTATTCAATCGTATTTGTAATAGTTTCTCGGTATAAAGTAAATCCAATTTTTTGACTATTGAAAAAACAACAAATTCTATATCTAATAAGTGATGTAGATGTTCTGTTTGATCTGCAATATCATCACGCTATAATTTTTAGTCCATAATTGAACAAATGCATTATTCTAATAGAGCAGATGTTTGAAAGTGGTATCTATCGTCCAGTTTCTATCGACTAACTACCGAACTACGTACTGGTGGATATAAAAATTTACGGCATTCGTACAGTACAAAAGAGCGAAGAGTCCAGTAGTGAGATTGGGAATAAATCGGCTACGAACAAGTATTGGAAACTATTCGGATAACTCAAATTACAGCTTTTCCTCGGTCTCGGTTGCATCCATTCGAGCACAAAGCACGGCGGTATCCGTTAATGCAACGGTCTGCTGTAACAAAAACGATATCGTCAGCTTGATCTATCCATTATGGCGAGCAAAGCCAACCCTCGGACTTCCGGCTCTCGTACGCGGGCACCGATTAAAATGTGCCTTCTTATTGAGTAGATACCTGCACCAACCCCTGTGCACCTGGACTGCATTCTGCATGCACTTGTATTTTTTATTTTCATAAATTATTACGAGTTTCTTCTATCGATATTTTAAAGAATAACTTCAAATCATTTATGTATAAATGAGCAGTGTAGGTTTATCAAGAAAATCGATATAAACTATGCGCGACTCAGTTCTAGTATAATTCTACCTTCGTTATCAAACGTCACGCTTTTCTTCGCTCCTCAATGACGTATAGTGAGGGTATGAACTTATGAGGGATCGAAACGTTAAATGTGATAGAGTAATTGATGTCAGTTATTATAAAGTCAACGATTTGATCCAATGGCCTGAATCTAAAAGTTTGCCTCAAATTTCTACAAATAAATTTTGGATAATACTTAATTCAGTAAAATAATGTGCGTAAAAGATTGAAGAACGAATTTTATCTGCAAGATCGATACGTAATAGAGCTTAATATGTGCTCAAGTCATTTTGCGCGAAAATAGAAGTGTACTATTGCGAGCGACGGAGAATGTCTGGAGTGTAAAGCGATGATGACTGTGGCTTAGACCCGCATGGGAGGGTGGAGATAAGACGGCGGTTGAAGAGCGGTTGCGCTCGAGCGAGTGCATTCTTGCCGGTCACTTGAACCGAGACCCCTTGTCGCGTGGCTGGCTTTAGCCACTGCATATGCCTGCTACTAAGCCGAAAAACTCCGCAATGCATTAAGGAAAAAGCACTTGGAAAAAGGAAATTACGCGTTACTTTACACCTCTTCCGTCCGGCTATTGCGCAATATTGTGCAGAAAAACATCCAACACTCTTAAGCGAATAACCCGAGGTACAATTCATAGCGATACCTTCTCAAGGCAGTGTCAAGAAAGTTCTTCGCTGACCGTCGGAGCGAGAAGAAAATTCGTGGTTTCGGGGTGGCCGGATGGCGCGAGCCGAGGTGGCAATTTAGCGGCACGCGCCGCGTACAGTAGTGCGGACACATGGCGCTGCGCGAGACTCACCTGCGCACTGCCGGCAGTGGTGGCCGCAGCGGTAGCAGCGGCAGCAGCACCTGCCGCGCGCCCGCCAGTCTGTCCTGGAACATGCCGAGGCTCGCAACGCTCGAGCCAGCTCCCACTGCAACCCAGCTGTTTGAAACGAGCTCCGCGCCGGCCTACACAGTCGACCCTCCGCTGCCCATGCCGCTATAGGCTTCACCAACTTTTCTTCAGAGATTCGAAATCTTATTTAGCCGAGTGAGAAGGTACGACATTTTTCGCGCACTTCGGAAGACCACGGTACTCGAGTGATGGGAACGGATGGGCGCGAAACTTGCCGAGTAAGGGGGTGACTATAGCGCGGCCTTCATTACGGAGAACGATACCCTCCATTTTTTACAACCGGCGTGGGAAATATAGTGTCAACGTTCGCTTAAGCTTTGTGGATACATATCTTCGCGTCATTTTTACTTTATTTATTTTATTTTCTCAAGTTTTTCTCCCACATTAGCAGCGCAGCAGTGTAACTAAGTAAGGTATAGTAAAAAAATTGCCGTGATAATTCTAACGAAGATAAATTTTGAAATGAAAGGTCGCGTGAACTTGGTTGCGGTTAAATAAAAAGTGAAATAGAAAATCACAAACGGTAGCGCAGGCTTGGCTAATGCACTATTATTTAAAAATTGGATCAATAAGTAAAGTTAATAAACGGCTTCGAAGAAAAATGAGTCAGCCAGCGAAGCGAGGTGAACCGAAGGCTTTTTTCACTTTTCGCAGGTGAAAGCGCGCGCGCAGGGGCTGCAAGGTGTGGCTGTGATGAGAGATGGTGAGGACGCGGAACAGGTCACTGGTCGCGGCGGCCCAAGCGGCCGAGGAGCAGGAGGCGCTCGCCCGGGCGGAGCGCGAGCAGCTCGAGCGCTCGGAGGCGGCGGCGAGCCTGGCAGCCGCGGCGGCCGTCGCCGCCGACGCGATGGAGGTCGACGGGGAGGACGGCGGAGTCGAGGCCGAGCTCACCAGCCTCACCTGGCTCCAGTCCCTCGACATCACCACCGCCTCCGGCTTGCCCACGCCGCCGTGCTCGCCCACGCCTCCGCCCCCGAGACCGCCGCCTCGACAGCAGCCCAAGAAAATGTCGCCCCTGCTCAAGGCGCAGCTCGGTAATTGTCTTTCATTTTTACGTCCGTCCATTTTTTATTTCAAAGCAAACAATCAAGCGCAATCCATGCATTTTTAGATATGGCTGAGAACGCGGAAAAGTACCTGACCGATGCGAATAAAAAGCCGAATCTTTCCTACGCAGCGCTGATATACCTGGCCATGCGCGCCAACAATAACAAAGTTACATTGTCCAACATATACGCGTGGATAAGAGAGAATTTCATGTACTACAAACACGCTGATCCATCCTGGCAGGTAATGCATCATGTGCAATAATAAATTTCTATCATTTCAATGTTTACTGCCTTGAATCGGCACTTGCGAAAGCCAACATTGAATCGAACGTTGAATCGAATGGACAGAATTCAATACGGCACAACCTGTCGCTGAACAAGTGCTTCGTGAAGCTGCCGCGCGCGAAGGACGAGCCGGGAAAGGGTGGCTTTTGGAAGCTGGACTTTGAGCGGCTGGACGAGGGTCGGCGACCGCGACGGCGCAGCTCGGTGATTCGGCGCTCCTCGCGCTACCCCCCGCAGCGCGCCGCCGCGGCGAGCCAGCGAGCCCAAGCGGAGCCCAGGCCGCCACCGCCGCCGCCGCCACCGGCCAAGCCCAGCGCCGAGGCAGAGCACGTGGCCAAAATCCTGAGCGGCGCCGGCGCGCCCGGGCCCAGGTGCATCGTCCTCTACGAGACGCCCCCCAGCAGCGTGTCGCCGCCCATCCCTGACACCTTGCCCGAGGTCCCAGAGTCCACTCAGGTGAGCGACGCTTTAGCTCGATAACTTTATCGACTTACGGTACGACCTTTTAATATTTTTTTATTCTTTTTTCTTTTTCATTGACAGATAAACTTAAGCGAAGAAGACTTTACGGATCTGCTGATCGAGAGCGCTGCCTGGGACGACGGGGTTGAGAATCAGCTAGCTCTCTTGGACTCGGTACTCGACATGCTTTAAGTGATTCTGAGATCGCGGTGCGTACGAATGTTCTAGCATTAGTAGGACTACCTTCATTTTAATCCCATGCTCGAGCATTCAATTATACAATCCGTAAATTCTCACATCACATGAACAAATTTTTACTAAATTATATCAGAGATAAAATGCACGCTCCTGTAGATAAATGCTAATTGCGCATTCCTGTTTTCGGGGCATCGTATACTTACAATTAGTTTCAATCATAGTTATCTTGAACGCGTTTCTTTTAAATATTCTCAATTGTCAGCGCTTGCAATTTTCCGGGATACTATAAAAAAATACTTAAAGCAACATATAGGCAGAATTAAAATCAAATTATCAGTTTAATATTAATAAATTATTTTAAAAAAGTACAGAACGATCAAAAATAAATAATAATATTTTTCATAAACAATCATACTCCTGATTTAAAAACAATATTTGCTCCGACGTTCTTAATATAAATACATTATTGTAGTAAAGCATGCATGCAACATGTAGTTTTTCGAAACTTTGAATATTGTATAAATTATATTATGCAGTGTGCAACTTTTGACTGTGTGAGGTTTATATATTATTAAAATATAGCTACTTTAATGTATTGCAGGCAATTATGTTTTTATAATTGGTTACTTTTGCAATTTACTTAACTACATTTTTGTAAATACTATCTTTCTTAATTATTTCAAGTAACATTCATTTACTTTAAGTTTATTATTAATTATTAAAAATAGAGAAGAATAAGTCTAATATAATAATTACTAATAATGCTTAATTACGCATGGTTTTTATATCTGAAATTTTTGTGACATAAATGAAACAAAAATTTTCTCTAAATTGTGAAAATATGATGTAAGTATAAAAACAAGAAAATGAAGACAGTTACAAGACTACTATTTAATGAATCTTTTTTTTTTAATTAAATGTTAAAAGTTAAGAACGACTAAGTACAGTCATAAAATGAGACACTTCTTAATACAACTCTGTAAATATTATGATGAAGGTGCATTCGACATTTGTACTTGTAAAATATACAATTTGGTATTAGCGTGTAATGTGCGTAATTAATTAAGGTGAGCTCAACTGAGGAGTTCAAGTGCAAAGTGCCGCGTTGCAGTGTCTGATGTTAGTCATTCAGATCACGCGATGCACTTGCAATGCCTTAAGTGAATCCGTCCAAAGATTAGAGTTAAAGTGCGCAACTCGTTGAATTTTTCAACTGATGCGAGTTAGGGTTTAATAGAAGTGAACAAATTTAGTCTTTTAGTGCACTATCATGGTCTACTCCACCAGCAAATTTGAGCGATATTTTGTTTATTAAAGTATTCAAGTGAAGTCGAATGACTTTCTGTTCAAATGTTACGCAGTCGCCTACGCGTATTATCTTTTATAGATAATAAATTTGTTTCTTTTTCATTATATAAATTGTTTAATCTATCACTCATTCATTATTATAGCATTTTTCCATTATGTTTACGTTTTTGTATATACGGCATATAGACCACGTTTTATTTATAAAACATGTATCATACTGTAATTTTAATTAACAAAAGAGAAAAATTATCTTTAAAAAATTTCAAAGTTTTTAATGTTTTATCGAAAATAAAATATTGTCCATTTGTTTTAAAAGTTTTTTTAATAACTTGTTGTGCTACAAATAAACTGGAATAAATCGTTAACGCTTTAACTAAAAATTATCCATTAAAATTTGTCTCTGTGAAAGGTACATGAAAGGCAATGAAATATATTTAAATTTTCGCATATTAAAAGCAGATTGAAATTAATGCAACTGTTTCAGTTAGATCCATACACTTTTACATGCTTAAAAAACAATTTAATTTTAATGAGAATAACTTTTATTTATTCATACTTGGCATAATCAATGTTTTCAAGATTCAAAATTAATAAATTTATACATGTCCATAATTTATGTAGCCGTAAGCGATTGCTGATACGTGCATAACTTCCAAATTAATAATACCTTCACAATTATAATGCATATTATTAATGTACTCTTGCGATCGAAGTGTGCGAAATTGTAAAATGTGTAAAACTTTTACTTTTATCTTTTTTCGTTAGATTGTGCCGCCTTATTCGTAGGTATAGTAAACTAGAATATTTACTTTAAACATTTAAAGTGAAATGCTTGTATGAAGTAGTGACTTTTTGTAGATAATGCTGACATTAAAATCAATTTGGTTTAAAAAATAAATTGTAAGCCATGGGCAAGTGCCATTTCCAAGGAGTGTTACATATAATTAATATGATTAGATGATGCTTTCATAAAAAATATAACATTATGTGCCTTATACGATTAAACGTAAAAATCAAAAGCGTTTCTTTGGTCTGCGCTGTAATCGACCAAAATAATTCTCAACAAAAGAAAACGCTCAGTCCAACTTGTGTTAATTATTTATTAGACATTTGTATCAATAATTCAAATGATGTAATAAGAATACGAAATATACTAAAATGAATAAATTTTGTGTTTTATTTAAGTATTCAATACCAGAAATATTATAGTCCTATTCGAAATATTTTATAAAATCAATTAGTTACTTATAATTAATTTCACTGTGGTTACTGTGCACAGAAATGCATCAATAATTGTGAACTAATTTATTTTATTCAACACATACACCTTTATTTTTAACAAATAACATTTGAAAATATGTGTTGCATGCGTTGAGAAAAAATACATTTTACACATATAACTAACAGAAACACTAAAACGATATAGGTTAAAGCAAGAAAATATTAAAACATACTGTCTTTATATGTTATATGATTATTTTCTTACTAACCTTTACAGTGTTTACTAATTCATTAGATTTATAAATAAAATTTTCATTTCACAAACTGTGATAACTTTTTATTTAACACTTCATTTCGATAATAAGTAGTTGTACTTTAAAATTCAACTGGAAAGTATATTTGTACAATTGATGAGTAAGACAAAATATAAATTTAGTATTGTATCAAACAATGTATAATTCAAGTAAAAAGCATTGAATAGTAACATTTTCATACAATATTGTACGATTGTTTGTTTGTACATGGAGGGTTTGTTAGATATTTCAAAAACAACTATAAAAATATATATATTTGTATCATTAGAATTTGCAACAAAAATGGAATGCATTGAACAAAAATTATATGACAGTAACTGTCGTATAACTTAAAATGATATTAAATAATATATAAATATAAATATCTATTAAGTTTGCATAAAGAATTCAAGACTCTCTCATACTTATAAAGCATAAAAAAATTTTCTGCAGGTAGCATTCAAAGCAAAAATCAGTCACAGGACAATATTCTTATCACCTGTCTTACCATTTAACTATATAACAATTTGCGCATATTTTGTGCTATTTAAAGAAGCTCGATGGACATATAAAAATATATTTTTAATTTCCTTTCGACGGTGGATAAAATCCAAAATTCAATCGCAACTTCTCGAGGAACAGGAACGTTAAAATTGTTTGTGGTGCAAGTCGGACAAATGCTGGAACGTATCCCTGCAACATAAATACTAATAGTTAGTACTGATTAGTGAAAATTAATTTACTTCACATTAATACATTACTTTGAAAAATCCTAAAGGACCCAGTTTTGCAGTGTATAAAATAAGCTGCATCATATTCTAAAAAATAGGAAAAATTATGTATCTATTTTATTTTAAATTTAAATACAAAATAAAAAATTCTAATTTCTACCTTAAACTCTCCTTTCTTTGCATTCATGGCACGGGTTTTTAGTACGTCTAATGGCTGAGTCATAGTAGTAGCAATGGCACCCTAAAATAAAGTAATATAACAATTAAAAAAACATTTTCAAATTCTGTATTTTCTTTTCAATTACAGTAGAAAATAATACACACTGCTGATAAACTGGCTAAGAAATGTGTTGTTGTATTGTCTTGGAAGTGAGGGGTTGATAAAAGATATAGTTTAATTTGGTCATAAAAACTTAATTGGCCCATAGTCATTAGAACTGCTCTACTTGTAGCAGTACTGCACCCGTTAAAAAGTGTCCTAAATCCTTCTTCTTTATAAACACGTAAAAGTCCATTGCCAGCCCATGTGTAACTAGTTTATAAACACATTCATGTTTATGAATCAAGGTTTTCTATGAATAGAATTTCAAATGTTTCAATTTTATGAGCAAGCATTTGAAATCTAAATATAGAATTACTAATTTTTTAAAGCCATTACTAATTTTTTAAACACAAAAATTATTATAATCTAAAATTTTTAATATCTTTTTTAATTCCAAATTTATTTGTAACTTTTTAAGATCTGATTAAAATAATGACATAAAACATGATGAATTAAAAACAGTACATTACTCACTTTCTTCTTTTATCAACTGGTAATTTGATATCATTTTGCATTCGTACATTAATTAAGTCACCAGGAGTCCCTACAACACCACCAGCAGCACCAGATATACCAGCCAATAAAAATTTTTGATAGAAAGGAGCAGGATTTCCTGGAGTTTCAATCGCTTGTTTTCCTACCTGCACAAACATTTTTATTTTAATTGTATACTCTGTGTTAATTTATTAGTTTAAAATTACCTCATAAACTCCAAATCTAACTGTAGAGTAGGTAAGTTGTCTTAATAAAGATGCTGTAAGTCCATTATAAAGAGCTGTAATTCCTTGCTTTTTTACTATGTTAACTGTTAATTTAATCAGTGATATTTTTCCTTCTTGTTGAGTTTGTAAATGAACCTGTTAGAAAAATATAATTATTTTCTTTTTCTTATAATGTCTGCAAATTTTAATAATGTATTGCATTTGAGTCAAAAATTTCAAAAGTCAAAAATTTAAGTTATAACTTTTAAGTGTGCGGGCAAAAACATACGTTATAATATAGATACATATTCAATATTATATTCCGAATAAGGAGAAAAAAATTTACATCAAATTTGTTTTATATAATGGTAAAAGGGTTATCATTATTTATTATTTATCATTTATTACATGCGATATTTAAACTTTTTTAATCTTCAAAGAAGATTCAACTATTTTAAAAACATAACTATATTACCTTCAATAAATCCAATGGATGAGTTACACAGGCAGCACCAGCAGATGCCAAACCACCAAAGTACCATCGAGAAAGCTTTTTAGTTCGTTCGTCCACCATTTTTTTTTTTTATAAATTTGATCAATTAATGAATCTGTAAATAATAAGAACAAATAGTTAAATTACAATCAATCATTTAAAAGTAATTTAATAACAAATTATATTAATTTAGAAAAGTTTAAACATACTTGTACTTTTAAACTTGCACTTCCAGCAATAAATTTTGTTGAGTCAGCATGTTCAGCTGGCTGAAGGCACCTTTGGTGGTGGTGAAGGTCTCTGATTACAAAAAAAAATGCTATATTCTGAATGATGAAAATTCTATGGAAATAATTAACCGAAGCCTTTTGCAAGTACCCGAAAATTCATAAATTTAATGAAACAACTGACGCGCGTTTAATTGATGTCTGATCAAATCTGTACTGAAATGCATTCAATATTAATCAACAGTGCATTTAATTTACATCAATCGATACCCTTGACTTTTAATTTTTCTTTCACCACTTCTTTGCTCCATACTTATCGGTTATTTAAGAATTTCCGTCTGCTCGCGGTGATATTTCTTCGATCATCATTTGTGTAAAAATGAGATTGCCACACGTGAAGACGTCCTCGCGAAATCACAGCCGAAAAACAGTGGTCGTTTTACGGATAAAAAGTGCTCGAAATTTAAATAGAGAGGAATGTATGCACAAGATGTTTGGACTTACGTCTTTTTTGGCGCACGGGCGCGCCGTGAAAGCGCCAGTAACAACCTTTGCGGTGAACGGCTGGCCTGTGACTGATATCGGACTCCGGAGTCCGGCGGCCGCGACCGCCCGAGGGAATTTCTGGCTTTCGGCGGCAGGCGGCACACCGACGCAGTCCTCGAAGATTGTAGGAAATAATGAATCCTATAAGTATGGGTTGCTCCTGTCGATATGTGAGTAGCTCTACGCGCGCGCACGCGTTCGGCTCCGATTCGATGGGGTTCAGCACTTGCACAGCATGATTCCGCATTTTTTTATTGACTACTAGTTATTGATCAAAATTTCTAATGAAATGCGGATGTTTAATTAACCTTCGTTGCAATTGAAATTGACCAAAGAAAATTCACAATGTTTACTATTGAGTTATTTTCGACTATTATAACAGGTTTTACGGTGACGTCAAACTTTTGCAGTAGTAGTAAGTAGAGCAGAATTTAGATTTTTGACGTCATCGTGTATTTAAATATAAAAACGAAAGAAACACCTGCCTTACCGACATAATGTTATAAATATTCAATATACAATATAGTTGAATAGTTTAATTAGTATATTTTAATATTTTAATAATCAACTGACAACGGAAACAGTTGGAAATGCGTTCAGAGATAATTATTGCGCTACAAAGTTAATTAACGGAATTCTCAAATTCAAGGCTGTTTTAAGCCAGCTTTTCGAGACCGTGAATTTTTATTTACGCCAGACAAATTACTTAAGCCAAGCGATAAGTATGCTGATAAAAACAAGAACAGTCATTTACCCGATATAAAACGGACTACACAACGCAGTATCATCGAGATCGAGGAGCCACATTAATATCCTCGTACACGTCGTACAAACTTTTTAAATTAAAGAAATAGAAAGAAAGTACTGAAATCCGGCTGAAATATGAGGCCAGCAAACCATGTTTTATTTTATTTAATTACAACACAAAATCTTAAACTCAAAAATCTTAAATCCAGAAACCTTGAAATCCTAAACTCAGAAATTATAAATCCAAAAATCGTAAACCGAAAATCCTCGAACCCCTAAACCCATAGTAACCTTAAACCAGAAAACGTAAATCCAGAAACCCGAAATTTTAAATTCTCTACTTTTTATTACCATTCTACAGAATATTTTCCAAATCACCAGCTAGTAACATATACTTGCCGGGTCTCAGAAAAGAATTGAATATTATTTCATATCAAAAATAATTTACAACAGTTATTAACCATTGATCTTTAATCAAACAGTATTCAATAATACAATTCAATGTGCAAGTAAAATTAAAGAAGAATCTATTACATTGATTCTAATTAATAAAAAAATATACCTAAATAAAATATATCATGCTTTAATCATTAAAAAACATTAAATAAGATATAACAAATTATTAACATTTTAACACAGAATTGTCTCCACATTTCTAAAAAGTTATAAGAATTCACTACTTTTTTAGAGCCTGTTCAATCTACATTGAACAAAAGATTCAAAATGTAAGATTTATGGTTTTTGGGGTTTATGAATATTCTATTCAGAAATAGAGACAATAGTTTGGAGTAAACTATAACAATGATTCAATAAATGCACAATGAGGGTGTTTGACAATAAGTGAGTAGTAACTTGCTTACGTAAGTAACGAGATTCTTTAAAGAACAGAACTAATAATACAATTTACAGTCGCGTAAACAAATCATTTTACAGCTAGCGAAAAATGTAGAAACTCATTTGGAAAAAATTCGAAATTTTAATTTTGGCTATTTTTGGAGATATTTATACGCGGTCATCCCTTTTATACGCCGGGTATAAAATCATAAAACAAATTGCTATTATTAAAAAAAAATTGTTTCGATCCGGTCAATAGTTTCGGAGAAATTGATACAATAACGCAGCATCTTTATGGATCCAACTTTTGGACTTAACTTTTTACCTGAAACTTTTTTTGTATTAAAAATTGACTTAAGTATTGAAATAAAACATTTATTGCTATGCATTATTAAGAAAGTACAATTAAATAAACGCATTTTATTGAAAATCCGATAACCTAGAGGTACGCGTTGCGGCTTTGTAGCATCGCTCGTTGTTCGTTCGGAACTCAGACTTAGCTTCAAGACGCTACCGCGCCTCTTGATAGTTAAACTTTCAATCGATCTTTTGACGTGCTGATCTTTAAAAATATACACATTTACAAAGTAACATATCGAAGAACGAAACGTAGTTAAGAAGATTTTATATATATTCAGCGATAATGCGACTTGGGAATGTTTCTCTCTCTTTGTAGCTTGATAGAAAGTCGCGACAAAAAATTTTGTTGCAATAATCCTTCAGTAACTTAAGTACGGTGTATTCATATATATATACTTTTATTTTCAGCAATTATTTACGTACATTTTGTAGTGATTCTTTAAATCGACATCCGAATGTATTTTATGTCTTTTAAAATCAAGTGAAATAAATAACCTTTAAGAGCACGTATTTTACGTTATTCAAATTGGTTGTTACGATCATTACATCAAGAAATTGCGGTTACATAAACGATGTTTCATTACTTACGTAACTACATATCAATAACTAAATGCCACCGTGTATACTTAGAATCAATTGATTAATTGATTGAGATTTTAATTAAAATAACTTAAATAAGAACTAGTATGTACAATAATGCGAGAAAGATAATATATATGTAGTACCTAACATACGTGCTGTTTGAATTTTTTAATTCTTATTTTTCTTTATATATAATTTATAGTAGCTTTATAAAAAATTATAAACTTATACAATGGAGTGATGTCTGAAACAACGGTATAATTACTATGTTTAGGTACATAACTTATACCGCTTTAATTTTCACACTTCTTTTCAATTTTTATCAATAATAATTTTTCAAATAAAGTTAAAAAGCAGAATAGGAAAATATGTATTGCAATACAAAATATATTGATATTAATTTATTTATTTATTTAACAACATTCCACTTTATTGTGTATAAAGTTTAACAGCATAGTTTTTAATTTTTTTAGTAAATCCAGTTCTTCAGAAATAGGCGACATGCTCGTGAAGAAATAATATTTATAATCATTTTATATAATATTTTGATGTAGCATAAATAAGAAATTTTTTGAGTAGATATTATGTTTAATAGTTGCAATGTTCAAACGTACAAATTTGTAAAAAAGATACAAAGTTACTTGTGAAATGAAACTATTCTTTTACAGATCTGTGTGATACAGATAATTCTATTTTTAAAGCTTCTAATTGAATACATAGTACTATTTTCAATAAAAATTTTAAATTGCTCTTATTTGGATTTCTTTAATGCTCATCAATAAAAAATTGGTTCCTCCATTTTAATTGTAAGTCATGGTTGAGATTGCAGATGTGAAAAGCAAATCTCCTATTTATATTGAGTAAAATAATATTTAATACAGTTCTACCATTTTTTTTAATAATAATTTGTGACAATCTAAGATAAATAGTTAAACTAAAAGAGATATATCTGTAATCTCAATATGTGTTCCAGGACGAAATCAGAATTTCATTAAATACTTTAAATGTTAAATCGCCAAAATAATTTAATGAAATTTTGTAGTTTTACAAAACGAAATTTAGCTATTTAGTCTTACAGATAGTTTTGTTCATTAAAATTTGTTGTTAGTCCAAACTCATTACGTTCAACTAAAAACACTAAAATACATTGATTTAGTAATTGTTAATCACTTTATAATTTCAACGTTTTAAACTGATAAAGATATTTAAAACTTCATTGTTTCTAAATAAAGTAAATATTTTTGCCTCTATTTTTTTTGCAAATTGACTACAAATTTTTGAAAACATAATCTACTAGTAAAAGAAGTGCAATTTTAGACAAAAGATTCACAATATTAAATAATCAATTGATTTCTTTTACTGCTTAAAATTAGTAGTCAATAAGTAGTAATTTATGCTAAGTAATTAAATTTTCATAGCAAGCAATTGTATAATCAGAATTTATCAATTAAAAATGATGTGGTAGAAATATAAATTAGGTAACAACAGAATTAACAGTAAAGCATAAAAATTTTAGTAGAATCTTCAATGATATAATACAATAAACAATTTCAAGCTATGATTACTTATATTTGGAATAAATTACTGAATTAGTTGGAAAGTTATGCTCACATTTACTTTGAATTATTTAATATCAAAAATCCAGTTATTAATTTCCTTAGAAAACAACAATTTTAAATTCAAAACTTATTTTTTAGTAAAATTAATAAAATTGTAGAAAGTAGTTTAGAAAGAAGCAATTGAAATATGATTAATAACTGGATTCTTGACAGTAATTATTTTTTTTTTCATTTTTTTTATAAATTAACTTTGAATTTTCATTCATAAAAATAAAAAAGTTACATGCCTTTTGAAGGCATTTAATTTGTATATGAAAAAATTTCAATAAAATTAAACTATTTTTTTTTAAAAAGCCATCATTTGCGATGGAACTGCGCAATCTCCAATACTCATTCTGTGCATCGCCATTTCAGTTATTCCATGGTAATGCACAAAGGCTGCTGCGATAACCAATACATGGAAGATTTGATGACTTTGGAACTAAAAAATTAATAGGAAAATTGTGTTGTAATATTTTTAACTTTTAAATTTATAAACTCAATTTCTAAATTTTATATTTCTCAAATAATTAAATTGACATTGCAGTTAGTGAATTGTAATCTTGAAAATAACTTTATTAATAATTAAATTATATACTTTTATCAACTACTTACCCAAATGTCGAATTTTCCAGGGAAAAATCTTTCAGGAACACGTAGAGCATAAAACATAGCTCCTAATATATACAAACATCCCATCAGGATAAGCCATCCAAGTGAGGCTTGACTTATAGCTTTAAACCAACCTTCAGCGATAGCATAATGCACAGCTGGTATTACCTGGGAATTAAAGATTATTTTCAATATTTTCAGTAATTAATAATTGTTAATATAAAATAATTTACTTACTCCACTAAGTCCAAAACCCATAAAAACTCCAGCTCGTAGGGGCCTGTATTTTGGTTCTCCAAATCTTTCCCACAAAGAAACTACAATGCTAGTTATTCCAAGTACTACAACGACCGATAAATAGATCAGTTTAGGTTGATAATCACAGTAAAATCCGTAGTAAAGCCATGGTACAAAACTTCCCATTATGAGCATAGCAATTCCACAATAATCTAATTTTGAGAATAGTTTTCCTACACATTCACTATGACAGTGAACAGTATGGAATGCAAAAGACATGCCTAAGCATATAATAGCTCCAGCAAAGAAAGTTCCAATTACTATTTTTTCCTCCCATCTAATATCTATATGAGATTGCGTTAAAAAGTAAACTGCTATGCCTATAAATGCAACACACCCTAAAAACAATATATTTACATACATAAAATACAAGGTAAATAATTTTATATAAACTTTACAGTTATAAATATAAAGCTTGAGTGTTTATTTAAAAGTCTGAATTTATTTTACCCAATAAGTGAGTCCAGATATTTCCAGTTTCAGTATGAATACGAAAGATACTTTTGAAACATGCATAAAATGAGGGTAGTGGTGGTCGATGACCAGCATGTAGAAAATCATTGTCTTGCAACCATTTAGGAAGATTTCTGAAGTGACATTGTTTCCAGGATGCCTCCCAAACCTTTAAATATTTTATTTATAACTAAGTAAACAATTTTAAATGAAATATTTATAAATTTGTAATTTGATTTTATACCTTACGAACAAACTCTTCAGCCTGTTCAGCAGCATTATGTGCTAATGCACCAAGATCTATTTCATCACTCAAAACTCCAGCTTTCAATACCTCTGTCATCTATCACAAAAATATAGTTTTTATATATGAAAATTTATTAAACTTATAAGATCTATGAAATATTTATTATTTCAAATACCTCACAATCCAAGAGACGATCATCTTCTGGAGTTGAAGGTAGTGGACAACCAACTCCATCTTCTTCTTCAGCTAAGCAGCTGGTATCATCATCTTCTAATAATTCCTTTACTTCATGTAAACCTGGTATATCACTGCTTAATGAAACTCTATCACTCCATGGTATTCGATGACGAAGGTTACTTTCTTCTGATAAATTTATATTGATTTTGTTGAAGTCACTTTCTTCTATAATTTCATTTTCATTCTCCATTTTGTTTTATTGAGATTGTCTAGCTTAAGTTTTAATAAATTTTATTCCTAGAAAATATCAAAATATGTATTTTTAAATGCTCAAAAGGTAAAATATATTAAAATATGTTTTACAACTCAGCTATTTAAAATCAAACTTCATATTAGAGTATAAAAAATTGTGTCTGATTTACTATGTGATACATTTAATATTCCCAGACACATAATAGTAGATGATTAACCTTTTTGTTTATTAATTACTGAAGGGAAGGATATAACGCATAACAAAAACTTGTTTAAAAGAGAATGCTATAAGTACAAGCGAGATAAGAGATTCACTTAGGCCCCACAAAGCTTTTGAACAATCAATGAATGTCTAAATATTGACAGTGTGGCATATGTAAAAATGTACAAATTAAACAGGAGGAAAAAATCATTCTTCCTCTTCTTGTAAAGATAAATATTTTTCGCGACTGAAAGTTTATCGTCACGTTCTGAATTTATACTTAAATTTCACAGTCCTGTAGAAGTTGGAAAAGAAAAAGATATGGAAATTACGTATCAAAGTTCAAGTAAAACTAACCAATTTCAGCTTTCAATGTTATCTCAATGATAACGTTGCTTTCGAGAACTTAAAAGAATAGAAAAAAACACATGAATACGACTCACGAGACTACCAAATGACGCAAGCGGTTTACGAGAATTAACGGATCAAAAGTCGCGAACAGTAGCTATAAATGCTCTTAATTAAATTTTATATTGAAAAAGGAGTTACAGCTCACCTGAGCAGCGATCTATAATCGCAATCGCGGTCATCGGTCGCGCTCCTCGACTGCTCACACTGCTCCACGAATTTCCGAATGCGTATATAAGTTATACCAAGTGTATGAGACGTTTTACGCACAAAATGATAACGACACTATAGCGACGCGACTGAAAGCTACAGCTGACCGAGCGACACTGAGCTGTCCGCGAAGAAAACGTGCCTATAATTTAGTGCACTGTGGACGGCTCGACTCGACTTGGCAACGGAAACGTAATTTTAATCCGTTTCCACGTGGCAGCCATGTTAGTTTGAGAGCAATTTTTTGACGCTTTTTTTTTGCTTTGTAAACGAGTTATTAGTTTCTTTAAAAAATCCTAATAGCAACGCAAGTTCTTTTTAGCTTGTCTGCATACTTCTTATCGCATTCTTGGCTCTTACGCAGTACGCTTACGGTTCAGCCATTTGCAAACATGACTTGATGCTGTTATTGAACTCTCAATTAAACACGTCAGACGTCATATAAGTCATTGTTCGTTGAAAATTGAACCTTTGAACCATTGAATTTTATAGGTTGCATGCGTTGCATAACGATGCTAAAGCTAGTTTGTAATTTACCTATTTCCTCGAGTTGACGAGTTCCTCGGGAAGAACTGATATAACCGTAGTATAAAGTAATAGGTACTTTTTGCTCATTGACTTTTCGATATAAGTACTCGTCCGATTCGACTTATCAAGCTGCAGGTGTTAGTTTAGCAGGCTGATGGTAGTTGCCGAGTAGCGAGTGGAGTGCTGCTAGCTGCGACACTACTACTACACTACTGTTAATGTCAAAAAATATATAGACAATTTTTCCCTTTAATTATTAATTAAAAAAACAAACTAGCGCCCTCTTTAAGAATTGCATATATATATCAGCGACTCGGCTGCGTACCCATTGGCTAAATAATAATGGCTAGGTGGCTGATAAAAGAGAATAACGGAGTATCGGAGTAACGTATATATATATACACACACACACACACATACATATATATATACACACATATATATAGGTCATTCAACAATTCAATTTCGGAATTCGAAGTCAACGAAAACACCTGCAGTACAGGCACCTGGTATACGTATACTATACTGTACTATGGTGTGTCAAGCGCGATTTTCCCCCCTTAAAAGAACTGCAAAAAGAAAGACAAATTTTTTTGTTATGGTTTCATTATTTTAATATAAAATTTGATCTTCCACATAATGAATTACGTTCAACGTAAGTAACAAATTAAAATTTTCTAATAAAAGTTTCCATAAAAATAATAAAATAATTTGGTTTAGAAACACCAACTGAAGAATGTCCTCTTACAAAGGAAAGGCGAGAATGCTCTGTGAGCGACTGCTGTGGTTTTAGATCAATAATTTGTGCGTTTATTGCACTTACCACTGTTATTACTGCTGCTCTAATACTTCAATTGACGTACGACGACAATGCATTTCAGGTATCTACAAAATCTATTTCCAGTAAGTACAAAAATACAAAAAAATGTACATTTAATTTTTATGCAGGGAAGCTTAAATATGCATGGTGCAGTGGCTACTGATTATACAAATTGTTCTCAAATTGGGACCAAAATACTTCGAAAGGGTGGAAATGCTGTTGATGCTGCCATAGCTGCAACTCTTTGCATGACTGTTGTTGCACCACATAAGACAAGCCTTGGAAGGTTTCAATTTAAATTTGAAAAAATTTTATACTCTTAAATTATCTTGTTAAATAATAATATTTCTTTTCAGCGGTGGTTACATTATGATTTATAGTCATAAAGATCAAGATAAACCAAAAATAATAGACTTTGTCAACTACACTATACCAGGTTTGTTATTTGAAACTTAAAAATTTGGTTCTAATTTTTAAAATAATTTATTTTTCAGTTGAATTTGAGGAATTTAAAATAAGAATTCCTGCATTGTTGAAAGGCCTAGAATATGCGCATACTAAATTTGGAAAATTAATGTGGAGAGATGTAGTTGAACCATCTGTTATTCTAGCTCGTAAAGGATTTGAAGTATCAAGAGATTTTGCAAATGAAGCTACAAAAAATGTAAATTTAGGAATTTTTGCACATATCAATGCAGGAGAAATTTTAACACTCCCAAAACTTGCTGACACTTTAGAAGATGTTTCTAAATTTGGAACCAACAGTAGGTTGAAGTAGTTCAATATTAAATTTTTAATTAAAAATAATTTTGATATTAATCATTTGATGTTAGTTTTTTATAATGGAACAATTACAAGTAGAATGTTTTCTAACCTGAACAAGACAAGTGAAAAATTATTGGCTGTTATATCTAACTATGAACCAAGAATGATTGATGTTCAAAAATCTGAACTTTCTCAGTATGGCATTTTTTATCCATCATCTGCAAATTTTATACAGCCCATTATAGAAGAAATAAGTAAATTAAATATCTCCAAAGATAAAACTTCTTCCATAGAATCTGAAATTATTGTTGCTGAAGCTTTAATTAAGCTTACACGACAAAGAAAGAATCCATACATTAATTTTAGTAAGTAGAAAGTTTTTCATTTACAATACAGAAATACTCACACTTAAATTTTTGTTTGATAGTGGAAACAAGAAAATATACAGGTATATCTGCAGTGGATTGGCAAGATACTTATGTATCTGTAGTAACGTTAGTATTTACAAATTAAAATAGGTTTTTTCTATAAGCTATAATGTAGTAAAAAAATTTTTTGTTTCAGTGGTTTAAGTACACCTCTTAACTTAGCTTTTGAATCAGATGCAGGGTTCATTTTCGATAATGTCAATGATAAAAATTCTCTTTTATCATTGACACCCATTGTTTTTTATGATGAGAGTGCTATATGTGGATTACGTGGAGTTCTTAGTACAGATGATGCAGTAATAGCTGGAGAAGTACTGTACAATCTACTTTTGCGTTCTATGAATGTATCTACAGCAGTTGAATATCCAAGGTAAAATTAATTTTGTCATAAATTATTTTGGTTTAAAAAGAAACTAATCTGTCTATTTTTAATAGATACTACGTACTTTCTGATGGTATCATTGTGGAAAATGATGATAGACATTCTGGCAATACTCTTTTACGTGATAGTTTATTAGGTATAGATAAAACATCTGCAGTTGATGCAAACATGATAATGAAAAGTGTAAATGTCATTATCAAAAGAAAAAATTTAATTAATGGACATTCTGATAGTAGGGGAGATGGACTGGCTTCTAGATTTTAAAAAGTAAAACTAATAATAAAGAGAATAGTATATATTTTTATATACAGAAAATAATTAAAAGTACTTATTAGTGTGATATTTACAAATAGTATTCTTTTTAAATGGAACTAATACTGCATTTATTGAGTCCATTATACGATATTTATATAAATTCATACTTATACATAATATTTACGTTAATTTTTTAACAATTTTATAAAAATATTTATTTTTAAAGTAAATTTGACATAATAAATATTTTATAAAATCCTTTAAATTGTCATTTTTTAAATTTATTATACCCAACATTACTTATAAGTAATTTTTTGTACAAAAAATGTTTAAGTCCCACCTTTTTTAGTTTTTACTATATTTTATTTAAACTTGTAAGTTCATGTTTAGTGTGAGCTTCTTGCATACTTAGTTGTTTTACTCTTGCATAAGCTGCACTAGCGCTTAAAACTATAAAATTACTTAGCCACCATAAGAATGGCTTATCATCTTGATACCAATGAGTTGCTAGAACAGTCTGAACACAAGCTTTAGCTGTACCACTAATATTGTGCGTAAGAGGTGATGTAACTTTAATTTGCAACATTGTAACATATCCAATTGCAAATCCACATATACCACCAACAGTCATAGCTGACCAAAAGTCTATATCTCCTATTTTGTCATAATTATATACAGTTTGGAATTCTCCATTGAACAGCATAAGCGGAAGAAATAATACTACACTGTACACATTGTTGTAATATGAAAGTAGCCATATTTCTTGATTGACTACTGGAAGAACTTTTTTTGTGTGAATTGAATACAAAGAAAGAGTTAGCGATCCAAGAACACCAAAAAATGTTCCAATTAAAGAAAATGAGCCAGCCACATTTTCTTGATCAACTCCTAGCCAAAATCCAAAAACAATAACAAGGCAGCATATAACTGTTTTCTTAGAAGTCTTTTCTCCTGCAGTAAAATCCTCATTTTAGCACTATTTTTAAGAGCTTAAAAATTATGATTAAATTTTTAAGATTTTTATCTTACCTAAAATTGTGTACGTAAATATTACATTAAAAACTGTAGTAAGTGATCTTCCAATGTAATAAAATGCTACACCTACATATTTCAAGCATAGATTATTACTTACTATCATACCAGTAAATAATATTGATAAAGGTAAAATCTGTAAAAAAAATATTAGCTTTTTTTTCTTACATTCTCAAAAATTGATATTCAAAATTAAAATTGTAAATATAATTACTTTTTTGGCTATTTCGTAAGAAAAAGGACTTCCATCTGGAAAATAAAAATGACTTGGGTATATTTTGGATAATCCTCTGAGAATTATACATATTCCTACACATGTTACACATTGAAACCATGTAATAAAAAGAGGTGCATTCAGGTGAATTTTATCACTGGACAACAATGCCTTGTTTACAAATACCATCAAAATAGATACTATCCTATAAATAAAAATGTTTGATTAAATTTATAGAATGAATTTATTTATAAATATGAATTTATAAAATTTGAATTACCAATATAAGGCTACCACAGAGCCTATGTATAAATATTTGTGTAACATAACTCTTCTTTGGTGCATTTTGGTAAAAATATTTGTCCTTAATTTTTATAAATCTATCTTTTCATAGTTTTTAAAATTGCAGTATAGGAACCTATAGTGAAAATGGAAAACAATTGTGTATAAGGTTAAGCAAAAATAAAAATATTTTGAAAACTTACTTGATTAAAATAATTTGATTTCATTGTTAGAGATGTTAATAAAATCATTCTATACTTGAACAGTATAGAAATGAAAGCATGATTTTTATAAACCATCTGTACACGTAGAAGCAATAAAAGATAACGAAATAAAAAATCTAGCTTAGGAACAAGGTGCGGACTGCCGACGCCGATCGAGGTGTAGCCGTGCAGGCACTGCTGACTGCAGGCGGATGGTGTACATATATGTATAACTCCTTACAACATAACCTTATTTACGTTATGTACCGAGTGGCTATTCGTAGTATTAACAACGATGCTCATTTATTCTTAATTGTTCGTCTTTTTTAAGATATTTATAATTATTACTTATTCAAATTATTTGAATACATAATAATATAAGGCAAAATATGATTATAAATATAAAATGTTTAAAAATTGGCGGGAGCCCATTGAGCAGCGCGATCTAGCGTGCATTTGGATTGGTCGCATTTGGTCGAGAAAAGAGGACCAATGAGCGTCCGGCTCTGAGGGAAAGGCGCCGTATAACAGAAGTGCAGTGAACTCTGTTTGGTAGTCTTCTGGCTGATGGCCGGGGGGAGCGCTCAAAGATGGCGGAGACGCTGGGTCGCAAGATAGACGTCGACCCTTGCCTCCAGGCTCCAACCGTCTATCACGAGTATCACCTCGGAATCAGTTCCAGTAGTCCTGCTGCACTGCGCACGGTGCTATCATCAGGAATGCCGGTGAACAATGTGTAAAAGTAGCACGTAGCTCTTGTTGGCACGTGGGGTTCGCGCTCAATTGGTGCTGCGCCGCAGGTGAGTGAGTAGGAACGTGCCCTGCGAAACACGGCTCTTCCACAGCGGCCGTAGCTCAGCAGCATGTGTGTAACACTCTAACGTGTCCGTTTGTGTAACGGTGTCGCGTCCGCGAACCTTTCGCCAGGCTCACCGGTGCGCTTCTGCTCCCGCTGCTTTCTTTTCGCGCTCCACGATACTCAAAACTAAGTCCTCCCCCTCAGCCTCTTCGTGGCCGTTGGCTTGACTTGTTTTGTTTTCCCGATTGTTTCCCTGACTCAGATTAGTACTTGTACAAGCTCTACACTTTCATTTACATAGTATCTTTAGTACTCAGTACAACTCCACTCATTTACTCATTGCTCTTATACCCTAATTTCTTAATTGCTTTATAATTTGCTTTTAATTTGAATATTCTATTGATTAGTGGGGAAGTCAGTTATCTTTTTTAAAAATCAAAAGGGTTCGTTTTTTACCATTTTTACTTGTTAATATTCACTAGGGGTTACAAAAATTGCTATTTTGATGCATTAATAGAATTTATCAATTCACTTGCATGACGATTTAAAATATAAAAATTAATAATTGCTTATGTTTAAATAATAAAATAATAAGAATAACAATTTCATATTTTTACAGGCAACGTTGACAAAATGTCTACTCAATATACAAGAAGCGTCTTAAAAATGGTAGTAGCTCAAATTTGCCAGACTGTAGGTTGGCATTCTATTAATTCCACGCCTTTGGAATATATGGTCGATCTTATGCAGGAGTATATTTTTCAACTTTCAAAACTTACACAAAACTATGCTCAAGTTTGTAAGTATTTCATTTTTTTTGTATTTCAGAGATTTACTTACAGTTAATATAAATTTTAGAAATATTTTGAAAAATATATACAGAAGTTTTTTTTGTTTATGATCTCATTAATTACTTTATAGCATACTAATAATTTTTTGTAAGTAAATTAATTATTAAGTATTTGAGTGATTATTAATTTTATTTTTTATAGTAGGAAGATGCGATGCTAATTTGGACGATTTAGGCTTAGCTTTTCGACACATGAATATTGATTTACAAGAATTAGCAGAATATGTCAAAAATGTTGATTCAGTGCCCTGTGCTGTTACTGTACCTAAGTTGCCTATTCACAAAGATAATCATCTTAATTTTCTAAAACCTGGTAGTCGAGAAGTTGTATCTCGACCAGTATATGTACATGAGCATCTACCTGCTATGTATCCTGGTACAGAAGGTAATAATTTAAATAATAATGCACCAAATATTTACAAATATGACTGCAAAAGTAACATGTTACATCTTTTTTTTCAGAAGAATATGCAGAAGAAACTAAACCTACAGAAATTACAAATACAACTTCACTAAATGAATCAACAAATTCATTTGATGATGATTCCAATGAGGTTAATAATGTAGTTACCAATAATGGAATTTCAAGTGAAGACAGTCCAAATAAAGTACCTTTGCAGGCTGTGTTTAAGCGTCCAGGAGATCCTATATCTTTTGATGGACCTGTATTAAAGCGAGCAAAAACGACTGATGAAGGTCGTCCACTTCGAGAAATACGTAGTGTAATTATGACAACATCAGGTTACTTGTCTACAGCAAGAGAAGGAAAACTTCCTGAAGCAAGGACACCTCAACAAGCTCGTTCGGAATCCCCGCCGCCTCCAACTTATCCTATGGTTCCACCTGAAGTCAAGGTTGAGAAAAAAGTTAAGAAAATACCCAAGAAGAGCATCATTTCCGAGGATGGTAAACCAGAAAATAAAGAGAATAAGAAGAAGAAAATTCCCAAAGATACTTTGTTTCAACCTGATGAAATTAAGGAAGTTAAAGTTAAGAAGTCAGCAGGGTCTAAGGATGCATTAAAAATAAAAACTATGAAACCCGGCAATAAAATAGTAAGTCCTAATGTAGCAGGACCATCTAATGCCATTTCTGCAGTTAAAGTTCAAGGTAATATTATAATCAATTCTTTAATCTATGCGCATTAATTATAATAGCTTTTAATTGATTTCCTACTATAAGCAAAGAAAATTAATTTTTTATTTCGTTATAAATTATTTTTATGTAGGTAAAGTACCTAGTGGTAGTCCAAATCCAAAACAGATAAAAAATATCGTCCCTAATAATAAACCGAAAGCGGAAAAAATTGATATACCACAAAATTCAGATAATTTCTTAAATGATCACAAAGAAGAAGTTATTGATAAATTGCCTATAGAACCTGACAAACAAAAATTGAATATTTTTAAAAAGATATCGTCCAAAGCAAAAGAAGATAAAGAACGAGACTTAACTGATTCTCTACATAAAGTAAAAGAATTTAGTTCTAGTGTGAATCCGCCGAATTTAATGTTAGACGAAAACGAAAAATATCGTAACGATGTAGTAGTAAAACAAGAGGATAAAAAACCAATTTTGCAAGGTCCAATAGTCAATAACAACACAGTAAGAACGCCAGGAACAGAAGATAATGTTACGAATATAATGAGTCCAGGTTCAGGTTCTGATGTTTACATGTTTGACATGTCTCCACCTGGAACACCAAGCACTCCAAAAACACCAGAGCTTAGTGTAACGAATTTATCTATGGAACCCAAGAAGAAGAAGAAAGATAAAAGTGGTAAAAAGAAAGATTCAAAGCCTAAAACCCCAAGGTCTTCTGTTAGTCCAAAGAAGGTAGGTGTTTTTAAGATGAAGAAAAACGTACGATTGATGATTTTGTTTCTAAAAGAAGGTGCTTTTGCAGGCACGTTTGTCGAGCGATTCAGGTGAAATAAATGTTTTGGATCGGCCGAAGACACCGCAAGCACCTGAACCGCCAGTGTCTCGGGATTCTAATCTTCCACCAACCCTCGCTTTCCCTTTCTTCCCGTTTCCACCCACACCAGGTCTCATTCCCCATCCGATGTTCCCTTTACCTATTCACAAAGGTTTACCCGGAATGATCGGTCCACCAAATCCGGCAGCAATGCCGAACATGCTCCGTCATCGCTTTGCCCGACCCAAGCTCGATGGCAATCGGCCACTTGTTCCACCTTCCTTCGTCGGCGAGAATTTGCAGTCGCCGAATTCTACCTTCTCCATCAAACCACCACAGCAACAGATACCGTTGAAGACACCGGAGATAGAAGTCATACCAAAAGCCGAACCACCATCGAATTTCGCGCATTTCCCCACAGAATTACCGGCAAATCCTACTCCCCTTACGAACAGTGGAGCTGGAATTCCACCTCCTCTAATGCCAACGACGGTATCGCCTGTAGTACCCGCACCCCTCTTACCGCCTAATGTGCCCCTAACTAAACCCCCTAAATCTGAAAAAACGGAAAAGAGTGAAAAGGTAACATACTTATTTTATAATTTTATCTTCAAATGATTCTTTATTTATAAAAACAAAATTGTTATTCTAGAAATCAAAGGAACATAAAAAGGAGAAGAAAGAAAAATTGAAGAAGAAAAAGGATAAAAAGGATAAACATAAAGAAAAGGGTGATAAAGAAAAGAAAGACAAAAGTGAAAAGAGGGAAAAACCAGAAAAGAAAGAGAAGAAAGAAAAGAAGGAAAAACGAAAAGAAAAAGAAGCGATTAAAAAATTAGTAAGTTATATCTCTTTACATATATAAGAAGTCATCAAAGTATTAGATAAATTAAAGAATTATGTATTTTATTTATTTCATAATTAATCTTTAGAAGGAAGAGAAGTCAGAAAGTGTTCCTAAGATTACTTTGAAATTGGGACCAGCAGGAGGTTCACCAAGACCACCAACGCCCGACAGTGCCGTAATGAAGAAGATGTATGTAATTCTATATTGAAAATTCTCAGTTAATTTAATAAATTAAAACCATGCGTTTATTTTATGCAGTACCATAAAGCCGCCAAAGAAACCAGAGGAAGAGATGAAGCGTGAGCCAACGCCAGAATTAGCAAGAATCTCTGCTCTCGTGACACGGCCGCCCAAGCAGAAGTCTACAAGTAAGAAAGCGGAAGAGGGCCTCTTAGAGGCGTATGCCGCTGCTCCTACGGAAGCTTCTTTCTCTAGCTCGTCACTTACTCCTATACCCCGAACCAAGAAGCCAATTTTCAAGACTTTACCTGAAAGGAACCCTTCACCCATTCCTGCCTTCACGAATCCTCTTAGTGCCCTTCAACCATTAGATAGTACAGAGTACTGCTTTGTGGTAAGTATTTCGAGTCAACGCATCGATATTCGAATTTGCAATGGAACTATGGTTTTTTATTACATACTCATAATATATTCACACTACTTTTTAAAAAAAGATTTTACTTACTTTTATTCAAAAGTTATTTTTTCAATTTTTTTATCTAATAAAGATTTAGAAAATTTTTATGTTAATGCTTTTATCAGATTATGAAATCAATTTTCGATATAAAACAAAAATATTTAATCATCTAAAAATTAATAAAATGATAAATATATTAATTAAATACTTGTTAATGATTATTGTTAATGAGTAATTAATGGTGCATACTTTTAAATGAGAATTTTAAATTTTTGCAAAAAATAACGTTAATCATTAATTAACAAAACTATGTTCCATTATGCTAATTCAAATTAAAAAATAGCTCAATCCATCAAATGAAAACATAACAGGCATGGATTATCTAAAAGCAGACAGTGGACAAAGAATTCCTTATCCAGCATTCCAAAGTCATCCTAATCTCACAGTTTTTCTATGTCATTGTGTCTTTTAAATTTTTCTATTTGGTCTTTTTAATTTTTTTAATTCTACGTAACCTTTCTACAAGGTGATGGTTTAGTTGTCATTTATTAGTTGGTTGATGCTTTCTTCATTTTACTTTAGGTTTACCAGTTCGCAGAATCATAATGATCTTCAATCTATTTTATTTTTTAAAAAATAAAATCTTTCATGCATCATTAATTTTGTCATCTTCAGAAATTTTCAGTTTTAAACTGTTTTATACTATTCAGATTAATAAAAATTAAACTAAAAGAGAAATTACGAAAGTTACAAAAACCTAGTTGGAATACTTTATAAATTTAGGTGATTTATAACTATCTGAAACAAAAATTTTAGTTTCTTATTTTTTTTTTCTCTCTTTTCTTTTAAATTATTTACGTTTCTGGTGAACCCGTTTTTTCTGTTTCTCTTACGCTTTCCACTATTTGCGGTTAAATCTTGTTTATATTTTTCTTCATCTTCTATTTGTGTGTTCGAATGTAGTTCTCTTAAATTAATTTTTTATTTGATTATTTCTTCAATGCACGGTAGTGACAGCTTAGAATTTCACAGTTCTTTTGCTAAATTTAGTCTTTAGTAGGTAGAAAGTGAAATAATTTTGAAGCATACATGTATAATTTTGTATTTTATTACATGTCTAAAACTACATATAAATTTTTACATTAAAATATTAATTGCTACATTTTAAATGACAAAAAAAGTTGCTCTTTTTTTCAAATTTACGAGTTCGAAATTTATAAAAACATTTACAAATTAACGGGATTCTATTTTATACTATAAAATTTTTTATTCACATTCTAATCAGTAAAATTTTATTTAATCTTTGAATATTATTTAATTTTTTTTATTAAGTTAAATTGGTAAATTTTAAAATCAGAATTCAAATTTATTGCATGTAGAGTGCACGAATAGCTTACTTTTTAGAAATATGTAGAACAAAAAATGTTAGAATTATAACCATCGCTTTTGATGGCACAGAGACAAAAGTGGAAGCGGTACCTAAAAAAGAAGACACAAAGGAAGATAAAGAGAACGGTGGGAATGCATTAACTACAAAACCTGTCACTGTGGTGAGTAATTCAAGCTTTGCCAACTGTACATACATGTACATGTATATCTATTTATGGTGAAGATTGTTTCAGTATTATCTGAACATAAAAACTGAAACATTAAAAGTTTTTTAGAAGATTTTTAATATTTGTAACAAAGAAATTAGGGAAAAAAATCAATTCTTTTACAATTTTCATTCGCTATTGACTAATTTATGAATTGTTAGGAATTTGAAAAATAAAATAAAATAATTTTCAAACATATAATTCTCATTGTTAGTTAGTCTTAAGCAAAAGTTACTGGGGTCATATTTTGTCTTAATCTATCATCTAGAACAGTACATCTTTTTCAACAGAGAACATTGGAATAGTAAAGTTTGATTTTTCTTCAAACATCACTATCATATTTGACATTCATTTTTCACATTCTCAATCATAATTTGTTTTGTCATTATCATTGTACATGATTAAAAAGTCATCACTAATTTATAGGGAGAATTATGTTTTCTAAGATGGATTGAGCTATGCAAGTTTCTGTTATAAAAAAATGTTATAATTGATTGAGTATTACAGGATCCAAGTGGACGCAAAGTATGGATTTGTCCTGGTTGTGGAAAGCAAGATGATGGTTCTCCTATGATTGGTTGCGATGACTGTGATGCCTGGTACCACTGGTAAATATATTTTAAAATTATGCAATATTTTTTATTTTTCTTTCTAGTGTACATTTCATTAATACTAATTTTTTGCATTTAGGGTCTGCGTTGGAATTCAAGTAGCACCAGCTGAAAATGAAGATTGGTACTGTGGGAGCTGTTTAGCTAGGAAAGAGCAACAATATCACGATAAAAAGAAAAAGAAGCGTAAGAAGAAAGTGAAATTGAATGCCTAGTATAAACTAACCGGGCCTCCAGGTGTCAGGCCCGGGTTGTCCTCTCAAGCTTTGACAGGAAAAGTCAAATCTAAAAACTCAAATGAAATTGATAAAAATAAAATCAGTAAGACTGTAAAAAGTAAAAAGTTAGTGAAAAATGAGCTAAAAGGTTTGACTAAAAAGCTTAACAAGGATAAACCCAAAGAAAACCAGGACTTGTTAAAGATTAAAAGTGCAAAGAATTAACTGATAAACGAGTACATTGGTTGAAATTTTTGTGATTATAAAATCTGTAAACATTAGTTGAATTCTGTAATTATGGAAGTATGAAGATGTGAATGAAATAGCTGTACATACAAATTATACAAAAAAAGTTGAGCATTACAAAGTTTGATCACCTAAGATTATAAATTGTGTAAAATTATGTAAGAAAAATAGAATTAGTTGTGTAGATATAACATGAAATAAGATTATTATTCTATATTTCATAAAATGTCTATTATTCAAATTTGTATAAGCTTTCAGTATAGGAAATTCTACACTTTTTGTATATATATATATATATGAATTTTGTATGTGAAGGTAAAAGCAAAATTGATTTTTGCAAGAATTTGTTTTTAATTATTATTGTTACAAAATATTGTAATAAACAAATTTCATTATTCAAATGTCACTTATGTGAAGTACAAGTCATGCATGAATAAAAAATTCAATATTGTGACATTTACGTGTAGAGAAAGTGTCTTTTGTTTTATTTATAATAATATAAATATTCTGCTAGAAGAATTACTACTAAATTATTTAAGAAATAGTTTTTTCAAAAACAATAAATATTTTTGTAAATAACTGTGTAAATGAATTAATATTTATTTTTTTTTCTGATCAAATTTCAAAATGGTATTTCAACAAAATATACATGCCTTAAAATAAATTTTAAAAATAAAAACATTCATTTTAAGTTACCATAAAAATCCTTTTATTATTAAATATAACTTGATTTTCAAAACTATAATTACAGAATTTGAAAAAATTATTCATTTAATTTTACAAAGTTCGTTATTATATTATAAGCGCTTCTATAAAAAAACTTATGTAACATACAAATGTACAATGTAGAAAAGTTTTACAAATTTGTTACTTTTAAAGGGAAATATATATTTTTAAACAAATTAATTTTTTTATGTACATAAATACTAGGTATTACATTAAATTAGTAAATTGATTTTTTACCTAATAATTATAAATAATTATACATACAATTTATGTATGTGAAACTATAATTTACATGATCGAATCTGTTTATTTACTGTGAATATATATTACAATTAAATATTTTGTAAGTACATTTCCCTTTAAAACAGCAGAAATTTTAACACATATCTATTTTATTATTTTTGGACATTGGTGTTGAGTTTAAACCGACTGTATCACCTGATTCAAGTTGTTTCAATAGACGAAATAAAGCAGCTGCTTCCCTTATTCGACTAAATTCTATGCAAAAAGCTTGAACTTCGATAAAAAGTTCTTGCACATTAATAATTTTATTTCTAATCAACGATTGAAGAAAGACACAAACTAATCGTACCAATCGATTTTGCATATAGCGGTCCTTAATAGTCTCACATGTAGATATACAGTTGCTTATATAAAGATGGACGAATTCTGTGGGAAGATCTACAGTTGTTGTTAGTCTATTAACAACTTCCATAGAATGAAGTGACATTTCCATATTAACGAGTACACTGAAATATTCTGTTATTTGACTGGATTGCATAAGTTTCAAGAGTACTTCAATAGCTATTAATGGATTATTTTCAACAAGTTCAGGTAGTTTTCCTGGAGTTAGCCCAATATGATAAACCAGTTTTGGATCTTTGTGTAATTCAGTGACAAGATGTTGCTGCTGTTGTAACGTTAAGACACTTTTGAATGCTCGACCCATAAGTCTTCTTGCTTCTGCTCCTGCACAATTTGATACACACATACTTGTGTCATATTCTAATTTAAATTGATTTGGTTCAGTCATATTCATCCAAGGTACTTCATCAAGCGTAGATCGATGGATAGGTGGAGCAGGCCTTAACAATTCTGGTTGATAACTTTCAGCATATGGTGGTGGATCACCAGCAACTAAAGATTCTGTAATTCCTTTTCTTAAATTTTTTATTGTTTCAGTATCATTTACAATTCCAGCATCAGGTCTTTCTGCTGAATCAGATAAAATAACTGGATTACCACATTTTTGAACTGCTGGAAGTTCAGAGCGTCGTTCCATTAACTTTAACTGTACGTCAGTAGAATCACAGGGTGGTGCATTAGGAAGTGAAAACAATTCAATTATAATTTGTCGTGGAGTCAGTTTGATTACTTCTTTGTAATTGTATCCCATTAAACAAGCTACCAAATATTTTACACTGCGTGATATAAATATATTGTAACCAGAAAAGTGAGTTTTATCAACATTTTCACTGGGTGTTTTTATTATCTGTACAAATACCTGAAAAACATTAATTTCTTATAAGCACAAGATGTTTAAATGAGTTTGATTTTATTAAAATTTCGTTTTAAATAAATATTTACTGGGGCAAATGGTGTACTAGCCAAAGGTTCTCCTTTGTATAATTCATAAAGCATCGCCACTGCAATTATCCGCTGCTGTTCTTTTGGCAATAAATCTAAGTGCTGCAGTAAAAGAAGAAGCGTCATTCCAACTTTAAAACGTTCTTCTTTAGAAAAGGTTAAGTGTAACTGGTTTAATAAGTCCTCTAATGGTGTATTTTCATTCTCTTCATCCAACAAGTCCAATAACTTGTTTAAGTCTTTAGCGGATAAAGACATTTTTACAATTTCAGATTTGCGATACTTTTACCACTGAATATTGTTAAACAGTAGAATCCTCTATAATTTGCACGCTCTTTCAAATCTGAAAAAAAGAAATTTTCTCGTTAAATTACTACATAAACTAAAAACAAAATTGTATTTTCTTATACCTTATGTATTCTTGACATTCTCTGATTTTAAAGAAAATTTTTTTTTTAAATACATCACTTTAACTGGATTATTATAAACGGAGTTTTCTGACAGTTACACTCAGTAGCCACTTGCAAAAATAACACTGTTTAACTGAACTCCGGCTCATATCACAAGACATAAAACAGCTGATGACACATGAAAATGTGAGGTTAACAATTATATATGGACCATATAATGTAGCTCAACCCGTTCCCGTACAGGATTATCGTATGTGTGATATACTACGCATGCGTCGCAAGTTTAATTGTTATCGTTATAACAGACTGAAAGGAATATTGATATTTGATTTAAACCTTTTAAAAAAAAATAATATCTTACTTATATAATTACAAAATTAATTCAAATTAACATAATTTTTTAGAATAATAATTTTGATTGATTACAATTTATCTGAATTTAAACAACGGCACAATTTCGGCAATTATTATATTGATTTATATTATACTTTAGAAAAACGAATGCATACAATTAAGAGAAATAAGTAAATAACTAAATAATATGCTGATATGCATACGCATGCGCGCTCATTGCATTGCACGTGTGTATGGTTTAAATACCAGCAGGTTCGTATAGGTTGAATGCGGCGTTGCGGTGATTCCGTGATTGGGTTCGTGGAATTCGTGAAAAGAGGTTCAGTTATCTGTTTTGTATGATTAACAGTGGTTTTAGTTTTTAACAATGCGCGAGTTACCGCGCATCACACGCGCTCTACGTGCTTTTACAGATTTGGACCGCGAAGCAGTCCAACATAAACCTAATGATTTAAATGTTAAACGCCAAGAAGTTAGTTTAAACATTAAGAGGTAATTTATGATTTAAGGTTACTGTACTTGCAATAGTTGTTGCAACTTTCTACATTTTCCAAGAAAATTGTAATACTAAAGTATGTTACAATTCAAATAAAGGCATAGACAATTCATTCAAACCACTTTTACAAATATTTATAAACTCTTTCAATATTCTTTTTATCAGTACTTTTAGGAAATATAAAATTATTTTGTACATACTATTTACAGGGATTTAAATTGGAATGAAATATGTAAAGTAGTAACCAAGGATGTTGCATATATGCTTAATAAAATTCATCACCTTGTGTCCAATATATGCGGTAATAGCTAGTTTTATTTATTTTTGTTTCTTTTTTTCTGTTAAGTTTTTAAATACTATTTTAATTTTTATTCTAATTGTAGAAGGCCAACCTTTAGAAACGCTTAATGAGTTATCTGTGTATGTATTAAAATTATTAATTGAAGAAAAAGTTGTAAGTCAAAAAACAATGAAAGAATTAAAGCAATTGCTTGGATCAAATGACCAAAGATCTCTAAAAGACTTGACCCAGGTGAAGAAAAGTAATTACTATTTTATAAATAAGTACCTCATTATTTATTTAAGAATATTTGAAGATTGTTTCAGAAATTCGACAAAAAGTGACAGAAGAACATTTAAATTTAATTTTAAATAAAGGAAATAATAAAAAAAATCATCTTAAAAATGAGCCATTTGGTTCAAAAATTCCTTATCATCCACCACAGGTTAAATGGCCAAAAACTGATGAACTTCGTGATATGAATCCAAAAAATACCAACATAGATCTTAAATTTGAAAATTTGATTCGAGTACCTCAGACAGAAGCTGTCGTAAAAAAAATAGAGGTTTGTAGATTGTAGCAAAAGAAAATAAATTTGATTATTAAATAAATTTTATTATTAATAAAATCTCGTTTTTTTAGTTTGAAAAACAAATAATAAATCGAGGCTTAAAAAAAGCTTTTGAAAAATATTCTAGTTCAATGTCATATGATGAGTTTGTAAATATAATAATGATTAAATTAAAATCACCTAAGGATACTGTTCAAGGTGAATTATTTGATCTATTAGGATTTGAAAATATAGAATTCATTGAATACATAATACAACATCAAAAAGATATATTAGCATGGCACAGTAATCAAAAACTTGCAAAAACTTTTACAAGTAAGTTATTTAGGAAATAAATTTTATTCAGTTTATAGTTCATCAAATTTTATTGGAGTTTATAATTTTTTATTTTTGTAGCTATGGAAAAACAACCTCAAATATCGTCACAAGTAATTGTACAGTCAGAGAAAGAAAAGCAACTTATGAAACAAGTGCGAAAAGAAGAAAAGAAGTTGCAAAAAGTAGCTAGCAAGTATGAAAATGGAAAAGGCATAGATGATGATGACGATGATGAAATTTTTAATCCTGTGGAGTTAAGGATTAAAAGACAAGAAGTATTAGCAGCTAAGGCAGAACCCTTATTTAAGAAAAATAGGGTTATCGCATCTACAACAGTTCGAGAAAAATTTCCATTTGTCTTTGATTCTAAATTAAATGCAAAAGCTTCAGCAGGTAATCATTATATGAACTAAAAATAAAATTGAATATCCAAGCCATATTTCATAATTAACCGATAAATTGTTCATTTATTTTGACATTTACAGGCTTTGTGTCAGGGCAAAGAATAATTTTACCAGAAAATGTAAAAAGAACAGATACTCAGCTTTGTGAACAAGTAGATATTCCTATACCAGTTTTAGATCCCTTAAATGTTGGAAATGATCGCGTTTTAATATCATCCTTAGATGAAGTTAGTATAAAAGATAAGTAGAAAGAAAATGACAACTTAAAAAAATAAAACATGAAATATTTTCAGATAGGACAAATGGCATTTAAAGGTGTAGAGTCACTGAATAGGATACAAAGTATAGTATTTGATTCTGCATATCATACTAATGAAAATTTACTTATTTGTGCACCCACTGGTGCAGGAAAAACTAATGTTGCCTTACTCACAGTAGTACATCAAATTAAGTTGCACATAGACAGTGGTGTTTTAAAAACTAATGAATTCAAAATTGTATATATTGCTCCTATGAAAGCTTTAGCAGCAGAAATGACAGCTAATTTTAGTAAAAGGTTAATTATTAAAAATGATTATTATAGAGACTAATTATTCTTAAAATTATTTACATAAATTTTTTGTTTTATATTCAGATTGAGTGATTTGGGAATTGCAGTTCGAGAATTAACCGGCGACATGCAGTTGACAAAGACTGAAATCCAACAAACTCAAATGATAGTTACTACGCCAGAAAAATGGGATGTGGTTACCCGAAAAGGTACGGGTGACGTCGCACTTACCAGGATCGTTAGATTACTCATAATCGATGAAGTACATTTACTTCATGGAGACCGAGGCCCTGTCGTGGAAGCTCTTGTTGCTCGTACACTCAGACAAGTAAAAAGCAAATTAAAATTTTTTAAAAATTATTAGGACTGTTTCTCAATAAAATAATGTTTACTAGGTGGAATCGTCTCAAAGTATGATTCGAATTGTTGGGCTCTCTGCAACACTGCCAAATTACGTTGACGTAGCGAGATTTTTACGAGTTAATCCATACAAAGGATTGTTCTATTTTGATCATCGTTTCCGTCCAGTACCTCTTAGCCAAACATTCATAGGTGTGAAAACAATAAAGCCAATGCAACAAATGAATGACATGGATCTTGTATGTTACAATCAAGTAATTGATATGGTTCGCAAAGGCCATCAGGTAAATTGCAGTTACTAACAATTTTATTGTTATATTCTTAAAGATGAATCTCTTAAACAATTGCTATTTATTATCTAAGGTCATGGTGTTTGTTCATGCTCGAAATGCTACAATTAGAACGGCAAATGTTCTAAAGGAAATGTCTTTGCAAAATGGCACACACAAATTGTTTCTTTCGGATGAAACTTCAAAATTGGCTCAAAAGGCGTTTGGTCGATCACCTAATAAATATTTAGGTGAATTGTTCGAGCATGGTTTGTCCGTTCATCACGCCGGTATGCTACGTACTGACAGGTATCCAATTGAAAAATATTTTAATAACTATAAGTAAAATAGTTAAAAAATATACGAAAAAAAATCACATTTTCCAGAAATTTGGTTGAAAAATATTTTGGCGAAGGAATGATTAAAGTATTGGTATGCACTTCAACTCTTGCTTGGGGAGTTAATTTACCTGCCCATGCTGTGATAATTCGGGTAAAAAACTGCATAAAATACACTTCATTAAATTTTTAACTTCTCTTTGCATAAATTAATTTATTTTTTAGGGTACTGAAATTTACGATTCGAAGCATGGTTCTTTTATTGATTTAGGCATTCTCGACGTTTTGCAAATTTTTGGCCGTGCTGGTAGACCACAATTTGATACTTCAGGTCATGCAGTTATAATAACTTCGCATGATAAATTATCCCATTATTTGTCGCTTTTAACGAATCAGTTTCCGATTGAGAGTAGTTTCCTCAAATATCTTGCAGATAATCTGAATGCTGAGGTAATTCATAATTTGATTGTCAGTTTCTCAAAGAATTTGTGAATAAAATTAAATCTGTTCTGCAGGTGGTTTTAGGTACAATATCAAATATAGAGGAAGCTGTTGAATGGTTAAGTTACACCTATCTTTTTGTTAGAATGAGACTTAATCATCTTGCCTATGGTATTGAATATCAGACAGTTGTCGATGATCCTAATTTGGAAAGGAAACGAAAAGAGTTTATACATTGTGCAGCTATGGCTCTGGATAAGGCAAGAATGCTTCGTTACAGTCCTAGCACAGGCGATTTGAATGCAACTGGTTTGTATAAAAATCTTTTGACATTTAGTTCTAACTAATGAAGAAGCTATGAAAAACAACTAACTAGCCTTTTATTTTAGATCTGGGAAGAACTGCGAGTCATTTCTATATTAAATTTGATACAATAGAAATATTTAATGAATTGATGAAACCAATCATGACTGAGGCTGACATTTTGGGTATGATATCACGTTCACAAGAGTTTGAGCAACTGAAAGTCAGAGATGATGAAATGGACGAGTTGGATAATTTACAGTCCGACTATTGCGAAGTTATTCCTCAAGGTGGAAAAGAAAATATTCATGGAAAAGTTAATATTTTGATTCAAACGTTCTTATCAAGAGGAAGAGTTCAATCTTTTTCTTTATTATCCGATCAAGCTTACATCACACAAGTAAGAACTCAATTGGAATTTAATCTTTTTATTTAATTTTAGCGTTTTATAATGTTTTCTGATATGTTACAGAACGCAGTAAGAATATGTAGAGCTTTATTCGAAATGATGTTAAGAAAAAACAATGCAATTATGGCAGGTCGAGTGTTAGGAATGGCTAAGATGTTGGAACTGCAGCAATGGGATCACATGAGTCCTTTGCGACAATTTGTCTGTTTGCCGCACGAAGTTTTGACTAAAATTGAAGACCGCGAGCTCTCCCTTCACAGACTCAGGGAAATGAGTGTTGTCGAAATTGGTTAGCTTTTATCTTTCAGAAAAGTAATTAAAAAATATCGTTAATAATTAAAGGCATTTTAATGTTTAGGCAATTTAATACGTAATCAAAGGGCTGCTGCTCTTGTGAAAAAATGTTGCGACGAATTTCCTTCACTGGATTTTGAAGCGATATTACAGCCAATTACTCGCACTGTTCTTAGGATTCGGTTGCAAATTATTCCTGATTTTAAATGGAACGACAGAATTCACGGCAAAAATTCCGAAGCATTTTGGTTGTGGATCGAGGATCCAGATAACAACTACATATATCATTACGAATACGTGCAATTAACAAAGAAACAGGTATGATCAAATACAATCAGAAATGCATATTTTTATTACTTTTATTGAAATAAAATATTTCCGCTTAGGTGGTTACGATGTCCGGGCAAGAACTTGTGATGACAATCCCCTTAAGTGAGCCACTTCCTAATCAATATTTTGTGAAGGCTACAAGCGACCGCTGGCTTGGTTGCGAATTTATGCAGCCACTGAAACTTTCAGGTTTAATGTTGCCAGAATCTCATCCCCCACATACAGGTAAGAAATGGGGAAAAAAGTGAAATAACATTGATGTAAATTACAATTACCTTATTATTATTGTAGATCTTCTGGAATTACAACCTTTGCCAATTACAGCTTTGAAAGCACCCGAATTTGAAAAACTGTATAGGTTTACCCATTTCAATCCCATACAGACACAAATATTTCACTGTCTCTATCATACAGATAATAATGTCCTACTAGGTGCACCGACTGGCTCGGGTAAAACGATAGCTGCTGAAGTTGCTATGATGAGAGTCTTTAGAACTGAGCCCGATCGAAAAGTAAGTATATTTGTGATTAAAAAAAGATTGGAATGTTCGTATGTTTATTTGTTTGTTTAGGTCGTGTACATTGCGCCATTAAAAGCTTTAGTGAGAGAACGGATGAAGGATTGGACGAAGCGATTGGGAGGACAGTTGGGAAAAAGTGTGGTGGAATTGACAGGAGACGTAACACCCGATATTAAAGTAATCTCTACTTCAGATGTAATCGTTACAACACCTGAAAAATGGGACGGTATAAGTAGAAGTTGGCAAACTCGAAATTATGTTCAAAAAGTAGCTCTAATCATTATCGATGAAATCCATTTACTGGGAGAAGATCGAGGTCCTGTACTTGAAGTGATCGTTTCACGAACAAACTTTATAGCTTCGCATACTTCTAAGACTCTAAGGATTATCGGTCTTTCAACTGCCCTAGCCAATGCAGTTGACTTGGGGCATTGGCTTGGAATAAAGAGGGTTTGATATTTATATTTTCTTCTATTTTGTATGCTGCATTAAAAAAATGTCAAAATTAATAAAAAATTAAAATTTCAATAGATGGGTCTGTACAACTTCAGACCATCAGTGAGGCCGGTGCCGCTGGAGGTGCACATAGCCGGCTTCCCTGGCAAACATTACTGCCCACGTATGGCGACGATGAACAAACCAACTTTCGCGGCGATTCGACAACACGCGCCGCTCAGCCCTGCCCTCATTTTTGTGTCATCGCGAAGGCAAACGCGTCTTACAGCGCTCGATCTCATTGCCTACCTCGCTGCAGAAGATAATCCAAAGCAGTGGATGCATATGCCGGAGGACGAGATGGATAATCTCATCGATAATATAAAGGACGTTAACTTGAAATTGACACTCGCTTTCGGTATTGGGCTGCATCACGCTGGTCTTGAAGAACGGGACCGGCAGACTGTTGAAGAACTCTTTGTCAATAATAAGATCCAGGTGCCCTTATATAAAATTATTCTTATGTAATTTTTATTTACAAATGAAAATATTTAACTACATATTAATTAGGTTTTGGTGACAACGGCAACACTAGCCTGGGGTGTAAATTTCCCAGCTCATTTGGTAGTAATCAAAGGTACAGAGTACTACGATGGCAAGAGCAAACGCTACGTGGACATGCCGATAACAGATGTATTACAGATGATGGGGCGAGCAGGTCGTCCGCAGTTTGATGACTCGGGTGTCGCTGTTGTCTTAGTCCACGACATCAAGAAAAACTTTTACAAACAGTTTTTGTATGAACCATTCCCCGTTGAGTCGAGCCTTCTCGAAGTATTGCCAGATCACATAAATGCCGAAATCGTCGCTGGCACCATCAAAACCAAACAGGAATTCTTGGACTACCTCACTTGGACTTACTTCTTTCGACGACTTATAAAGAACCCGCGGTACTACAATCTCGATAGTATGGAACCAGAATTTGTGAACTCTTACTTATCAAAATTGGTCGATGATACACTCGCGGTTCTCATCGATTCTCAGTGTATATTTAATGATGAGGTGCCGATAGTATTTACTATATTTAAATTTTTATAAAACATTTTTAAAACAACAATAATTGTAATTTTGTATATTTTAGGTCGAACAATGTATTGGTCCGTTATCATTAGGTAGAATTGCTTCATATTACTATTTGTCGCATCGAACTATTGCCATGTTCAATGAACAATTGCAAGATGAGCTTTCGTTGGAAAAGTGTTTAAGGATAATGTGTAATTCACATGAGTACGATGAACTGCCTGTCAGACACAATGAAGATTTACTCAACGAGTATATATATCATTTTTTTCTGCTACTTGTTTGTAATATTATGAAATTAATATTATTTTTTTACATTTTAAGGGAATTAGCAAAAATGTGTCGATATCCAGTAGAACGTCTATCCTATGATTCGTCCAACACCAAGGCCTTTTTGCTATTGCAAGCGCACTTCTCGAGATTGCCACTTCCTTGCGCTGATTACTACACTGATCTTAAATCTGTATTAGATCAATCTATCAGGATACTACAGGTAATAATTTTTTACTTTTTAAATTTCTTTTGAACGTTTTCTATATACATTTAAAAATAATTTATTAGGCCATGATAGACGTTGTCGCTGAGCGAGGATTCTTATCATCTACACTTCGAATAACCCAATTACTTCAGATGGTTCTTCAAGCTAGATGGATCGATGAACCTGCTGTACTTACATTGCCTTATATTGAAAAGGAACATTTAAATTTATTTGCCGAATTACCAAAGTGTCTTCCATGGTTTTGCGCCACTTTTGCTAATAATTACGGACGTTTGTCTAATATTTTATTGCAGGAATTCATCGATGATCACGTCAGCAAAGTAAGTAGATAACAACTTTTTAAATAATTAAACCAAAGAACAATGAAATTAGCTAATTACGAAATACCGTCTACAGATTCAACAAGTCGCTAAAGATATGCCAGCTCTATGCATTGACCTTAGCATACAGGGCGATTTCGATTTAGAATGTGAAAAGAAAATTGAAATTTCTTCAAAGTCAACTGGCCAATATTTGGAACTCCATGGAGATCGAGAATATACACTAGTAGTAGGAACTAGAAGAAAAAATTATTCTCAGTCCCTAAGAGCGCACTGTCCCCGTTTTCATCGAGGAAAGGACGAAGGCTGGTTTCTAATTCTTGGTGACCTCGATCGGCGAGAGTTGTGGGCTTTAAAGCGAGTGGCAGGAATCAATGGACCGCGGAAGAATCATTTCTTGCAATTCACCACTCCGACCTCTAAGGGTAAGTAAAATGTTGTACACACTATTTCGCATGATTTCCCTTTAATGATAATTTAAGAATTTTCGATATTGTTCTAAAATTACTTACGAATAAATTTTTTTTAGGACCTATAAGACTGCAATTTTACGCTGTTTCAGACTGCTATATAGGTTTAGATCAACAGTACAATGTCCCAATAAATGTAATTCATTAAAGTTAGAACGCTTTGTACAGATTAAGTAAGTTATACTTATTTGTAAAATAGTAAAGTATTAATAAGTAATACGAAATGTAAATTAATGGAGCCAAGTAATGCAGATGAGGAAAATAAAATTTTTTAAGAATTATTAACACTTCAATTTTTTTATTTATTTTTACAATCTGTTATCAATTTTCCTTTCACATTCCTTCTTTGAAGGATGAAACGCAACAATAGGAAATTTCAATTCTGCTAATAATGATGTACTTTCAAATATTTAAGTGTTGCTCATACAGCTGCATCATTACGTGATCTTTCTTTACAATAATACTCATTATTTCTCTTCAATATGGCAATAAAATTAAATAAATGTTAATACATGAAAATTTTCTAACATTTCCTAATGTTTTTACACTCGTGTAGGAACCACATATTAACAGAAGCCTCTGTTCTTGCATTTGTCTATATTTGTCGTAAAATTCAATACACAAAGTTAATAATGCTGTCATCGAGTTCAGCGTCTCTTTATAAACGTATATGTACAAAAAATACTGTTGTCGTAACTGTTCCATTAATAATATTTTAAAAATCACAATTAACGGCTTTCATGCGAACTTCATAGTCAGTCAACGATTTATAGAAAATAAAATACATTATGTCTGTTGTAATTCTGTTTTCTACTTATTTTGCCGCGTCGAAAAGCTTTTTTTACATTAAAGTCAACGGCATGCACAGAGAATTCAATAATTGAAGCGCGATAGCAAACATTTGTAAACATTTGTATAAATTGATAGATTCCATACGAAAATTTTCTCTTAACATATAAATTAACATCAAGCTTTTATATTATACAAGTCTTTTTTCATGATTTAACCATTTCAAAGTTTAAACACTCAACTATATTCACTTTACAACTTCTTTGAGTTTGTTTATTTAGTGTAGATTTTTAATTTTTTTTTATGATTTAAAAAAGTCCTAGAGGTTCAAATGTAACTATGTATAATACATACATTTTTTACAGGCAAGTTAAAGTTATTAGCTAGCGTAAGAAATGTACCATAAAAAATTGTTTATTTTTTGCAATATGTATAATATCTTTTACCTACGTTCGGATGTGACTACTAATATGAAGAATGATGTTAAAAAATTAATAAGTACCTTACAAGATATTATATACATAAATAAGATTATCAAAAAATTTATATTATATAAAAAAGAAAAGAGGAAAATATTTGTTCCTGTACTTTATCGATATTGCAAAAAATTAATTATTTTGAGTTAATAAAATCGCGCTTCAATTTTATAAAAATGAAACATTTGTTTTTAACTGAAGACTGCATAAGAGAACTGTGAACACAGTGTGTCGAAAAGTCGAAATCGATCTTTTCTGTTTTTGATTTAAATGTATATACGATAATCACGGCGATATTACATGGAAAATCCAATGAAAACCTCTGTGCGAACACGATGACTCACATCAACACGAATCTGACGATAAATCGTTGAGATTTACAATAAATAACCACTAAATTCTCTCATAAACGATTACTAAAATGCGTGAGACGCAAAAAAATCTGCTAAATGTATGAGCGCGCTTTTTTTTATATTGCATTAGAGCGATGCTGGTTCTTGCCTTGCATGATAACACCGCCAGCGCCTTACAAGCTGTTGGGGAAGAAGATTATGGAGTTAGTTAATTTAGATTAAGATAGCTTTCGTGCTACCTTTTAAATTTCTACATTACGTAATTAATTACATATTCTTGGTCATGTACATACTATACATCGAAGTAATGTTTAGTTCAAATATTTAGTTCTTGGTTTGTATGAAACGATGGTGGAACATGCTGTCAGGATACACTTGTTAGTGAACTTTTTCAAAAATAAAATAGCTTTTAACATGCAAACAAAGATTAAAATGGATTTTTGAAGATGTTAGGGTAACGTGCAATTGCAGCTGGCTTTAAATAATAAAATGTTCATCTTATTATGATGCTAATAAAGGTAGATTTAAGTTCTTTTAGATATTTATCATCCACTTAGTGTTAACTAAATTGATTCTATTTTTTATACAGTTTCCTATATATTAGAATTGTTTAATGGAATTTCTATTATAAAAAAATATATCGTTGGATAATGGATGAAATAATGAACACAATTGAACAATTACATTAACAAAAGTAGGTATCAATGAAGTTATTAGGAAAACAATATTCTACTTATTATCTAACTTTGTTGTTATACTTGCTTTATCCAGTCTCAGGCGAAAGAGCTTTCATAACTACAAACAGAAAAATAACAGAAAAAAATAGATTCTATTGTAATTGTAATTTTTTTACTTGTTCTTAAAGGAACATATTGATAAATAACTATTTCCCAAAATAATTTTTAATTATTATCAAATGAGGTATTTGTTAATATTATTGTTGTTATTTCTACTATTATTATTATTGTTATGATTATGATTATTATCCAACAAGCTTCATAAACGTTATTCTATTGTAAAGGAAACAGTAAATTTTACAGCTATTTATAGCTGATTTTATCCCTAACATTTTCAATTAACATGTATCAAGAATTCAATTTACTGATATCATAAATAACAGACTACTAACTATCATTATTTTTTTTATTGAATCTCTAATGTATTTTTTTGTAAACAATAATAAAAATTATCTTTACTTTCAATAAGGAAGAAATTTTCAATACATATCAATGCTGATTGCTTTAATAAATTTAGAAAAAAAAGAGTTTAATATACTTTCTATAAATGTCTTAAAATATAATTTATAAATTAATTTACATAACAATTTTTTGTAAATATATAAAATACTTTTCATTCAGAAATTTTCCTAGTAGTACTTTTACGTCATTTTAGTATCAAATACTTTTTTGAAAAATTGAAATAAAAAAGTCAATGGCATTACTGGTACTTTCAGTCCATTTTCCATTTTTATTAATTATTGTATTAATACTGAAGCTTGTTGAAGTGGCATGGATTATCACAGAGCGTTAAATTGGAGGACATTTCGACTTGCTGTAAAGTAAATAAAGCATTAAATTAACAAGCCGCAAATAAAAATCTTAAAGCTCTAACGTGAGTTATCAAATTCTAGATTTATGATTATGCAAATTGTTAAAGCTTTTCGACTCTATTTTATATTTCATGCATGCATGGAATTTCTACAGGGTTATATTTTTTTCTAGACAGATCTAACATCAACCTTTAGATTTGACTTTTATAATTCAAATAGAAAGGAAAAGACAGATTTCTACTGAATGATACGATTTTCCATAACCAGAGAGAAAGGAGACGGTTCTACATGATAGTGTAGAATGGTAACTTCAAAAAGTTTTAAATTTCGTTTTTTGTATACTTACTTTTCGGGTAAAATGCGCGGACTACTGTATTCTTCTGGCCATGTGTACAAACTTGGCAAAGGGCTATCGTAATTGCAGTCATACATTTTGCTCATAATGAAAGCTCTTTTGTCTTTTGGTTCTGGATATTCACTAGCCAAGTTACCTGTAGGAAACAAAATATTCAAAGTAAATACGATAAGGTATTTAAATTAAACAATAAATCGGCTTAGTTAAAGTAATATGAACAAGTAATTTATAAGTACAAAAAATTTATGAATGAACTATAAGTTTATGTTTATAAGAAAAATTATTTGTATTTTACATGAATAATGGAACATACCGTGTTTGTAGGCATAGTCAGCAATTTTACATGCAATATCAATGGAGCATTCCTGTATGGTATTTAGAGGTGGATATAAGCTACCCACTGCTAAATCTTCATCAGAAACATTGTTTGCAACTTCCTGAGCAGATAAGAGGAACATCTCCTCAGTTATGTGATGGCAACCTGTCGCGATTACGCCCAGAGCAATGCCAGGGAATATATAAGCATTATTGCCTTGTCCTGGTTTGAATACCTTTCCCTGGTACTGAACTTCGCCGAATGGTGAGCCAGACGAAAAAATGCATCTGCCCTGATAATATGACAATAATAATTAATACTTATGACATCAATTTAAAAATTCATCACAAAATTCTGTAGTTCATAAATTTAATTAATTTCCTTTTCAAGTTAAAAAAAATACTTTTTAGTTCTGCTTTATTTTATGTTATTTAAAAAAAGCTTAAAAATCATTCGTTAACTCACTTCAGTATTTTCGTAAGCAGCTTGTGCAGTGCATTCAGCTTTACTCGTTGGGTTACTCAGTGCAAAGATCAAGGGCCTCTCATTATTTTTAGCCATCTCTTGCAAAACCTCGGGGGTAAACGTGTTGGCTGCGGCCGAGGCACCTATACAAATAGGACCAATGCGGTAATTTCAATGTCGCAACGATGTATTATTTAAAGAGTTACGATATTGGAATATCAATATATCTTACCAATAAGGATGGTAGGTTTAACTTTTTTAACAACATCGATAAGCGACTTGGTGGGTTCGCAATCCTTTGCGTAGTAGCTTTTGTGGCCGTCCAAATCGCCTTCCTTTCGCGTCGTAGTAAGGAGACCGTCGATGTCCATCATCCAAATATTGTTACGTGCTTCTTCTTTGGAGCATCCGTCGACTTCCAGCGCCTTGACGCAGAGATCTGCGATTCCGATCGCAGCCTAAGATAACAATTTTTTATGATCCGTTTTATTAGCAACAGACATACTTAAAGAGGCAATTGACATTTTATGCTGCTACTGCTTTTTGTTATATAACGAATGGTCGGCTTTAAATTTACTTTGACGTAAACAAATTGACTTTCATAAAATCCGACACCAAGTAAGTTATATCACCAATTCTAAGCGACGTTAACTGCTTCTGTAGTTTCTCATTAAAAATAGATCTAAGGATTAATTTTTTTGCAAGTGCTTACTTCTCCAGCTCCGAGAAAGACGAACTTATTATCTCGCAAAGGTTTGCGAGTGATCCTTTGGGAGGCGAGGACGCCGGCAACGGCTACAGCGGCAGTGCCCTGGATGTCGTCGTTAAAAGTGCAGTACTTGTTCCGGTACTTGTCAAGGAAACGGAAGGCATTGTGATTCCCGAAGTCCTCAAACTGGATGAGCACATTCTGGCCGTATTTCTTGACGCAGGCCGCCATGAACTCGTCCAGCAGCTCGTCGTACTCGGGCCCGACGGTCCGTGGCTTATTCAGACCTATGTAGTGGGGATCGTTGCGTAGCTTCTCGTTGTTCGTCCCGACGTCGATTGTGATAGGAAGACACTGGTGGGGCTTGATGCCCGCCAATGCGGTGTAAAGCGCCAGCTTGCCCACTGGGATACCCATGCCGCAGGCGCCAAGGTCACCCAGACCTAGGATGCGCTCCCCGTCGGTGACGCAGATCGCGCGCACCTGCTGCTCGGGCCTGTCGGGAACACCTCGGTTTACCTACTTTTCCACGCTCCAAAAATAACAATGTCTAGCCAAACGGCGGGATACGCGAGGTGCGAGTAACCTATTTTGCGAAACATTAAATTAAGCGAGAGTATTTTCATAAACTTGCTTAACGCTCGCTTTTTGTAGGCGAGTTTAATGTTTCGCGCATGCTAATTAAGCCTCTTAACGAGTACGGTTTGTCGGAAAATTTTGATGAAGCGCGCGTTGTGTATTGTTTTGAAAAAAACTCGAACGTTTTCGTGAAATTTTTTTTTGCAACAATCAACGCAAGTGCAGTAATACCTACCAGTTGTTGAGAACTTCGTAAACGTGTCCCTTGTCGTAGATGGTGATAAATAGTCCACGCGGTCTGCGGTATATCACTCCGAATTTTTGGCACGCGAGACCCACGGTCGGCGTATACACGATGGGCATCATTTGCTCAATATTTTCTTTTAACAATCGGAAGAACAGGCGTTCGTTTCGTTCCTACAAAATGAATTCAAAGTAAATTTTATAAAAGTCTATTTCATTAACCCGGCGGTGTATGATACAAAGGAAATCAATACTTCTCGCAGATTCAGCTGATTAGAAAGTAAAGCCATATGTCGAAATCAATCGTAAAAAAGAATCGAAAATAAAGATAGAAAAAGGATAGAGAGTCAATGTAAGTAGTAGCTATTTAATTTTTCTTAATTTTCGAGCGCATAAGTTTCGCGATTGCTGCGGTAGTGCAATGTATTTATTGTACATCAATAATTCATATACCTGAAGCTCGACGAGGTAGAGATAACGGTTGAGATCTTCCGTATACTTCATTACGGAAGCTTTACACAGAGCTAGTTGTTCCTCCTGGGTTTTAAATCTCGGTGGCTGGAGGCCATGGATACCCAGCGCCAGTCGCTCCTCCAACGTAAAGGCTAATCCCTTTAAAATTTTCAATTACATTTTATTATTCATGTTGCAGGCTCGGCAGAGCGTATTCTTCAACCCTTTAATTATTAACATCCGGTGCAAATTGTGCGAGAACATCAATTTTTCTTATCTACCTCATTCCCTTCGTTCGTTGAAACGATAAATTTCTCCCGCCTTTTCTTTCTCGTTTTCAAGCTTACGAGCAAGATCAATCTGCGAAAATTTTATCCGATCTACTTTATCATTTTGATTAAACCTTTTTTCTACTTTAATAATAGTTCACTTGTATTTTGTAGATTATCAATTGTACAACGTTTATTCGACTTTACAACTAGTATTTTTCTAGTTATTGTCTCCAGAACAAGATCGGTCGCAAATTATCTTGTAAAATAGTATCTTTCTTATTCAACATTTTTATAAAAAAATTTCGCTATTGAGTAAAAAATGATAATAAAGATATTTAAATTGGGAAGTGTAAAACCTTATTTAGACGGGGATCCCTCAGGTGGCCAATACCCTTAACCATGTTGATGGGTATGACGTCGCCCTGAACCTCGTGGATGTCCCGTCGCTGGACGTCTTTGCTCGCCGGCAGCGCTCGCGCCCACGCGCCAGTCGCCCCACAGCTTGTCCTTCCGCATGACCTGAAAAGCAGACAATAGTTAATAAAGATAAGAAACAAATCATTTATTAGAAGGGCTGAGTTTCGATATAACCTATTTATTTACCATACAGTTTACACATTGAACAACTGAAGTTTGTTTGTAATAAATTAAGAAGGGTTTAGCGACCAACAGCTTGCGCATTAAATTAAGTTTGCAATATAGGACTTTGCAATCTGTAATGAAAGAACTTTCTTGTATGTACGACAAAAAGTCTGGACCGTAAATGCGGACAATTAGATTACAAAAACTCGTTTATATTTAGTTAACCGCACTTTATTCGCAGCAATTGAGTTGCAGTCACGCAATCGCTTCATTTTTTATTAGAATTTGTTGTGTCATTATTTTTAAAATTTTATTTTTAGTTTAGGAAAACCTTGAATGAGGCACGCTACGACAGCAACGTAATTGCGATAATTCATATCCTATTATGTTTAGAAGCCCAGCCTTTGACTACCTTGCACCGCACTTCATTCTTGAATGTTAATTACGTTACCAGGCTCCGAGACATTATCGTTTTTCAGCGTGGACATATCCCATCGCTGCACACTTATCGAAGCTGTTGTGAATTAACTCTTGTGGAGCAAATGAGAAGCGAGCTCAAATGATAGTAAATTATTATGCTTCATTCTAAATAAGCACGTACATTCTGTTAAATTAGACGCTCAATAATCACATTCCCTTCGCTTTTTTATATTCGAACTCTCGTACATGCCTTTTCAATATTACGGAGCTCTCGTTACTAATTAGCTCCAAGTTCAAGTTAATCGTACATAAATCATGTTGCGAGTTATTATTTATATCACTCTGGCAGATATGACTTTGAGGAGGGTTATTGACTGCAGGTGATATCAAGAAGTTTGCTTCGTGCAATGCGTTGGCTTTGAAAGAGGTACCACTGCTTTTGACGCCTCTTCGTAAGCTCTTCAATCTTCTGTCGTGATCCTTAGCTCTTCGCATTCACATCGAGGCTAGAAACGACTTACGCGCCGCCTCGATGTAAAAATTGAACGAAGCCTGATGAGAGTTCGAAATTATACCTCTGTAAAGTCGCAAGACGTAGTCTACTGCATCATTTATTTATTAATAAAAAAGCTTTGATGCTATTTCTTTTTAAATTAAAAAGTTACACGCATTCACGAATGTGGGAAATCCGAGATTTGAAAAGCAGCTATTTATATCACCATCTATTTTTGTCAAAAACCAGACTTTTAGAACTGCATTGGCATTTTTTGACATCATGATACTTTTTTAAAGCGCATCGATGCACGCGTTACCTTATACAATTTAACACTTAAAATTCATTGGATATTGTTTTTCTTGTGATCTGATACGTGAATCTACAATTTCACTATACCCATTCGTAGAATGCTAGCTTCTAAACTCGAGTGCATTTCTTTTAAATATAAATTGTAAATACCCGACGTGAGACTTTATACGTAAGTCAAAATTATGCGCATTTTTATTGGAAAATCGAAATAAAATGGCCGCAGCTCTCAATTACGCGCTAACGCCCTATGCCGTTCTAAGTAACGATTACGGCAATCCCGCTGAACTAGTTAAAATCCTCCCGGTCCGGAGTTAAACTACACTTTCCGTGTTGAATTTTTTCTCGTTTACAACCGCGGGATACGGAAGGAGCGAGCGGGAACTGATTAAAAGCGAATATTTGCCCTGGTGGCTTGGTAAATTTGTATCTTACATAAAGCCCAGCGCGCGCGCCGTGATAAAAACCAAGTCGCGCGGCGACAATGCTCCGCGGAAGGACAGCGGCGCCTCGGATGAGCTCCGCTGTATACACGCTGCCCGACGCTGGCGACTGCGATAAGCCCGGGCCGCGAAATAGAGCAATAAAGAAAAATTATATGCGGAGCAAAGCGCGACGAGCGGTAATTTGTACGCCGGTGTCGCCAAGAAAAACGAGCGGAAAAAAGTCCGAGATGCCGAAAAAAGAACTGACTGTATGCGAGAGCGGGCTCGGTGCGAATCGAAAAACGATTAAGATGCTGCGAGACTCGATTGTGGCTGGCGTAAAAAGGGCATTACAGGCTATTAAGCGGCTTCCTCTTGCTTCCCATCGACGCTTCTTTATAATAATTAATTTATTTACGGGTTTGCCTTCTTGCAGGCGTATAGTATCGCAGGCGATTCAAAATTTTTTTAAATTAGATGTCCATTATTATGGAATTTTTACGATGATTATGTTCACTAAATCGCTTCATTAATATTGCGCATTCTATTAAAATCTAAGCAGCTCATTAAAATCGTGCACTGCTTGTATACTCTATCCGCTTGTTAAACTTTATTGTAATTTAAAGTTTGCTTATACATGCACAGCAAATTAAGGCGAGTAACAATGATTATTTTAAATATTACCCTAAGTTACGGGCATGAAAATAAATATCGGTTTAATTAATTAAAACATACAAATACGATTATTATAAATTTAACTGCAGGCACGTACACTGAGAGAAATTTTATTCCAAAAATTACCAGATTCGTAGTAAAAATTGCAATACCTGCGAGCAAAATTGTCTGGTAATTCTTGTTGTTTGGCTAGTCTGTGGATCCGTTACTGTAAGTATTGTTACAACAAAATTTTTCTCCGTGTACAATTGTATTATCAACAGATCATTTACAATTTAGTAACTTTATTCACGGCCGGTCAAATTTGTCGGATTGCAAAGTCCATGCAAATTTTTTATGAATGTAATGGAAAAAAATACAAATCCTAAGCGGCTTTTAAAAAATAAAGAATTAGATATGAAGCGATGTAGGTAAAAACGAAGCTTAACGTAGTATACATATTTTGAAAACTTTTTTAAAGCGATTTCACGGAAATGTTATGAATATAATGCATAAAAAGGTTTTTATGCAACAAATTTTTATCTCTACAACAATAGCGAGCAATTCGAGCGTGTCTCATTTTGTTTGACTAGAGGAAAAGCCTTGGTATTCACGTGAGGAAAAACTCGCGAAAAAAGGTGTCTGGGAGGTTTCACAAGAACGCCAAGAGCGATTCGCGTAACGCCGACTTTTCAGAGAGTACACGTGGAGGAGGGGGGGATAAAGCCACGAATGCTTACGGCGCGTAACACGCGCCTGCCGCAACAGCTGTTCCATTCACGCTAGATCAAACCAGTATTTGCCTACGATCTTGTATACTTCTCTGGCTCTCTCTCTCTCTCTCTCTCTCGTTACGCGCGAATACAATAATCCCCGTCGATTAACTCAGCGTGCGCTTAGTGTTTTCCGCGCGTGCCGCACGCACCCGTTTCCAAGGCCGCTCGAGCTCGGAAAAAGTGGAATATGCGAGTAACCCAAAATAAATCGCTAGTCTTTTCGGCCGTCAAACCGCGCTGAAAATATCTCGTTCCCGCTGCTCCCGTTTAAAACGCGCTCAGCTCAGTCTCTCGCCAGCCTGTATAATGCTATTAGCTTAGCTGATCGATTATGACGAGGAAAGTACGGAGGAAACATCCCCGACAATACGACCGTTTTTCTCATGTCGTTACTCACGATCGAATCTCCTTATCTCGAATTTCGACCAATGCGCTTGGAAATGCCATGCGGATTTTGAATAACCGAGTTAAAAATAATTTTTTTCTGCTGCTCCAACATTTTCGAGTTTGTTAGTGTAGTACATTTTTTTAGTGGTTTTCTGCTTACCTACACAGTTTGGTATGTTTTCTAAACCCTCGAGTTGTGCTAATATTGCTAAGTCGAAAATAAATATAAATTGTAACTCATTTTACGTTGCCTTTCGATAAGTAATGTAAGTAACAATGTTCCATACGTAGAAATAACAAGCACGTCTTGTATTATTTTGTACAGGGAAATTTTTTAATCGAAAAAATTTAAGTGTCAATATTTATGAAGCTTATTTTATTAATTGACTAGCGAGCATTGAACATATATGATGTATATTTTAATATTTAAATACACTTTATTATTAAGAAAAAATCCACTTAGACAATGTAATTTTAAGTAGATAGCGGCAATTTTAAGCATTGATAAGTGTAAAATAAAATGAAGAAATAAAACGGTCAATTTTCTTTTGTAGAAACGAATACCCGGAGTTTTGTGCATACATAAAGTTCCTAACTTTATAAAATGTCAAAGCCGAAAATCGGGCACCTCTATCGGTGTGTCGAAAAAAAAATTTCCTTTAATCCTCACGATAGAAAAATGCCTTTGAGACAGAGCTCAAATAACGTGTACGTTTGCAATCGCCACTGGCGCGGGCTGCGAAGCATCTGTTATTGATTTGATTTCTGCATTCTTTATCGCTCGATGTCTATCTCACGTTATTTATTCTGCTGCAAAATTCGTCAAATAAATTCCCCTCGAATCTGGAAATTTTTTGTACTGTTCCCAGCGCAGGAAGCGATGTGCACGTATACAGTGCATGCACCTGGCGTATGCGCTTTGCTGTCGATTTACAAGTTGACAAACATTTAGAAAGCAACAGTTTGAATTGCATTAAATGATAACAGATTATCTGGGCACCAGGCACCATCGTCCTGGATCAATTATTATCTGATCACACAGCTTATAGCAGGGAATTTCCGCGCATTATTGGCAAGGAACATTCGCAGAAAGGTTACTCATTTTTATTTTTGTACTTTTACTTTATAAAATTGGGAATTTTTAATTTTTTTTGTTTACTATACTGCTCTTTTTATAAATGTCACTTTTTTTAATGAATGCAACGGTAAATTAACAGGATAAAAGCAATTAATTTTATCCTATTAAGCGGAAAATTTAAGGAAAACTGTTTCAGTAAGCAAATAAGCAGTATCAAGAAAATTTATATACAGTTGAACTAATTGCGCAAAGTAACTTAATTCTAGGAAAATTAATTATTAATCAACTCTATAATTAGTAATCGCTTGAATTGTAGTTGCATGAATAATGTAAATAATTGTATATTCAGTTCCATTGTAAAAGGGACAAAATCATTATTAATTACCTACTTATAGTATATTTATTATTTATGTTCTATAGTCAAGTACTCCAACAGTCAGTCTGAATATATTTTTAAAGAAAATCTTTGCATTATCGTTAAAGTTGAGGTAATATAAACCAATTAGAGGAAAAAATGATTGGTCGATCGTTACTGTGCTCGCAGCAAAGTCAATAAAATAGACGCGTGCCTTCCGAAATTTCGTCGCTTCTTAGCTTTAACGGAAAACAAATATTTTTAGTTTCGACAGCTACTTAATGAATTACTTGAAGCAACGAAAGTACGAGTGCGATCGAAAGTGCGAGTATAATTCGAGTGGCACGCGCGAGTTCGCCAAACACAACCAGCGACTATCTCGCACGTGGCCATGGCCGTGTAGAACAGTGAATCAGCGGTGACGCGTTGATAAGAGTCATCCTTGTTTGAACTCCTCGCGCACTCGACGTCAGCAGTGACGGTAAGCAAAAGCCAGCACGAGATTAGTTGCAGCCCCATTCTCGACTGCTCTCGGCCTTCGCGCTGCAGGGTAAATAAATGCGCGGTGCTCAGCTGGGGGCTAAACGTGAGATCGAGCGACTCCACGCGACCGGCTCCGACCGGCTGGTCTATATATTCTACGACTGTGTGCGTGCTTGCAACTCACGGACATTCTCTGTCTCGGTCTACTCGCCTCGTTGATTATCGATTGGCGTGCGCGCTCCGCGCTTACCCCACGTCCTCGTGTTCGCGCGGAGGCATCGGGCGTTCCCTACTGCAATTCCTGCGGCTAATTTTATAATGGACGCTGTGTTACTGACTCGCTGACTTTCCGGAAAGCAGAAAATATTCATGCAAACTTCCTTATAACAGTGAGCAGCTTTGGCAACTCGGTTGCCACGGTGAGGAGACTACCGGCCCTCGATAAGGAGCCTCCTTCGGGGTGGTCGGTGGGGGATCGATATCGCGCTGCCTGCCAGAGCGGTGGGTAAACCGCGAGCCATTTGAGCTTAACCTCTTTTTGGCGGGCGCCACGGGCGGAGCTCCGGGGTGTCAGGGGCGACGACAGCCGTGGCGGCTCTAATTGCAGAGACTCGGAGAGAAAGGACGGCAAATGTGGAGCAGAGAGGAGCACGCGATCCCGCGAAGAGCGAAGAAGAGCGTCGGAGGAAGGCCAGGGCTGAAGAGCGCCGCGGCCTGGCGGGTGCGCGTGCGAGCGAGAGGAAGAGAAGGGGAAGGAGCAAAAGTGACTAAGAGAGGTGCGCACGCGAGAATTTGGGTTTCGCGCACCTGCCGCCTCGGAGAAATGCGGCCGCGTTACGCGACGTATGCGCGAATACCCGGGGACGGCGGCCGGGGCTCGCGATGACAGCTAGTACTTACAGCAGACTCCTCTGAAGCGAGAACATGACTCGGCCGACTCTGGGTTTTCCTCGCTGGGGGCAGACGAACCAGCTGATCCAGCGCGCAGCACACCGTCCTTCCTATCCTCCTTCCTCTGCGGATGTACTCGGTGCGCGCGCGGCAGTGCAGCTGCCTGACGAGCGGGAGAGGGAGCGAGATGGAGAGCGATAGGCAGTTGCGGCTGCCTCGGCGCGACTAGCGCGACTGCGCGGAGCCGCGGACTAGCCGACCAGGCGACCACCGCTCCAAACTGACGAGCAGAAGACGCCCCGCGTGCCGACGCTGTAGCTGTATTGCTGTATACCTCGCCCGAGCCGTGTGCGCCAGAGCGAGAGCACGAGCGAGAGCGCGAGCGAGAGACACCCGAGCGCTACCTATGGGCACGGCTGATTCGCGCGAATCGCGAGAAGTATTAATTGCTGTCTTGGCGTCTACCTCGATTTTCGAACTTTCCAGCGCCATTTGCTCATCAACCTCACCTTTTTTTAATCACTATGTATTTTCTTTAACTGAACCTCTTTTACATTCGCTTCCTCGGCGCAATTCATGTGCATGTACGAATTTAAACTGTAGAGGAGGAACATGATCTTTTGAGCTCATCTCCTTACGAGCAGCCAATTTATAAACCCACTTCGAAATTTTAATCGCTTTCACAATGAAAATTTATTTATATTTACTAATTTTCACAAAATGTCTTTTTTCTAAGATTTGTTTAAAATATTGAAGAATAAAATTTTCTTGTTTAAACTCTTAAAATGTCGAGAAACCGAAATATAATTACTGAATAAGTTTTGAAAGAAACGCTGTTTATGCGTTCCATAAAGAACTTTTCTTTTGAAAGAATTTCACCGAGGATGCAATATATTCTTATGTGTGCACGAGTAACTAACATAGCTCTTGTGTTGAAAGTTTCTCTGAGAAGCTAGGCTGCATATAGTATGAACATTTTCAAAAACAAGTTCAATAACTATTTATTCAAAATAACTCAATTATTCTTAAACGAATATTAAGACGTACGATTTATTACAATCAAATTCTTTGTAGCTATATTATATGTAAAATTTGAATAAGCTACTTCAAGTTGTTATTTAAAATTAGTACTGCACTGTAAAAACTTTTTAATTCTGTATTTAACAAAAAATAATGTGGAAATTAACTTTCGAAGAAGATTTGAGAATAGTGTTCGCACATTTATGTTAGGACATCTTCAACTTTGGATGAAGGTGGGTTATTCGTAGTAATATTTTCGCCAAAACGGGTTATCAGAACTTTTTCTTCTTTTTGACCACTTATTTATTTAATATTATTTATACTCTCATATTTTATTCGTATGTTTTATGGTCGATATTCTCCTCTTTAGTACGCGCACATCTCATCTTTCCTTATTTTCCTAACTTTGTTGAGATGTGTACAGCTCGGGGCGACAGAAATTTCAAATAGAAGCCCGACTCGTGACTACTTCCAGCACTTTTTTAATTTTTTTTCAGCACGGTAAAATTTATATTTTTCTAAATCCCTTACATTTTTATGAAAACAAAAATAGTCCAAGTTGTTTCAGAGAAATATTCAGAATTTGCAACATGTTCGATTTCCATAAAAGGAAAACTATACGGTGCAGAGACTGGGCCTCGGAAATTCGAGTTATTATTTTACTTTTTTTATTATACCACTGAGCAATTAACAAGTAAAAAACAATACATATTAATTAGAAATTGAATATTACTTTATACAATATTTGCAACTTTATATTTCAACTTCAATATTTTTCTCCATTTCAATTAGTTTACTCAAATAAATTGATACAATATCTACTGATATATTGGAAAAACGTTACATGTCAATCAAAATTAAATAATATCTTGTTTCTGATATAACCAAACGAATTCACAGAAATTTAATTTCAACTAAAACTTGAACGCATACTTTATGCGCTAGAATATCAAATGTTAGAATAGATAGGGGTAAAGGGTACAGTTGTTGACCCCCTACAGTCATTGACCACAATGATGGTGATTGACCCCATTTCCTTAAGGAAACGGGGGTCAATCACTGTCATAGCTATAGGTTATGGTTATGGTCAATCACTAAGTTGCGTCATCTGCTTAAAGGGTCAATCACTGTACCCTTTACCCCTATTTGAAAAAATGAAGCGATTTTATTCCGGACTATTGTTGTGGATTTAACCAAGCACCTGTAGCCTCCAGACACTCGTTAACCAGATCTCCCCACTTTCCAGAGTCCACCTGGTGAAAAAATTAGAAGAATGTTAAAGAACACTGGAATATGTCTATTATATAATATGTGTACTAATTTCGAATGAAGTAGCAGAAACAGTTATAAATACATGTTTTTTCGTGGTTATAACAATCATAACAAGTTCAATTACAAAGCAGGGACTTAATACTATAAATATATACAGAACTTTGTACTTTATAAATCTGTCAAAAATAGCACGCGAAGCATGATTTCTAATATTTTTTTTAAATCGTAAAGATGACCTTTACAACAACATTCTTACTTATTGATTCTGAGAATTGAGAATTTCAATTTTTTCAAACGTAAAAATATCCACTAGCAACGTCATTCACGCATATCAATTTCGAGAGTTGCAATGCATTTTATTTTAAGGTAGTTTATTTTATGCTTTTTTGAAGGTAAATTCTTATGTAAACAGTTTTTATGGCATTGAATTTAAAATAAAAAATTATTTAGAATAATCTTACATTAATAAAAAATGTGAAAAAAGGGAAGAGAATAAATATTAAATAATGAATACTTAAACTATTTTATATCGCAATAAAATTCGATCACATTTGTCTATAACCAAGATGCTTTGCAAGATATTTGACAAAATGCATTATAAGTAAGATGCAATTTAATTTCCGACTTCTCCTTTAAAAAAGATTGATGTCACTTGAGGACGGCAAGTTGAAAGATTTGGCGCCGGATGGATAGTCACACTTGAATTCGATGATATTCTTAAGCACATTGAATTGCTCGACTTGACGAAGTAAGCGCATAACTGCGACCATAAAGTTCCGAGAGGAATCAATTTCGATGATTTAAAATCACGATAAGGGGTGAGTCTCTTTCGCTTTAACGGTAGAACGACCGCACATTCTATTTAATTTTTACTTCCCGACTTTACTTACCCCGCACTTTCAATCCATCGCTACAAACGATAAAATATTCAATGGACCGTTCCAATAATGCACTTCGGACGATAACTCTGGCTGCGCTGTTCGATTGAAAATAAATATTGCCATGCAAGTTGTAACTGCATACATTTTTGGAAAATAATTATAGAAGATAAACAAATTGTAGGTTTCGAGGATAGGTTTCTTGCATAAAAATAAAAAAAGATCTTAGATGATATTATTCTTTTTCATTTAATAGTGCACGTAATCGATACAGGATGAAAGTTTATGACAATCGTTGGTGTAACGTGACAATGATAGATGATCGGACAATCCCATTTATTTGTTCGAATTATTTACATTTTATAACAACCTCACACTTTGGATGTAGTTTACCTTGTAGTTTCAGTCGTGTTCTTTTACGGTTAGAGAAGGGGAGGACAATTAGATTTCCGCGACTGACAGCGTACTGCGCGCTGAAAGCGCCGAGAGACGCACGCTCCTCATATTTCGACTTAATTTATGCTTTTACAACTACATACTTCAATATTGTACATATTTATATTTATGACATACAGGTAATTGTCCGCTGGCCGTTCGCTGCTCGTTCGGTTTTGCGTCATTCATTGAATTTAATGAATCAACGGTGAAACATAAAAATGCATCGTCAACATTTCGTAAAAACTATATTAAACAATATACACAACGATCTAACATACTCGATTCGCCCTTTTCAATTCAAATTCCGTTTCAATCTAATTAAAGGTTTACATATACCATTCGATACGTTCATTTACGCTCGCCTATAATTGTTCTTTATTAATTTCGTTCGAAATCTATTCTTACAGTAATGTGTAAATAAAGACTTTTAGAAGATTTATTTCCTAAGTATAAAGGTAAAAAAAGTCTTACTGAAAATAACGTAAAATGTACTTGAAACCAAACTGAAAGGTATCCGATCGTTTTTAAATGTATTAACGTTAAACACTTTATATTTTTTTTTATTTCATAACACTAAATAAAATAGAGAAACAATTTTTTGCCAAAGTACGCTATTAAACTTCTTTAAGTTAAGTAGTTCTAACAGTTTCTTTCATCATTTTATTCTCTATTAAGAGATAAAATGTATAATAATAACGATCAGTTGTTTGATCATTTTTAAAGCATAAAATGAACAGAAACGTACGCTGATCAAATTAATTCATTCAAGTAGACAAATTACAACGATTTTTATTTAAAATATGTATATTTAATAAAAATAACAATAAATTGATAATACTTCAATATTTTACTTGATTAAAAATTGCATAAACAAATATCTCAAAGTTTCAATTGCAGTTGGGTACTTTTTATTCATTTGTTCACTATTGTTCAAGTTTTTCATTGGTGACTATTTAGAGAAGATGTTGTTTAATGATTAAACTATTATGAAATACAAATTTTCCGAATGAATGTAAGATCTAAAACTACTATACAATTTAAAAAATTCAGTACAATTCATAATGATTTTTTAAAGTAAAGCAGAATGTTATATATAAATTTTGGATGTACAGTCATCGAAAATATAATAATCTGTATAATACAAGTAGTTAAGAATTTGTTAAATCCTAAATTTCTAATTGTCCTTTTTCTAAAAATGTGTATCTTCATATACATGTATATAATGTTATTAAAAAAAGATTTAAAAAGTTTTGTCAGATAGAAAAAGTAGAAATGGTTGAATTGCATTATATAAATGGAACACTTTAGGATAAAGATTAAAAAAAAAGATTTTGTTTTCAAGATTTACTCAGATACGCTATTAAAAACCCAAGTTGCTAAGAACAAAGAATAATATATATATGTAATATTTCACACTCTTTACCGCAAACTGAGTAGAAATTAATATTTATCTCAAATTAACAATAACGAATTATTTCGATTAACTAATTACAAGGTGAAACTTGTAACAAAGCATTTATAGCAAAATAAAACGCTAATACTTATAAATTATTTAAAAGACTTTCTAGGAAGAACGTATGGTAGAGCAAAGTGAAATTAGTTTACAGAAGGTATACACTTAGATTTGCTTTTAAACGCTTGTACTTATTGCTCTAAGTGTCGTGGTTAAAACAAAGGACAAATATGAGGACTCATCATCACAGACGGGTAAGAATAAGGGTCGCTTGTTACGGTTGCGTTACCAAATCAACGCAATCGCGCATCAAAGTTACATATATATCACTATCTACTTCGCGACTTTCTCGAGCGCACTTCGAGAGTTTCGTGTCGACGACGACATGCTGGAGTTTCTGTAATTATTCAAATCGATATAGTGTGTACTCTGAGCTACACATAGACAGGCATACCTCGTCTTAACGAAATTTCTTTTTTCCACATTTCGTTCTGGTTACTCGAGTTGCGAGTTACTGGAGTTATGTACATTCGGTAAGCCAAGTTTAAACGCGATTTGACATGCAGTGAAAAAAGGTACCGATACAAGAGCGACAAAACTTTTATTATATGGTACTCGTGCGGCCAAATTAATAGATCAGTTACGCTTTTTGCTGACGATAATTTCAATGTTTTGTACGATTATTAAATTTACCTTATGGCGAAATATTTATAATTTTTTACTTATCTGCTATCTATACACGAACGAAATGTTAAATACAATTGTAATTATTGTGCGGTATTAATTTTAGAACTTTTAACTTATGATAGTCTGAAATATGATAATAATTTTTTTAAATTGGTGCGTTTAATAATAAGACGATAAATTATTGCTAAAATTTACTAAAATCTGATCGTTATAAATGTTAATTTTACCATGTATGTGTACATTATGGTCTGTTGGAAATTAGAGCTAGTATTTTTCCATTAGAAATTTTTGGCACTTTTCTGACAGATTTGTGCCCATATGATTGTAAATTGAAATCAATGGCATTTGTTTAAAAATAAATACATTTGAGTTTTTATTTGAAATATTTCTATGCAGTTGTATTATTTTTTCAATTGCTGTAATTATTCTTAAAAGGAGTTTAAATCTACGTGTATGAACTTCATTCTAAAAGCTTTTCAAATTTCTATAGATATGAGCATTTTTTTTTATTTAGACGTTATAAAATTAGTATTTATGCGTGTGTGTATGTGCAATAATTAATTTCTCAAGTGTTGCCGTTTCATTTGTAAAATTGTCTTAAACTTAATTTTCAGTTAAAATATATTAAATGTCCACATAGTTATAAGCGCCTTTCTGTATATTTTTCTCTTTTGTATAAAGGATTTCGACCCGTAGAACTTAATTAAAAAAAAATAAATAAAATAAAATAAAATATTCGGTTATAGCACAGCTTCTTGTAATATTTTAAATAATAAAGCGAGAGTTTATATTGTGCTTCATTCTTGCAATAGTCCTTTTTTAGAGTACAGTGCGGAAATTCTCTTGTAGCAATTTCAGTGGTTTCTCCATAACTTTTATCTTAATTGTTGAAACCTATTAGAGGCAGTTACAAGACTTGATAAAATTTAAGGTAGATCTAATAATAAATCGTAAATGCTTGAAGATTGTCAAATATCGTGTTTTGTTTCGAACGATTTATGTTTGAACTGTTACGTAGAAGATTGTGCTTTAAATTTCATTACATTTATAAATTATAATAATCGCTCTTGTGATACCTTACACTATCTGATATTAAAATAACGGTAATCGTTCAGAAGTAACAGCTAAACTATTTTTAGTACAGGAAAAACTGAGTCGCTCAATGGTTATCGCAAAAAAATTTGCGCGAAATACAGTTAGATAGCAGATAAAAATTAGAAATCGCCTAGCGCGCGAAAAAAAATTAGATTTCTTGACAATTATTTCGTGCCAGGGTCCAAGTAGCATAATCTCTATGCCATCACGGAAATCGTTATCGGAAAATTGCACGCAAGCAAGAAAGTAAATTCGGCCGCGAACAATGAATGTCATCGCAATTCCGCCGGTGGCTCGATCGCGCGAAACGCTTCGTGTACGCTTGCGTCACGGGGGAAAAGAACATTCAAGGGGTGCGGGGAGCGGAGGAAGCGCCGCTTCGGTCTCGATCGCGCGGCGAGACGATGGGCGCCCAACGGAAGGCGAGCCCAAAGCAAAGAGCCGGCTCGCAACTTTGCCCCCTCGGTTACGTCAGTATAAAGTAGACACAGAGTTAAGCTCATCGCGGCGCGTACTCAACGCGGCCACCTAGAAAGTCGAGTCTCACACAGTTTGTTCCGCAGGATTTCCGCTCTCCGCCTTTTTCTCCACGGCTCGAAGGTGCACTGCACTTTTTGCTCGCTTTTAATGCTCCGGTGGGAAGGCCCAGGTTCCGTCAGGCCCGGACCAGCAGCAGCAGCAACAGCAATGCCCGAACCAGGGAGCCTTCTGTAACGAAACAAACAAACAAGTGCGACGCTGAAATTTACTGCACTAAAAGTCGAAACATTATTTGTTCCAATTAATCACTACACTGACACATCGAATGAGTATTGAATAAATCCGATTAAAAGATTTCAATTGTAGAATAATTATTTTATTAATATTAGCGATAATTAAATCCTATATGCAAAGTTATTAACTTGTTAAGAGTTAGCATTCTTAATAACATATCGTTTTTAATTAAATATGAAATTAAATTATCCAATTAGAATACAAATTTCAATGAAATGGGTAAACTTGAAGTTATTTAAATTTGAATTTATGAGGAAATCTAAAAAAAATCTCGTTAGCGGGTTCAAAAAGTGGAAAAAAAATGTTTGAGTTCACTTATTTTGGAATAAATGAAATGTTGAACAGGCAATATCGAGATATGTATTTTTTTCTCGCTGTATGCAAAGATTCCCATATAACGAATAAAACCTGCAACGAATATTTTGAATTTTGCACTTTACTTAAGCAAACGAAAAGATAGCTGTATCGGAATCACGTATTGAACATTTTTTTCACTTGTTATATGGTGCTTACAAGAAGAAAAAATTTGTAGGATAGAATAGATGAACTCAAACAGCCCTTTTTTATAGCTTTTGGATCGGAAAATGAGAATTTTTTCAATAAACTGAATTTGTAGAAGTATTATATAGCCAAAAGAACAAGAAAGAACTTGGAAAATAGATGAACTTATAAATTTGTTCCTCCAGTTTTTGGACTCGTGGCCGCGGGATTTCTTTAGTAGATTTCCTCATACATGAAATTCGGAACAACAGTGACTGGAAAAGGGTGTCTCCAGTATTCATTGTTCCTTGCAAAAATTTGCGAACGCGGTTCGATAATCGTTCGGATCGGCATTTTCTCTCTTATTACGGTGACCTGATGAGCAAAGTCCTCGCGCGCGTTAATTGCCTTTTGAAGTTGGCCGGGTCAAGCTTCTGTGTGTACCCTTGAATGCGCACGCGCGCAAACAAACACCATTCTCCGGCACGCGGTTCCATTATGTAGACAGAGGTTTATGACGTGTACGTGATTTCCCGTGTGTATGCGAGTGTTGGCGCGGCCGCCGGCACGAAGGATGCGCGTGCCGCAGTTCGTCGGCTAACGCGCCGCCCGCCGCCCGCCGCCCGCCGCCTCTGTGTGTCCGGGCTAATTAAGTTGGCCGACTGCGACAACGAGGACCGGCCCGATGAGACGAACATCGGGGGAGCCGGAACAGCCATTCGACATAAATACGAGAGCACTCGTTGCGCTTGCACACCTGCGACTATTCCCCCTACGCATTCTATTCTCCCTTTTTTATTATTCCGAACAATTTTCCGTGCTCTGGAATCTCCGTGGAAGAAAGGAAGTGTTTCAAAATTTAACGATACGAGAAAGATGGACTTTCATTATTTTTAATTTGAGCTGTCGTTTTTTCTGCTCGACTTTTGCAAGGTGCGCTGGGCTCGGCTGTCTTCCCGTTTTCATATTGAAACAATGGTGCACTAATAAATTCAATATAATAATTTCAGGGGCTTCAATTGAATTACAAAACCGTCAGATTTTTCGTGCTCTATGAAACCGAGTGTAGTGTGTGCGAAAAGAAGAGGAAATTAATTGGGAGCTTGAAGGAAAAAACTGTAGAGGAAAAGAGTTAGCGAAAGAGGGAGAGAAAGAAAGGTTACAGACAGCGCATCCAAATAAATGACGCACTGTAATTGTTGCTTGCATGCGAACCGGCGCGCTCGGTCAATTTTCCTTTTATATCTGCGGTGCTTCCTCCTCGTTTCTGTCAATAAACCAATGGCCGATTCCCCCTCTTCCCTCCAATCCTCTCCGACTTTACGAATCTAAATACTAATAATAGCGATAATCGTTACATTCGGAATTTTACCCATGGGTGCACATTTACACGGAGCAGTCTCCTTCGACCAACAGTGCCGTCACTCTTGGCAAAAGGTTGAAAACTACTTGCCACGTTTGCCATCACATTAAATTCGAACTTTGCACCCGTTTTTACTGCTCGCTACTTCTTTTTTTACATACAGCTAATATCGATTGGTCCTGACACTGGCAATAACTGTCGATAAATGCGTTTCAGCCTGTTCAATGTCGATATCGAGATTTTCATATTGTATGTACCTCGTGTACGTACAATATTGAATTTCGTTTCGTTACGGATTTATTCAAAAGTTAATCACATTTTACAGTTTCGAGTATTGCGTATAATGCTAATTTATAATTTAAATTATCAAAATGCTTGATTGAATATTGCGTACAAATAATACAATTGCGTTAGTCGCATGTGCAGGCCACATTAAAATATCGTTCCACTTTCATCATGTTTCGGCCTAGCAGGCCGGAAGTACCACCTTCCCTCCTGGCGCCCGATCGGGAAGGTCGTAATTCCGGCCTCGCTAGACCGAAAAATAGTATACACACCTCGGGAAGTAAAAAAGAATGCCTCAGATCGCATGTTTGTCACCCGAGGCGAAGCCCAAGACCCATTTACATGCGATTTGAGACAATTCTTATTTCACGTCCCTAGGTACGTAATAAACTATTTTGTCAGGTACATTCGTCGTAAAATTTAAGTCAATTCATAAAAATCTAAATGAGCTAGGTGAAATTAGGAACAAATTTTTTAATTACTTTCGATATTTTTCTATTTCTAGTACAAATACTACCTAGAATTTATATATCTCCAATATCACGAGGCATATTCACCGGATTAAAAAATTTTGACGTCGAAGGAAATCTGAGAGACAAGTGGCCACTGCACCTCACGTCCATCCTTTCCCAAGCCATACATCGTGTTCCAAAGCTTCCTCAGGTCGCACAACATTTTACCATCATTTAGAAGACTAGGTTATAAAAAGGCTTTACTCTCTCGCGCCGAAATATTTCCGACGTTGCTGCGCGTCGCCCTACCATACTCCATCAATGTCATTCGAGGTATTAAGCTTACTCCTCGGTCATTTTCAACAATACCTCAAGGATAGATTGTTGCGAAAATTCTCTTTTTATTTCATTATACGGTTCAATGTAATTGTTTAACCGAGATTTTATTTTTAAATTATAAAGAATTTATGTTGTGACAAACGTATTTTGCAAAGTAATCTTTTATTTTTATAAGAATTTGAATGAAGCGTTCATGCGCGGATCTGATGGAAAATAAATATTCCTTTATTAAAAAGTGGAATTGAAAAATATGTTTTACATTTTATTATTTAAACTATTTATTTAGTTTCAAGTTTTGAAATAAAAGTTTGGAAAATAGTTGATTTAAATAAAAGCTATCAATGTAACCATTTTCGAACCTCAATGAAGTTATAAAGTGTAGAATGGAATTTATATTCCGAATGAAGAAGAACGTGGAAAAGTAATGAGTTCCTTTAGAGCTGCGAATAGTATCAAAGTAGTAACGATAAATCACATGGTCCATTGCACCAAGAATATCCGAAATAGATGACGAGCATAAAAGTGTCCGACTGAAAAGTCAAGTATCGTTTAAAATATTCGCATTTTAAATTCGCATTTTCAAAGTGGCTTAACTTTGGATTAACTTTAATATTCACCCTCGCAGCTTTGCAAAGCTCCGCGTAAGCAATGATCAGCAAAAGGAAGTTGTAAAATATTCCACCGGTATCTTCCAGCGAGCGGAATTTATTTAAATTCGAAGAAACATCGGCAGGTCGTGAAATTGCAACGAGCACGGCGCCAATTTAAAAAGTCGCAATTAAAATAAATTCCTCGTTAATTCGCGACAACAATGTCATTAACGCACTTGGAGAAATATTATTGGAGGGCTTGGTCGCGCGAACGAGGTAGCAATGTTGATCGATAAAATTACACGGGCGCTAGGCTCGTTCGCTCACACGCTGGAAATTTATAGGGCGGGAATCGTGCGCGCGCGCCCCACGAACGGCTAACTAGCAGTCAATTTGGTTGCGCGCGAGGGAGAGAGACGGTACGACTTAATTGATGGAAATTAATTTGTTCGCTCTTCTACTCCCTGATCAGGAAGAGGGTGAGGGCAGATGCCGGGGGAACCGTCGCAGCTCTCGAACTCGTCTAGAAGCACGCAAAATTATTTGCAAAAGTATTCAGAAGGGGATTGATCCCTTTGGGAAAAGCAAAGACTTTAATTGAAATGGAATTTCGAGCTATTGGAAAAAATCAGTGCATAAAAAAGGTTTCCTTTTTCACATTACGGAGGATATTTTGTATTTGTTTAAACATTTAGCGGATGTCATTATCGGAGGAAAAATTAGAAAATGAAAAGTCACCTGTTGGTTGAGGTGCGGCGTTGAGTGGCGTCTTGACGGTGTAGTTGTCCTCCTCGCTGACGAAGACGTAGCTGGCGTTGAAGCCGGTGCCGTCGAGGCGGTCGTTGCTCTTGAAGGTGACGCGGAAGAAGGACCGGTCGGAGTCCACGTCGAACTCCTGCAGTTGGCCGCAGTGCCGCGAATATTTGCGGTCCCTCGACACGTAGTTCGAGAAGTCGACGAAGTCGCTCGCCGACACCGCGTCGCACCTGCGAACAGCCCCAACGACCGGTGCCTTTACTACCAGAGTCCTAGTTTACCTTACCTAGACCAGCTCTTGCCCTGACGTGTGATACTCTGCTGACACTTTGATTACACGGATTCAAGTGAATTTCATACAGTTATTTCACACTGTATTCATTTGTGCTTTTACATTTTTTTTCGTCAGTGACCTGCCACTTTGTCAGATTTAAATTGTACGCTTACTGGGTTATTCGGAAGGTACGGTATTTCCATTAGTTGCTCCAAAGAGTAATCAACGCAGGTAGCGCTGAAGAACTTTATTTTTAGAAATTACTAATTCATTTTTAATGTATATTTTTAATACTTTACTATTTCTAAATTTTCTATTTGTAAAATTTATTTTCATTTGACAATTGTGTGATCTTTGTGTAAAGTAAAATAGATGATTCTATCTATCGGTTGCGCTACCTAAGTGAAAAGCTTGTTAGGAATTCATGCAGACTTACGGTAGAACGCCCTCGACGTCGAAGTAGTGAAAATGGAGATGAACGCGTTCCTTCGGCTGCCCGTTAAAGAAGTAATGGCACTCGGTGTCTCGGGGATAAAAGCCCGGGTAATTTGGCGACGTGAAGGTTCCGTTTAACGTCTCGTTACTATTGAAGGCGAAGGCGCATGGATAATCCGACTCCTGTTTTCCCGTTGTAATGCCAAAATCTTGGATAAAAATTAATGATCGACGGTTAGTTGCTATACTACATTACCACTCCAATGTTATCTAACGAGTGCTTATACTGCTACTGTTTTCGAAATGAAACAATTTTTTAATAAGCGTAAATTATTTACATAATAAGAATAAATGTTCTATTTTATTTGCAATAAAGTTTTAAGCATTTTGAATTATTAAAACTTGTATAATTTTGGGCATATATTTATCTTTTAAAAGTCTGTAACTGCCAATTTAGAAGGAAGTAATTATACTTTAATATAAGTTTAATGCGACAACTTGTTTACGCCGTATCAAGCTTCAAACGGTTTTTCCGAAAGTAACTAGAAATTATAATGTTAATAAGATATCTTGGAGAAAAATTGCACGTGCGTAAAATAGTGGGAATATATAAATATAAACAAACAGTGTGAACTGTTGCGGGGGAGTCTGTGATCAAGCGCCGTGGAGTAGGGTTTTATAACCAACATTGGCGCATGCGTCGCCGAGCAATGTTTGCCCGTTGTAAATTGCACGCTTCACCGAGGAAACGGCCACTTTCAAATCAAGCGATTACCGCCGATCCGCCGGATGATATTCGAGCGCACATTCGAGCGCATATTCGAGCGCATGTTCGAGCGCGCGCCCCTCTCACAGCCCGTGCCGGCCGCGCCCGCATTACTATGCGCAGCCGTGATTCCCGTTGTTCCCCGAGCGAGCGTTTCGCGATTACGCACTGCTGCCAGAAAGCGGACGGAGAGGATTTACTTTTGCTTGCCCTCGGAATCAGCTACGACTCGATACTCTTGCCTGATTATACATTCGACGGCTTTTACGTTTCAAGTCTCATCGGCCTGATAATGCATCGGGCCCTGGATTCTTTTGAAGTCGCCTTCTGTACGTACCCTCCCAAGTTAGCCGGGACTTTCTAAAAGGATTCTTTGCTAAAGGGATTTTCGAAGCTTTTCAAATGAAGCCTCCGTTTCTTTATAAGCGGATAAAGGGAAAAAGTTTAAAGTAAATTAATTTATATGTAAACGCGAATCGTCGCAGGCGCATACAAGTCTGAGAATGCGAATGGGGGAATAATGTAGTCGCGGAACAATAATGCGCCGGGGGCAAGGAAATTCTTGTAGCCGCCTCGCTAATTATGATTATTATTTGAAGCACACGCAGAGTTCTTTTAGCCGCGTCTCGGGAGAAAAGCTTGCAGGCGAATTTAGCGCGCGAATAATGAGTTTGTGGAAAAAAAAGAAATTCTTCAAAAAAATCAGAAGTAAGAAGTCGCGGGTCACAAACGAGAGAATGCTGGAAGGCCCGAGGAAGGAAGAAGGAGCATAAAAATTTTGAAAAGCCCACGCGCGCGTTTTCCTCGCTCGTGAATAGAATTTCCGACTGTGCGAATGGAGTGCACTAGTCGCTCTCGCACTTTACCAGACGCATTGTTCCGTTCCTTTTCCTTCATTAATCTCTATTCCTTGCTTGCCCTACCTTCTGAGCTTTTACAATATTATACTTCGTTATGCCGCCTCCCCCTCTTTTTTTCTTCCCCCTTTGTTATTTTCCCTCTTTTGCGCGCTGCATATTGTGCATTCTTTTCGCTCTTTATACCCTTTTACTTATTCAAACATTTTCAATTTCTTACGTATTGATTGAAAAGCCTCCTTATTAGATCATCGCTTTTTTGTTTATTCAACAACATTTTAAGCAAATTGAATGGATTCATTTTTTTTAAATATTTAAAAATTTTTTTTTAATACAGTAAAATTAATTTTTTTATCGATTTAATATTACTTTATAACGAGTAAAGCGTCTTATACTATTCGACAGTATATTTAGTAGTGTCTTTAATAAAACAAAACTTGTTTACATTTGCATGTCGGTATTTCACGACTTTTTCTGTGACCTTAGCTATTTTAATTTACGAAGAAAAATAAACTTAAAAAACTAAGTTTTATATATAATATTCAGCGGAGAGTTGTTTATAGTACCGACCCTCGCCTAGCTGGTACCGATCTCCACAGGTTTCTCGATAGCAATCAGTTCGGTATGCTAACAAAAGAGAAAGTTTCGTCGAATCCCTTCATTTTTTAAGCTAAATGCAAACAGTATACAAGTCTCAAAACTGCATCTCTAAAGTAATGCTACCTCTATGCAATACACGATTTTCGCATTGCATATATGAAAGCAGTATTTAATTAAGATTAATGTCAATTTTCTTGATCAAATCTTTTTTCGAATACAAAATTTGTTTAATGGCGGAATTAATAGAGTTAGTTACCTGTGGTCACGAGTAATTTCATTATGTCATTTTTGGGAAATGTGCATGACATCAATTTGCCGGCGAATCATGTCACTTCTCTGCAAAATTCGCGGTTTTACCGAAAAAAGAGAAACAGAAAAATAAAGTAGTTTCGAAATTTATTTCTATAAAACATTTTTTCTAAAACATTTCTTAATATATTGATATATTTCGACATTTTGATTACATCCTATAATTAAATAAATGCATTGATAATTAATGTTAAAAGCAAGAATTTAATTGTCAATATTTACGAGCAAATGAAAGGCATAAAGGCATTTACAAAGTGATTTAGAAAAACGTCGAAATTTTCGACAGACAAAAGGTGCACACATCGCACTCTGCATTTTGTACGCGAGCACATTTCATACTGCGCGCATTCTGTCAGTCGATTTTTTCCACGAGCCTTGTGAAAATAGCTGCGCCTCGAGGGCCTCTCAACAGCGTAAAACAGAGCTGAAAAGGTCTCCTTCGCTACTTTTAGATTGAATATCCCATATTGCGCGGCTGTTCGCGCATTTGTTGCGCTAACGAATTTTTGGAGCGGAGCGAGGAGGGAGGGGGCGACAGGAAATAACGGCTAACCGCGGGCCATTCCGGGACTCCCCCGCGTCCCGTTATTAACTCGGCCGTTCACGTTATTTCGTTTTTTCGCTTGTCGCTCGTATTCCGTTCCGTTCTTTTTTGCCGGGCGCTCGCCGGGCTAGCGGTAGGCACGGGCTTGTCGCTGGGGCGGCCAGTTTGCCCGCGTTGTTTGTACTTCCGGACGGCGGCACTTTGTTTGGCCGCGCGTTCGCCTCCGGCGGCGGCGCTATCTCCGCTGGCGACGGCCTATCTATAAGCTACGACGCGTCCGCGCACTTTTCGCGCGCGACTACCTAATTGCAAATTTTACCGCGCGTCAAATCGAAAATTCACGCCTCGGAAGCGTTAGGTTCGCATCGCGAAACTTCCGCAGCACCGTTCAATTTTCCCGCGCCACTGGCGCTCCCGATCTATCGGCTCGCATTACGTCATATTTTTTACTTTTCATCCGCAATCGACGGCTAGCGTCGCGCGTTTTAATCCCCGTGAATAATAGGCTTCCAGTGGAGCGCGCCTTTCTAGCGGTGCATGCGAATTGCACGGCAGAGTGACCCATCGAAGAAGTCGCGAATTTGGGAGGGAAGCGCAAGACAACTAAAAGGCAAGGCAATCCATTTTTAGTTTAATTTCATCTGTTCCTTTTTATTTAGCTAATAATATATAACACAAATAAAAATTTTGGGCGAAGATATGCGTGATGGTAAGTTATTGTTCATCGTTTTTTTTATGTCTTTTTTGTATTCAATAACGATAGAAAATCTGTTGATAAAACAAAGTCGAGAAAATCTAGATTTTTGCTATTCTACACGAAGAAAAAAGTTGTGCACCAAAATTGAAATTGCGAATTTAAAAGTTTTCGCAACGGACTGTTGGAAAAATTGAAATAAAAATTTACTAAAATTCTAAAGAATTTATAGTTCTAGTATAATTTTTACAAGATTTATTTTGCAATTTTTGCAAGAAAGAAAGTCTGAGAAAATTTAAATAGACTACTGCAATTTGGAGAGCAACTTTTTCTCCGGGTATCTATTATTAAAAGAAGGAAAAATAAAAGGTCATAGGCTACTGTGGCATGAGCTTTGCTATACTTTCAAGACAAATCCAAAAGCTTTTACGGCATAATTTTTTATGAAAAAAATTGTTTGCAGCCTAAGACTTGTGGATGTAGGCTAAAGCCCCACAAAGTGAAAGTATAAATGAAAGCGCGGCCCGGCAAGCCTCAATCGGTCTCCCGAGAATACCCTGAGCTCGCTTAACACGTTTCAAAGTCCAAAGTCGAAAACCAAAGAAGACCACTGGCTCGGTGCCTTCGTCGGGCGAACTTCGGAAACTTCGATATAAGAGAGCTCCCTCCTAATGCGGCCGCGAAAACCGAGCGAATCCTAGTTAAGACAAAAAAGAAAACCGATGACGAGCTTAAAACAGGTGCGAGAGTAGAACAGGGAGGGAGACTGAGAGAGCCGGAAAGCGGAGAGCAAGGAACTGGGATGGACGAATGAAAGGAAAAAGAAAAGCCGCGTTGGCGCTGGTAATCGAACCGAGAAGCGGAATAAGAGAGAGAGAGAGAGACAAGAAAAGTGTGTGGGAAAGGAAGCCGCCTCGAATCCGTAAAATTGATAAAGTTTTAGCGGGCAACTTTTATAATACCCGGGGCTTTGAGCGATACTCGCGAGGATCGTACGTGTGCACGGGGTAGGTGGGAAGTAGCGATTTATGTCGGCCCGGCGCTCGGGGTATGCCGTCGATTATAGTCAACCCGGCGCTCCGGCCACTCGCTCGGCTGGCACGTGCGCGCGAGCCAAGGAGCCGCGTCTACGTGCAAATTGACGTCGCGTCGTTGCACCCACGAAATTGACCAAGCGGCTCGTCCGCGCGACGCGCTCGTCTACTCCCGCTTTAATGTACTATGCTGCCTCAATTAAGACACCCTCTGCCCTTTAGCATCCATTGCGCTTTTTACCAACGGTTCGCTTAAGTGATCGTCTAGTTGATGACTGCAGCCTGAAACGAGGCCGCGAGTGTGCATAAAAGGCGCTTCGTTTTCGCGGAGCTTTGGGAATTCGAGCTTTCCGTAACGCGGACGAATTTCAGACGCCCTCCGCATTTTGGTATTGCTCTGTTAAAACGATTAAAACTTTAGTTGAAGTTATCAAACTCCCAGTTTCAAACAACTAAATGCCATTTAAGTTTAAGATTTTTGCGTTGACGAACTTCGGCTGAACTACAAATAATGGAATTTCAGTTATTAATGGCATTTTCATTACACTGCAAAAGAAGCCGCGTGGATAGTAACAATGTGCTCGCGCGTTTGCCGCAGTTAAATTTGCCGGCGCAAAAAGGAGCAGCGGGAACAAAAATCCGAAGACGATGTTTGCGCGGAACAATTTTTTTTTCGTCAACTTTATTTTTGCGCCCTTATAGGCCACGCCAACGTGAATAAAATGGTAGGAGCGCGAAATTGGTGCGCGCAACCGGTTGCTATCACAGTGAACGCAGCAAACAAGGTCGGTGAAGTACTAAATTGATCGAGCGCAACAATAAAAATTCACGAGGTAAAAAGTCCGGACGAGCTGAGCGACTTAAATATTAAAGGGATTTAATTTAGCTAGCGCCTTAGCTGATCGCGGAGTAAAAAATGGCAAAGGCCGGAGCGCGGCGAGGATAAAAGAAAGGTCGATTTCGGGAAAGTTCGCGGGGAACGCGGAGGTGGCATCTAGAGCGGGTAAACCCGGGCAACTCTCGGATTCCGGCTCGCGCTGATACGGCTGATGTACACATAACGCGCGCTGCATTTTGCGTAAGCCCGCGCGCGCCCGGCGGCGCCTGGCTTTTCGTTGTTTCGCCCAAGTTGCGCGTCGAGAGCCGCTTTAGCTTCCGCGAGCCGGGCGTAAATCCATCGGAAAGTCTGGCGGAGCGGCGCGCTCCGCTACCCCACCTCCGGTGACGTATTTTCGCCAAAGGACCGACGCGCGAGCGCGACGCCCGCTGCGCGAGACAAATATTCGGAGGAAAATCGACTTGGTTTATTGGCGCGCCTCGCCGCTCCCATGCCCTCGGATTATTCAGCAGCCGAAATCAGCCGGGAGCGGAATTTTCAATCTCCGCCGACTGACTGCGACGTCGCTTCACGGTCAAACAAAGCCTTCGTTAAAGTCTCGACCATTCGGATTTCTTCGCCCACTTCTCCTTTTTCATTCGCCTAACTTATTGACTTTTCACTTTTTTAAATATTTGTTAATCCTTTTAAAATTTAACCCACTTTTAAAAACTGTTAAGGATTCTCGGAAAGTCTACCAAGGGTGGCTATAAGCTCCACCCTGTGACTTTTACTTCCCAATTTTGAATAAATTATTTTTATATATAATTTTTATTTACATTGCCACTGTATAACGAGTTAAATATTTCTGCTTGTTATTGCAAAATAACCATATTGGATAATCGTTTAAATGCAAGATAATTTTTCGTCATTCTTAGAGTCGTACGCTGTTTTAAATTCAGTCTTTAGCAAATCTTCCCAACCCAATTATCCTTCCAAGAAGTTTCTCGTTATACAAGTTTCTTTGGGTGTTAGCGGCATCAGCACTTATCCTCTTACACGACTTACACTTAAATTATCAGCTTCCGCTTTTAATCGTCCGAGTAATTTCACCGTCGAAAAAAAAGGCGAGAGAAAGAAGTCATAATTAGGCTGAGCGTCTCGGCAGAGGGTGTTTGGCTAACCGAGTCAAAGTTCGGCCGCGCGGTCGGGGGAGAGGAGGGGGCTTCTTTGAGCGTCTCCGCGGTCCGTCGCGCAATTAAGCCACGGTGTACACTCCGCTGCACTTACTTTCGGTGAAGGTGTAGGTGGCCTTGAAGCCGCGCGAGTGCCGGGACGAGGTGAGCCCGCGGAACTCGAGCAGCAGTCGCGGACCGCTGCTCATCAGAGGTCGGGGCGGTGTGTTGCCGCAGAATGCGTCGATCTTCTCCATTTTTCCATCGCTTTGCACGAACGCCACCAGCGAGTCCGTAGATTCGCATCTGCAAATAAGCGGTATTAAATTTTCAGCCGATTATCAAGAATTTCATTAAACATAAACGAATAATAAGTGGAAATCGCTAATAGTATGAGGAATTGTTCATTCATTTCTGATATACTTTTTTACATAAATGTGCACAACATAATACAAATTTATCACCATTAAATAAAAATGCTAAAAAAATCAATTGCATGAGTCATGAAAATAGTCTCAACAACAATATTAATAAATGTTTTTCATTAAAAACAAGAGAGTCTTTGTGCAAAGTACTCTTTACATTGTATAACATCCATCAAATTGGCTTATTTATATGAATTGAGTTTAGTCATAATAAAATTCAATATATTTTAAATGCAAATAAACAATAAATTAAAAGTTTTTATAATAATAATTTATGCAGCATTTTAGCAATACATATGAGAATTAAAATTGAAATTTAAATTGTATTATTCATAATCTGTATTTAACTGTCTGATCCTTGGAATATTCAATAAAAGCATTTTGTTAAATACTATAATTTTTATGCACTTACTCTTTCGAAGAATCGGGTGTTCCGAAAACATCGAAGTCCTGAAATGTAATCTGAATCCTTTCCTTCCCTCGTCCTTGAAAGTCGTACCTGCACCTCGTTCTGGGCGGGTATGAACTAGGATAGCTAGGTGACGTGATGAGGCCTGACTTTGTCGTGTCGCTATTAAACGTCATGTCACAGGACGATGCTGAAATATAAAAAGTTTTCAATTATTCAGCTGCATGATCTGACCTGCTGAAACGTCGTTTTTTCTGTATAAAAATTCTACCCAAACTAGATTATTTCGCCTTTTCATTAAATCCTAATATTTGGATGTCACATGCGTAGAGTATTGGCTGTAACGCAGCTGCATGACTTGTTCAATGTTCCTGTACTGGTTTTGACGTATGTCAGTGTTGTTGAGAAAATAACGTTATAACAGGAATTCTGATCTAATTACTCTAATGTTGCCGAGGTAAACTTGCGCTGAATTTTCAATTTACTTCGCAATTCAAGTTTTGCGTATTGCTTTAACTTTCAGTGGATATACCTGTATGTACTTTTCAAAGTGGGCTCAGAATTGGTTCTTTTATTTTTTGAGCATCGCGCTTGTCGTCACATTGACATGAGAATAATGCTATCTGAGAGTGGAAACTTCATAGCGATGCAAACATTTGTTTTGGGTCAAGTAAGTACACCGAAACTGCAGCCGGACATATCGAGTTACGCAGAGTCCATACCGAGTGTTGCCGTATAGCGCAAGCACAGCGAATTTTCGACTTTGCCCGCTCGCTGCCAGAGACACTGATCCCCGCATTTTCGTGCGGAAAGACTGGTTCGCGTTCATTAAAGTTTGTTGATAAAATAAAATAACCGAATAGCGTGTAATAAGGATAGGTAAAAGCCAGCTTTGTAGTTGGTTCCGAATTACTTTCTGGATTTTTATGGAATCTCGGTGAATGCGGGGCTTCCCTCTCTCGGCCTCTCGAGAGGCGAGAGCAACGAGTGGTACTGCACTAATTGCGGGATAATTTTCGGGTGGAGCCTACGCGATCTCAAACGACTTTGCTCGCCCGTCTTTATGGTTCCGTAGATGTGGGAATAATGCGCTCGCGCGCGAGCTTTGCGCGATCGCACCATAAAGGAAATTGGCCAGGGTTTCGAGTGCGCTATCCCTCCCCCTCGCTTTGCCGGATTCGACAATTTCGTTATGAGCTCGCGCGCGCGCGATCGAGTTTGCATATTCAAACCCGCGGCCGACTGATTTTACCGTGTCTGAATGTCGTGTTTAGCAGCGCTTCCAATTTCAAGACCATCGCTCTCAATTACCCGAATTTATTATCCGAGGATGCAGCTCCAATATTAACGTTTTTTAACTGAATAAAGAAGCTTATTATTAGCGCATTCGCACAGCCGTGTGTGGCGCATTAAAAATTAGTCGGATGTATTATCAACGCGAAAATTCGTGCGAGTGAAAGGGAACTGTTTAGGCAGTTTTGTTTGTACAGTGGTTTATTTGCATTAGTAACTGTGTTTAAACAGAGCCGAACTAGCAGTTATAGCCTCTACAAAATCGAGAAAGTTAATAGTAACGGAATGAATTAATGTTCATTAAATTGATTATAGAATACCCGTGCATACTTCAAAGTTAGTATATGCAGTAAGAAACATATATAGCGAGACGCTTTATTTTAAAATAAACTGCCTTTGTCCACTAGAAGGAGTAAGTAAGAAATGAAAAACACGAAAGAAATAAATGAAGCTAGTTAAATTTGATTTGAGGAAGAGATACAAAAATAAAGTTAAGGGAATAAAGCATATTTACGTATGGCGTACGAAGTGCAATCATAAAAGTTTTATGATTAAACTGCTTAACAGAATGGCAAAGCTCCCGAGAGAATCGGGAATAAATTGAACGTACAAAATCAATAACGATGTTATTCGTGACAAGCGGAGATCAAATTGTCCGGGGCGGATTTATGCAGCTCCGCCGTCGGGATTTTCGGAGACGAAACAAATTTGGTCTGTGTATCTTCGGCTGACAACGGGACTTTCGCTGCGGAAAGCCAAAAGCGCGGAGGTCGTGAAAAATACGCGGAACGACGGAGGCGAAAAAAAGAGGCGCGCCGCGACCGCGTTATACACGTTCAAGGGGACGCGGTAAGGACGTTCACTTGTACCGAGACAAAGAGAAGCATTCAATTTTATATTATCTTCCTATGTGTATGCTTTGTGTTTTAATGTGATTTTCCTTCACTATAACTCCTCGTCAGGGAAGTATGCGCTTACGTTTTAATTAGTCTGTGTAATTAAATTGCACACTGGTGTCGCTTCATCAATGTTTATAATTATAATGCATAAGCTTTTTATTTTCATCGTGAATACATAGTAATACTTCATTTGGAAAAGGGCGGTAGTTATTTATCTGTTAATTAATGATATAAAAAGTAATTAATAAAACTTTATGAGTTTATAAGGGGTCGCAGATTGTTGCAAAAAGAGACCTAAAAAAATAGGGGCAGCGAAAGAAGGGTAAAATGGAAGATTCAGGAAGCTTTTAATTTACATTCATGAGAAGGCAAAGGAAAGTGTCCTTAGAGCGAAGCATCATCAATGTTTACCTTGATCAACTCTGTTATTTCAGCGTAAATAAGATGGTAAAAGGGTAAAGAAAGCACAATCACTTAAGTCTCAAGTGACGGATGAACTTTCGGAACAATCATTTGTTGGAAAAGGCTCGACTACGCTTTCTATGCGAATTTCAAGCGCTTTGTCGATCCTATCCTTAATGAGCTCGCGTTTAGTCTTCTGCGGCCGATTTTGCTTTTGACGGCAAAAGGAATCATCCGGAGAGACTGGCGCTTTATTGGAAGCGGTTCTACTCTCTACAATATTACGTGAAGAAAATTTCCACTGGTATTTTTTTTCATTTTTCCAGTCAAATTATCAATGGCGTTTAAAGGTTTTAATTTTTTCCGTTGGAGGTTTTCGCGATCGGATTAAATTTTACCCAACCCGAAAAGTAAATTTAAGTTTTGTTTTATAATCGCTTCTTGTTAGACAAATACTCGTTCTGAGTAAAATGTTTTAAACTATTTTCTCAGAATTCATTAAGTGCAGTAAAACATTTTGTCCTGCGCTCTAGACTCATATCCGTCGCTTAAACGAACACAGTCGCCCTGTAACAGGTAGCAAAATATCCTCTCCGGACGATGAGGCGCGACAAACCGACTGCCCGTTTCGGTTTTGCCCCAACGGCCCAAATCCGCCTGGCTAGATTGCGTAATCAGATCTACTGCTAAATAATTTAATGTCCCGGAGCAGGCTATCACTGCTCGTTGGAAAATTAATCGAAATCTCTTATTACAGCAAGTTGCGCGCCTCGCAGCGGCCATGCGCCTCCCCTTTTGTGTTCGTATAATTATCTCCGCGACTCTCGAGCGATCGTGTTTGCGCAAGCCCCGCGAACCTCCCTTGTCCCTTCTACAATTTAAATTGCCTTATTGCTTGTATGCGCTCTGTTTAAATGCCGATGCCCAGAACTCGAGTTGCGCAACGAATTCAACTAGTTGGCCGTAAAAATGAGGCTAATCAGATGGTAAACGTTTATCGGTGAATAATAAATTTAGGCGAAATCAAAAGCAATTATCGACCGCTAGCCATTGCGCTCGCACTCGCAGTCGCGGCCGAGTTGGATTTCTTTTGGGCTCGCTTCTGATGGCGGAATTTAAAACGAGTTTTATTAAAAGAAGGGTGGCAGGTGCATCGGGCGGAGGTTCGATTTATAAATTAATCGCGAATCTCGTTACAAGACTTCTTGCCGCGAAAAGTTGAGTAGGTCGCGGGGACCGATGGAAACTCGCAGCGGAGGCGATATCGGGCGCGCCTTCGAAAGGAGCGGAGAGAAAAATAAGGGAGCTTCGCGAGATTGAAATTGCTTTACATTAATTCCGATTCTGGGTACCGAGCGGTATCGGAACAAAGAAGCGGCCGCAGCCCCTTGCCGCGCGGCAAGGCAATTCCCTTCCATAAACAAACCAGCGGTCCGGTGGAAATATCTTGCATCAACGGGCATTCATTTTCTTTATTAAATTTCTCGACTTGGCGGGAATTTGTCCCCGCGGAGGCACGAGCGAAAGCGGAAAAATAACCGCGGGCAGAGGAGAAAAAAGAGGGAAGGGAAAAGTGAGGTAAAAAGCAGGAGCAGCGGGAAGCCCGGGGAAGGGCGGAAATTACGGGTCCGCCTGGAAAGAGGCTATCGGGCGCCGGTAAAATCGGCACGCGCGTACGCGCAGACAGTCGCGGCCGATGGGAGGAAGGAAGGAAGGAAGGCCGCCGCTGCCGGAGGCTGAGGCGCGTCAACGGTTAGCGGGGGTAGAAACTACTTAACGCGAATGCAAAATGGAACGGCGAAGCGGCAACTAATTCCGAGGCCGGGACGCGGCGCTGATTTATCGGCTTCCGGATTGGCGCTCGGTGCGCTAAGGAGGCTGCCTCGGCTGCCTTAGCCGCTCCTTCGGGAGGATTTTTCGCGGCTGCCGACCTACATTTGACGCGCCTGTTTGTTAGAAAGGCGAAGCGAACCGAGCCGGCATAACCATTTTTCAGCTCGCCGGCAATTCCTTATCCGCGCCGCTGTCGCTCGCTCGCTTCCCCATCTCGCGGAATGAAGCTCCATTAGCTAATGAGCTAAATGTATATGGGGTGCGGGTGCGCGCCGCGCGAGACGGCGCGGCACGGGACGGGACGGCTAAAAAAACACCGGCGGCGGAGTGTACGAGCGCAAAAGCGAAAGACCGGCCCCGGACTAATCATATTCCACGCTGAATCGTAATTTATGGCTCTGCGACGGCGCCCCGGCTGCCTTTGCGCGCTAATTTTCCTCCCGCGACCGCTCCTGATTTTCACTTTGTCGCACGCCGACACCTCGTTGCTGATTAAGTTCGCCCGGCTTCGGGGCGTGTTGCGCACTGCTCAGCTGCGAGCTTTTCTGTCTTTTGGCTTCTCGCAACTTTTCGCTTTTTTTCCTTTCTTACTTTTTCCGCCAAAAGATTCTTCGCTGATATTTAAATCAGTTTCTAATTTATTTAGACTTTTTTAACGTGTCACCGTCGTGCTTGATAAATTCAGAGGAAAGCTAGCGACTTCCAGACGACTTCTTCATTCATTTTTATATTCAGTGTTTCATATCAATTGCTAGAGTTACTCAGACTTATTAAAAAACAGGCTTGTCGCGAAAGCTGCAGTTGACTTCGTGTTATTTTACATCAGTGAAGATATTTCTGTTTTTAAATGAAAATATTGTGAAAAAGCTGCCTTTTTGCTGTTTTTACCTTTGAAATGTAGTGGCCTTATTTCTTACAGTTGTGATAATGATGGATGTTACTGTTTTAAATGAAAAATATCGCTACTCTAGAAAATGCGCTCGTAAATAAACATGCTACGATTTTGTAAAATATGTAGTTGAAAGAAAGGCTAATTTTCGGAAAATTTTAAGCATTGACATAGTAACAACTATATTACATTCTGAATTTATGTATGCTAGCAATGTTTTTTTTAAATTTATATGCAAATTGAAAATGTGAGAACAACCAGATTATAGACTATGCGAAGCTTTACAAATCTTCACGATTTACCTACGTATTTCTTTTGCTTGTACTAAAATTGTATCTTAAAAACAAATTGACAATTTGAAGAAATATTTTTTCCAGTAATGGAAATAACCTACAGCAAAAGGAAAAAGTCCTTTCTTGGCATACGAAGACATTAGCATAAAAGCAAGCTCTTTTTGAAGATTCCTATAAGAAATCGAGAAATGGGGTTTTCTAAAGAGTAAAGCTTCTATAGTGTATCCGTGCTACGTATGCACGTAGAGCCGCATCGTACGGTCCCGCGAATAAAAGGTAATGCTCTAATCGGTCGGTCCGACGTATCTCCGGAAAAACTTGCAGGCAGCGGGGCATAAAATTTATCTGAGGGAGCGCAGCAGGCGCGCGTAGGCCGAAAAGAAGAGAGTTTGCTTATCGTCATTGGTGCTTTGGCACGCCGTAAAGCCGGCCACGTGCCCGGGGTAACTTTTCCGCTCTCTCCCCCTGCCGCTCTTCCTTTTCCGCCGCGGCGCCGCGGAGCGCGAGGGAAAATATTGCGGCTTCGCCGAATTCCGTTGAAGGGGAGCGCGACTCGGAGGCGGCGCCCGGGAAGAAGCTGCAATGAGAGGAAGAAGCGGAAAAAGAGTAAAAGGGTAACGGGAGCAAAAAGAGGGGGGAGGCCGCGACGGCAGCCGCTGCCGAACGAGCTCCGTGTAATAATGCGTGTACATGTACCGGGGGAGCGCGGAGCCGCGAGTGGGAGAAAAGCCCCAAGGAAGCCGCATTGCAGGCAGCGGCGCGCATACACGCAGGCACACTCGCCCCGCTGGGCTGCGCGCATCGATCAACGAATCGTCGCAATTCGGGAGTCCGGAGGCCGAAAGAAAATCGCGGGAGGGACGCAGGAGGGACGTAAGAGGAGCGCAAGTCCGATGTGGTCGCGACGAGGCCGGCAAATAGATCATCGGCCGGCTGCGTCCAGCGAGATAAAGTATAAAAGTGTTGGCCGTGCAGTTTTTATCGAGAAGTAATATTGCCTTGTCGGACTGGCCTGCTTTCGTTTGTGTTCCGACTTCGCTCTCACTGTCTCGTGTTTCTTCGATCGCGACCATTGCTTCCTACAACGCGTTTTTACCTGGGTTCGATATCCGCTGCTACTCGGTTACATGAAAAATACCCTTCTGAAAAAGTAACATTTTTTCGAGTTTGACTTTGTCGTTTAGCAAAGTGCACGCAATCCGCTAGCGCGTCGCGTGTCCCTTGTTGAATTTACGATGGACTGTACTCGTTGTTTATTTGAAACTTTTCTTCTTCTTTTAAATATGTGTAAAAAGCACGTGTTCCTCGTTTAATTTACAATCGGCTGCTCGTTGCCACAGTTATTCGTGTTTTAAAATTGTTGAGAATTCAAATTTCCAAGAAAATTTTTTTAAATTTAAAAAATGTTGAAAGCAGCTTTTACTGTAATCAATTATTAAACTTTTTAGATAAAAATGTCTGCAGTACCACTCAGAGGATTTATGATTGCGAATGCAGCGACAAGAATTTCTTTCTTCGTCAAAGTGAGTGAATGTTTCTGTTAAGAAGACAATCGGATCAGATAAAGTGATTAACACAGAATAGAACAATGGCTTGTATTCAAGGTAAGAAGACAAAGTGTGCACTTTTAAAGTACTCTTTCGTTCATTCTTCTTAAAGCAAATATTACTTTCTGAGACTTTTGAAGTGATTCATCAATTCCAGAAGAAGCAATAATCGTGTTTAACTATAAAATCCAAATAGTTTTGAATTTAAAAATTAAATAAATAAATCGAGCAAATGAGGATATAGAGGAAAAATGAAGATTGCTGGCAAAAAATATTTGTTTACAGATAATTAGCTGCAACAGTAGTAGAAGAATAATAATAAACTCGGAAAAAATGACAAAGCGGTATTCGCAAGGAAATTTGTACGGAAGCAAATCGGGGAAACGTTAAAGGATCGCGCGTTGCTCGAGGTAATGCTGCGGCATCGTGTTTGATTTATTGCAAATTACCGCGCGACTGCTGGATAACGTCTCTCCATTTGCCCCCGCCGGGAGATTTGGGATCGATGTCTGGATTTACGATGTTTTTCAATCGTCGTCGACTTGGCAGAAGTTTCTTTAAAAAGGACGAGCGAGCAACGCCGAGGCGGCCGTAATGCAGTCCCTACCAAGATTTATTATTTCGAATCGCCTCGAAATTTCGGCACGCGCATACGAGCGACTCGAGTTTTCATGATGTAGCCCCGTAGCGGCAAGCAGCGACAGTCAACGACGTACACAAATCAGAATGATGACCAGGCATATCATTTGTCCTCGCGTAGCTTCGATAATAACGGCTCTTCCGTTACTGCAGACGGTTTAACGTATGCTGTTTGCTTTTTATCTGCTGTAATTATTCGCTCACAACTACTCGTTAAGTGCTACTCCGCATTCTACGTTAAACTGAAGCAGTTTACGATGATTTAAGCCTATTGATCTTTTAAATGTAAGTCTCAAATTACAGGCTAGCTTCTGCCAGCAGTCCCCCTGATACATATTTTCACTTCCTTGCCATTTCTTCGTCATTCAAGGCCTACACCCTGCAGTCTTTCACTTTTCCCCTTTCCCATTGCTATCGATAATCGATATTAATAATCGACTATGCAACGGCAATGTGCTAGCATTGTAAGGACTATGCGCTCCGGAGAAAGATGCTAAATGAGCTTCAACCTCAATTATTCCGACGTTTATCGCATTTTTCCTGCTCTTATCTTCGAAACGGCTCTTTAGTCGATTACATTCGTTTCTTCATCATCGACAAAGAATTTTACTCAATCATTTTGCCATCTAATGACATTTCTGGATATAAATAGTACATCAAGTTTTCATGTTTTTCGTTAATTAATTTACTGCTCGAGTTAAATATAGCAAATAAAGCAACCAACTGCTGCAGTAGTAATACACCCTGTACAGTCATACACTCAAAATTCATTGACTTTACGTAAAGCATTTCTGAATCATTTACTGAAGAGTAATACAATTACGAAATTGAAATATCAATAAAAATGTCATCGTTAAATAAAATTCATGAATTTTATGTTCGAAGCATATATTACATTATTACCGGAATGCAAGGACTTACTGAGTTGATATTCAACGTTTACGCGAAATTTAATTCAAGTTACATACATTTCAATGCGCGTTGAATTAAATTTTATGAAAATTCAATAACGTACATGTGCGCCAATAAAATTTGCTTCGAGTACGTGCATTGTTCAGCAGCGTCCATTTGAGCTACTTGATTTTTTATAAATCACGATGGGATCACGGATTCAATTCGAATTTTTCGCAGGCGTATCGATGTTTGCGCGCGTGTGCTGCCGGTAGGCCGAGGGCGAGCGCGCTAATTGCGAGAACGGCAGCTCGGCGCGAACGGAGTCAAACACTCAATTGACTCGGAAGCGTCGGAGGCGCGGATTCAATTAGCCGGGCGGCCGTGCACGCGCCGCCGGAAAAACAGCCCGGGCGCTTCGATCGGCCAGGCGCGCAGCTTCTGCCCGCGAGCCCCGAGCACAGCCGAATGCGCGGCTGCCGTAAAGACGCCATCGGGCCAGATAGGCGGGATTTCGCGGGCCGACCGTAAACCTGCTCCTGGGGCTGAATAACAGTTTGCAGCCGGCTCTCCTCCCCGGGCATTAATGCGCCCGGACATTCGAATCATTACGTCGATCGCGTATAGCCGGCTCGCGCGGTATCCGCGACATCTCCAAGTGGAGCACCCTGAAGCGCCGGCTCCTGCCGCTCCGAGGCGGAAAAACAGATGGAGGCGTATAGATAGCCGAAACGGCCCCGATGGCTTCGCCCGGTGCACGCGCCCGTATAAGAGTGCACCAAGTCGCTTGCACACGCCGCGTCTCGTAAAACAGCCTGCAGTTAAGTATACTGCGGAGTGTGGCTCGCTCGGCCGCTTCTACTTTCCTGGGCGGGGGCCAGAGGACTCGCGCCCGTCGAAACACACCGTCCGATTGGCCCGGGCTAAGGGGATGCGCGGCCGAGACAAGGAAGCCGACTAAATAAAAATGACGAAGCAGGAAAACAAAAACGGGATAAGTGGAGGAAGGGAGAAGCGCAGGTGAATTAGGAAGAAAATGAGGTGCACGACGACGGCTAATTGAAAAAATTTCGTGTTTGTGCTTCGTGCTCCATCAACCTTTTTTCTCTTCCTTCCTTGTTCACCCAACGCTCTTGTCGCTTTATGCAATTTATATGCAAAGTTCATTTTTATACCGGAAAAAGGGAGCCAGCGCGCGGTATAGATAAGATTTCGGTCGCATCAAGGAACCTATAAAGCTTGCGCCCTTGGACTGCTGCTGCAGGTGAGTTTGTTAATATTCAAGCACTGTGGTGCAAATTTATGGTTTATGCCCTTTATCGATATTGCTTTACAACCCATCAATTTTTTTAAAATAAATCTGAATAAACTTAAAGATTGAAATAGACCAAAAAAAAATAAATATTTGTCGAACACTGTTATTTTTTTTGCCCCTTGAATTTTGAATATTGATAGCTTGACGAGTACAATGGGAAAATGAAAAAAAAAGTGTGTGCTCACATTTACAAACAAGCTTCCAATTAGTATAATCACGTGAAAAATCAATAAAGGAAAGGGTAAGACGACGGCATTCTTTTCTTGCTTACCGTCTCGTCCGAAAACGAGCGACAAAACATTTCTCCGGCTTTCTTTACATAAGATTTCATTAAAAACTTACTCCCCGGTTAACGGCAAAAGAGACTGCGAAACTGAGGGCGAACGAGGAGGCGGACAGCCGGCTCTAGAGAAAGGGAGCGTGCAAGGATAAAGAAAGAGAGGGAGAGAGAGGGAGCTTGGCTCTATTTTTCCGTGCGGGACAAGTCGAGCGCGGCTCGCCGAGGCCAAGATTCTTTATCTGCGAGGCGACCTAGTTGCGATGCGTTAAAAATTAATTCGTCCTGCCCGGCCGCGACGGCGTTCGCTTTGCGCGCAAAATAGGCGTGCTCTCGGCCCCAGCCGGCATCATCACGTGTGTGTGCGGGCGGGTGCGGGCGGGCGCGCATGCCGCCGTGCTTTGTCTTCGTTAGCGCCGGGGTAACTCGGCGCGGCGCCCCTCTCCCTCTCACTCCCGGGCCACTTCTTACAAGAACTTCCTCAGCGACAAAGTGTTTGCCATTTGTTTCGCGTACGACTAATGTTTGCGATATTTTTGCGACCCTAATCACGCGTTGATATAAATTTCACGTTTTGCGCCTCGCTTTACCCGCCGCTGCGTGCCTTTTGACGGGGCTAAACCTCCCCCGCGCTTGGCTCACTTCCGGCTGGCTCTTTTTAACTTTGACGCTGCCGCCGTTCCGTTAGCTTAAACACATATAGTTCCTACTAAAATGCTCGTTACTCGCTCATTTATTTACTAGCGGGCGTTGGCGCGGAAAAATTCCAGCCCTTTCGCAAATTAAATGGGCATTTCGATTTTACAATGAACAATAAGAAAGTAATGCGATTGTTGAAACTACTTGCGTCAAGTTGTTTTCTCTTATGTAACCGGTGCATTACTTGGCCCCAAAGTTGCTACATCAAAACTTTTCTACTCACCTCGAGGGAACATTTCATTCGCTAAACTTAGGACGGAAAGACTGTTGTAAAGAGGAGTAGTGGCAAACACATTACCTGTGAGATGGATATTTTTTAATAATCACTCTCTTCGTAGCGGCTCCAAAAATAAAATTACCATTTTAGTAAATCCAGTAAAATGAAATTATAGATTTCTTGGCATCGAATCAGCGCGAAACCGAGTAAACTTTCGTGCCGGGATAAATCATTCGGCAATTATTTAGCCATTGCTATAAAACCGCGAATGGAAACTGCTTCGATGCGTTAAATCGCTCGTGAAAAACGTCTTCGCTTACCGCGCGAGTGAAAAATTTCCGGTTCAAGCGTAGGAGCGAACGAACGCAAAGCGTGAGGATGTCGTTCGCTTAACGAGCGATCGTTATCCACGCGCTCTGTACTACGGAGGTAATTCTCGAACCTCGCACCAGCTCGCACCTCTAATGGAAAATAAAAAAAATCGGCATCTCGCATTTTATTTGGCTCTCTCGCAGCCCCGGTGATCGTTATAATGGCCGAGTGGACACGCGCGAAGGCCAATTATTTTAATAAGCGTATTAGGGCTCATGCGTCCCAAATAAAGAGCTGCACTCGCCAATTCCCGAGATAATTGATTCACGCGTCGGCGGCTGAATTATTGAGCATTGAAATTCGCCTGTTTCTTTTTTTCGACAACGAACGCATGTAAAAGTGATTATTCAACGAATTTTCATTGCACTGCTTTGCTTTGCAGCGCGGAATATTTACGCATTAACAAATTTACAAATTAAATTCAATAATTTTGCACATATTAATGGATAATAATAAAACGTTTACCTGCGATTTCGAATCTTTTATGAAAAATTTAATGGTTATAAATGAAGTATGAAATGTTTGCACAAACATCTCCTCGGTAAGTAGATATTCGCGAATATGGTCAGACAGCGTAATGCAAGTACACCGCGTTTTACCAGCATCGATTTTCCCATGTAAATTTTTAAAGCAAATTTCTGTTATCGAGATTATACTATCTTGGAAGTCGCAATGGGGTTAATTTTTCAATTTTTCTTTTTGGAAAATTTAACTTTAAGCTTTGCGAAAAAAAATGTCGCCGTTGAAAATTAAAAGAAAAACCCGAGTGTCACGAGGAGGAAAAAAAGAAGGAAAATTGCTGCCACTTAACAGATAGCGCGGCAAGTGCGCGGCCCGACAACAATAGCAGAGGGGAGTGGAGCTTTAGGAAAGTGCGGAGATGTGCGCCACGGTATCGCCTCCTTTCGATGGGTAATGCGGCAAGGCTGCTCCCAGCTCGCTCGTTAAAACTCCTCGGTCGGTCGCGCGGGTTCGCAGGTGCGCGCTCAATAATGCACAGGGGCCCCTGCATAATGGACGACGACGCCTCGGAATTTTTTAAAGCCGAAAGAGAGCTGCACGACTGGCGCTCTCGTGAAACCGCCAATTTTTTCTTTTTTTTTATTTATACATATTTATATTCATAAGGCAATCGATACAGTGTTTCGCAGCATCGGTATACCGGGGCGTCGTCGATTACGCCAAGTGGCTGATGCTGCGTTGCTTCTTTTTACGCGTGGAATACTTTCAGCGCGAAACTTTGCAACTTTCTAGGCAGTTTGCAGGTGCGTTTGATTCTATTTGATGTTTTGCAAGCTAAGTTAAGTTTTACTCAAGATTTCATTTTTCGATAATTATAAAGTCGGTTAATAAAGCCATCATGAGTGAATAATTTTCCGCCTAGTTTCGAAAGTTTAGGCGTAAGTTGTAGTTTCGGCGTTGTTAAAATTAGCAACTTAGTCTAGGTCAAAAGTTCATATGTCGCGTTACTTTTTAGACAGTCGCAATTAACAGTCGCGCTAGCGAGTTCCTTTTAAAAAAATGTTATCTTTCGAAGAGAAATAAGATGTAAACTGAATTACGCAGTTAAAACTTTAAGAACGAGAAATCCATTTGCATTTCGTGAAGAACTGAGAAATTCTCATACCAGATACTAAAACTTAATATGTCATTGCTTTAAAAAAATGTCGTTGCTGTTAATCGCATTAAGAGCAGGTCAATATTAATATACGCATGAAATATACGATCTTTCAAGTCTCTGATAGTCTCGTTCATCGCGCTATGCTTCTTCATTCCCTCTTCTCCGACGCAGCTGCATCCTCAATGGAAGCTCGAGGAACTTTAAATTTCCTCCCTCCACGACTCTTTCGGCTTAAATTAAAAAATGAAAAAAAGCGAGTAGCGGAAAGAAGTAAAGTCGGAGAGACGGAAGTGCAGCAGCGCAGCGTACAGGTGCGTTACGAACTCGCACACTCGAGGGTGTGGAGCTGGAGCGTTGCTGCTCTAACCTACTTAGGTGGGTCGCGAAGCCGGGGGAGAAACCTGTAAAAATTACACAAGCATGGGGACTCTCGAACCACTCGTTTGCCCTGCCCCCCGGCGTATTTCAAATTTCAGCCGATCCGTTCGAACTTTCGTAAGCTCGTTCCCTTGCTTGCGCGTACCACTGAGTTAATGACTTTTGTGCTCACCCGGACGACGGAGGCGTGTACTGTTGTGCATTTTTTATCTTGCTCAGTAGACGCTCGGCGGGCGTCACTGGCTTTCTTCTTCTCTTTCTTTTTCCAACTCGCTTGTGGGCGATTGCGCGCCTTTAAATAACTAAAATCGGGCGGTCGTGGAGCGCGGTTGCCGGGAACGCCGGATGGATTTATCGCGTCAGAGCGGCCTGGGGCTGGGTTAAAATGGGTTAAAATTTCATGACTTTCCTCATGCGGGGGGTTTTACAAGCTGAAAATTTTACAAGCCGGCATTTTTCCCAGGCATACCAAGGCTAAACGCTTCGGAATTATTTCCCACTGTGAAGATACGTGACTGACTGTTCGTCGCTCAAACGTGGCCGAAGCACATCCAACTCCTTTTAATTTAAACTTCAGTTTCATGGAGATTTTTAGCGGAGGTAAAAAATTCCCGAGTTTATTTCAATTCTCATAACACATGCATTGTGTTAGCTTAAAAACTTTTCAAATAACACGAGTGTCAATTATTCTTATTTGGTATAATTAAGTTTGTAATTACCTCGACAGCGTAGCGGTGTACACAGTATAACGAGTAGTATAAAATTCAAAAGCCACTTGAACTACTCATTGCTTCAATGAATTTTTAGTAGCAACGTAACAGAAGGTGCTTCAAGTCTTTCTGACGGCAATTAATTTTAAACCACTGTCGCATTGCTAATGAGAATGAGGCAAACATTTTTCGTCCACTACGAACAATCATATGCAATCACTTTGGCACCTTTTATTTTTTTATTTCTAAACTACATAATTCGTTTCAACATAATTCGTTTTGTAATTAACTAAACATTTTAAATTTTTATTTTCGTTAGTTTTTTCTTTTTAAGAAAATATTATTAAAAATATCGCTTGTTGGCAAACATTTAATTGCACAGTTTTGTATATTAAACATTTAATTGTAAAGGGAGTAATCCAGTTTATTTTTTAAATAAAGTAAAATATATGAACTAATTTTGATATACACAAATAAAAATTGATTGAAGTTTAGTGAAATAATGATGTAAGAAAATAAATAAAATTGTAAGACGGAGTACAAGTCGGAAGCTACATTTTCTCGGAAGCGCTTCTAGAAAATCATAATGCATGAAATTGCATCCTTTCGCTATTCGTAAGTATGCGAATATATAGATATCTAAGATGTGTGCACAACTCGCGTGCTATTCTATTTTGTATACGCAGTATAATTCTCAGAAATAGCTCTCATAAATTTATACATTACTTTTTTCTACTCCATTTTTTACTTCCACTATTCTACATAACAAAATCTTAAATAAAATGAGAAATAAAACAAAAAAATGAATTTGATTTAAAAATATTACATCGTTTGGGCTAAATAATTCTTTAGCGCACTACTCAGCAAATCTTCAATGCTGCTTCTACTGGCGCTGTTTTACTCAGGCGTAAATTGCGGTGGCGGCCGGTATTTCTAGCTGTTGTCGTTTTGGCGCCTTCGAAATTCTACATCACCGACTCGAGGTGTCTTATTTCAGTGAAATTTGCATACCGTATCTATTTCCCTGCTTTGTCGTGACTTTATTTTGCTCTCATCTCAAACTCAACATCATCTCGACGTAGCTCGCTGTTTATTTAACAGGTAAATTATTTGTGGCGTAAACCCAATTGTGAAAAGTAAATAAGAGTTACAGTTAATAAATTCATCTTTAATTTTGCATTTTTCTTCGAAAATTATGTAATGTACGTAGGGTATCTAAGAAAGAGATGCAAGTTTTCCTCTTGCGCTGCTGTTTTCTTTGATTTGTATTCGTTTCGCTTCTAACGCGCACGGCGTTTCTTAGATTCCCGGTGCGATTCTAGAGAGCGATCTCGAGAAAACGGGCACTTATTGCCCCAGGGCGTTGAAACTCGTTAAAAAGGCAAAAAAATCGATGCTAAATACGATATTCCTTATCGAACCATTGAAACGGAAGGCTTATGTAAGTATTTATAGATTCAAATTCTCTTATTGCTTTTTCAGTTTTAAAATGATGCAGGTATTTGTTTAATTAAAGAATTTGTTCAACTTTTATCTGTCCTTTATCGAAGTCAAATCGCGCTTCGCTCGTGATTTAAAAAATCTAATAACTTTTGCATTACTCTCACTTAAAAATAAAAAAAAACTATTTAAGTCTTTAGCTTAGATGTCAGGGACGAAATATTTAATATTGCAGTAGAAGCGTTGCGCGATCGTCCGCGGTGGCGCGGAATCGAAAGCGGCCGCACTTTTTTGTTCGTCGTCTGTGCGTTGCGCGCCCCTCGCCGCGGCTGCCTCTTGAGCCCGTGACGCTTCGTTTTCCCATCCCGGGCCGGAGAATCGAGTTTTCGGGCGGTAGCTGCGCTAGCCGGAGTAAGTGGTTGCGCGCGCGACTCCCGCGAAGGAGATACCCCCACCGCCCCCGCCCCCCGGAGGATGAGAATACGTAATGCGAATCGAAGCTCGTCGGGGATGCATGTATTCCGGGGCGCAGCGGAGAACGAAGCAAACCGCGGCAGCGCAGCTATACCTGCTCCTTACCGGGCTGCGGGATTGGAATGCAGCTGCGCGGCCGCGCGAGCTTTTACGAGCTCCACCTGCAAGCTGCTATACGACGTTGCGCTGGGGGAAAAAACGCGTGCGTATGACTCTCTCGAGGTGTGCACCCTCCGACCGGATGCGAGCTTTGCGAGCTTTCCGAGCTTTCCGGCCAGACGCTTTTATAAATGTGTGACTTGCCGAGGAAACAATTTAGCAGCAGATATACAGCGAGCACCGCGGCTATGAAACGCGTAGGAAACGCCCGCGCCTCTTCCAGGATTATACATCGGTGCTTTTGCACATTTAGCTCGGACATTCCGCACTCTTCCGAGTCGGTAAAAATTATTTATTCACTAAGAAAACAACAGTTATTTCCTATTCGAAATTTTATTTGTTTATTTAGTATTATTCATATTGCCCCTATTTTCAATTTATTTCTTGTCGCTTTTATGGCTACTTGATATTATTGCTTGATATTATAAATGTCATAAAGGGAGTAAGGTAGGAAGCGAGCACTTTTGCTGAACGTTGTAGCTAATACAATAACTGACAATGACAGGGCAGATTATTTTACTTTGATAAAACAAATTCATCTGGGATTTAAATCTTTTGTTGAACGTTACCGTGGATATGGCGGCCGAAGGAATTAATCGATGTCGATGCAAAAACGGCGAGTGCAACAAACACCGATGCGCTTTTTGTCATACTGGAATCACCACTTTAAACGAACGCGCGGGATAAAATTATCGGAAAAGTTGATGAACGCATTAATTTATCACTAATTGAATTCCTACACAGTAATTAATATTTAAGATATTGATTTGGCATGTTATTGCGTCATAAACAGCTAATTAACTCTTTTTACCAGATTGATATTTTAAAGGTATACTAGATTTTTTAATTTCCAGGTTACAGTTTATTATTGATTGCTTCACAGATACCCACTTTAAAAATGAAATCATTTGGTACAATCCATTAAGCTTAGGGAAACATAAGGGCTATCGCAAAGTAATTTAATACCAGCAGTTCGACGCAGTTAATTGACGTTTCGATTCTATCCTCGTACGTCTTAATCATCTCAAGTTCTCATACAGACAGTCCTTTACCCAATTCAGGTAGGTGCACGAAGTAATCTGTATGTTTGACACGTACACCCCTTGCAAACTTAATACCACTCTAAGTATTGCTACATTACACTGCTTCCTATTAAGCGCCGGAAGATGCGGAGTCGAATTGACAGATAGCACACTGTACTCACTTTCTCTATAAATTTTTCGGATTGGCATATAGTCGTGAAATTTTATTTCGACAATCGTCACGTGTAACACTATAAAAAGTTGTTAATTCAATAATTAACAATTTAAGATTATTATTTCTATACCCACGTAAAATGGAGGCGATAAAAAATTTGATAAGTTACATTTTCATTTTGCCAGATATGGAATAACTGCGGATATTTATCGAAAAATATTTTCTGCCCTCTCCATTACTTCCGTAATTGAATTTTATTGTTTCATGAGAGCCATTGTTCTCTGCGCAAAAGTAAATACCAATAAGGCACTTTAAATATTTGAGTAAACGAATATTTGCGATTGCGCAAATCAAAGCTCTAACGTTCATTATTTTTTGAAAGAAAAACTGTAATAAAGTCCATTGTACTGCCTCCCCAGTGTACAGCAGTAATACTTGATTAGATCGGAATAAAACTAAATGAGACGAAAACTAGAGTAGATCAGAATGTAAGGCTCCGATAAATAAGCTGTGTATGCAGCAGAAAGGAAAAGGCAGTGCCCGACTCATGACTCGCTCATTCGATGCGGTGCGGAGTCCGCGTGCACGTGTGTTTGTCCATAATGGTGCGAGGTTGCGCGGGAGCATCGGGTGCATTATTTATGCGCCGGGCCGCCGGCCGCTTACGTGGGGCACCCCCCTCCATTATTGCCGAGGCGCAGTCCAGCCAGTGCGCGAGCCCCCGCCCTGTACGTTTGAATTTTCCTTTCGTACGCGAAGGCTGCAGCGCGCCACCCGATTTCTCGTGCTCGCGCAACCTGCATACGCGATGCTGTTTGCCGCGTTAACTACTGCTCTTTCGCGACGCCTCCTTCTAGTCACGAACCACGGATTCTCCTCGGTTATCCATTGCCAAAAGACGAGGGGACCGACGCTGACGTAACAGCAGTGTTTTTCCATTTATTGCATTGTCTGCATTCTGATAGTACAGATTTTTATTTTTAATTAAAGCATCGATATTTTCCAAAGATTACAGTACTTACTGGTGTGCATTTTATGCCTTGCTTTATTTTAAGTAAATCTCAGTTTAACAAAGTTAAAGATCCAATTTTGGACGATTTAATCAAAAACTTTAAAAAATGTCACGTCTAAGAAAGTTTTCATTCTCAAAGCAAAATTTCGTCTGGATCGTGTTACTTGGTTTTACCTTTTTTCCCGCCCTCCCCTCTTGAACTTTATACGCTCTACGTCCTGTCTTCTCTGCCACGAAAACTACTCTTTCCTTTTTTCTCTTCCGTACATACATACCTTTCTTCTTTTTCTTTCAAGCTACTCTAATTTCGCTGTTGCGATGTTCCCCTTTGCGAAGACGTAAAATATCCTGCCAGTATTACAGCAGCACCTGTTCAGCGGATTTCTTCTACTTGATTAGTCTAGTTCGTTATTGTTGTAAAGCCGTTCCAGCTGCAAGCTGGTTTACCAGAGCGACGAGAGGCTGCTCGGTTATTAATGGAATTTACTCATGTCCTCGCGCGATGATTCCCCAGGCGAATGTTTAATTACTGCTTTATTATTCAACCCTCGGGCTAACCTTCTCCTTCATTTGCTTTCAAATTTTTCTCATTTTCCGGCTTTAGCTCAAATTTTCACGTAGGTTTATTCGTTCAATTTAATATTTGAAAACAAAAGAGTGGAAAGTTTGCGTATCGAAATGGAAAAGAGGAATACGGCTGCGCAAGTAATATCTGCTGCGGAATCGCAGAATCCAATGAAATCGTGACTTCATTGGACTGCAGGTGCGACGGTTAAAAACATTTTCTCGCGATATAGATTGAACAATATATAAGAAAAGTAAGATCTGCAACGAGGAGTTTCTTCTTATTTCCCCAGAGAAGACTAAAGGAAGGACAACGGTTCGGAGGGGAATGTGGGAAGGAGGGCTTCAATGTAGCGGCCGCGTCCTCGAGAAATCTTCGCGGCCAGTTTTATGGTTATCTACCACTGAGGGAAAAGGTATAATATTACTAAGAGAATAGCTAGTATAATGCAATACGGTCATTAAACGGACGTATTTCTTTTTTCTTATTTTCTAACTTTCAAAAATTTTTCAACTTTTAACAAGATTTCCCCAAGTCAGATTGATGCATAAAAAATGAGTTGACTTCAAATCAAATTGAATAACTAGTTTTTTTATTAAACTTTCTTATACGACGCAAGTAATTACGCTTTCACTTTCATTGAATATTAGTACAAAGTAAGCGAAAACAACTTTGAGTTTTTTCTTATTATTAAATTTATAGAAAATGTACGTTCGATTGTAGATCTTCACATCTATAGTGCACATTTTAAAGTTTCATAAACAACGCGCTAACATTTGATTGATTCTTTTTTACACTCGTCTATTTATCTCACTTTCTCACTTTTTCCATTTTTCATCTCGGAAACATTACATACGTACGTTTCATTACACGCGATGCATAAATGTCTCTGGGATATTTCAAAGAAGTAGAGAAGAAAAATCGAATCAATTAATGTCAGCCATCTGACATATGCATACATGCAATTTGACCCACATTTTTATTTTCTGCTTTTTCCTATTTTTCACTCTCCACAAATTCGTATCTTATCAATTTCCTGATACTGAAATCCGAACTGTGTATTTGAATATAATATTTTTGCAATTAATAATGCACGCTATCAATGATAAAGAATCGAACCTAATTATGTAATATATTTTTATTCATTTAATTGAATTTTTTCTAAATAATAAGCTTTTTAATTTTTCACTCCATTAACGGTGAACGGTTACGATGGACGAAGCCATGCTTGTACAATGTCTGCGAGATTGCGCTCGCTCTTTTTGGCTCTCCTTGTTATTATTTATTCGGGAGCAGGGCGCGATTCCAAAAGAAAATTGATAAATTTGGATGTTGGCCGGTGGCGTTATTATTTAGGGTCCTTCAATCATAATGCAATTCCCAGCGGCGACAGCGCTCGGGAGGGGAGTTACGACGACAGCGACAGTCAACGAATTATAAATAGGGCCGCAACGCGCATCGTCAACGTCGGGGCGTGCATGCTCGGCTCGGGTTCGCGAGGCCTATTCAAAATTAATGACACAATCAACGGGATTGCCCGCGCCGTGCTACGTGGCCGAGCTTTTGGAAAAGCCTCCCAAACTCCCGCTGCCAAAAATCCTCCTCCGACCCAGACGCAGGCCTACGCGATTCGAATAGCCCGCCAATCCGAAATTTCCCGCGGGCTCCGGATGACTGAATTTTACGCGCGCAAATGTTTAAGCCGATTGTTGTTGAGTTACCTCTCGAGCACGAATAGTACAAATAAACGCTGCGGGGTACTAGCTCTACTATTCCTCAAGCTGTATTAAGCCCAACTATTGCCAATTTATTTGCATGTAAGCCGTTACAACAAATGTGCGTGTATAAATAAAAATTTAAACTGACCTTATTGTTAAAAGGAGTAACATAAAACTGATTGAAAAAGAATCACAGCTATCTAGTTATTATTAATTATTATATTTCCACTTTGAGATCTCTTCCACTATTTTGAAACAAATGTTTTCTGCTTTTATTCACTTTATTCGAACATATTTTTCTTCATTTAATTTTGTGCAAAAAATTATTTCATTTATCCACTATAAACATGTTTTCAACAATGACAGATTCAAAAAAATAATCTAAATGTAACCGTCTACGAGATGCATGCACTCCTAACGTTATACAATACAATACAATACAAAACGTTGCAAAATAGTACAAAGACCATAATGAAGAAAACAAAAGGAGAGATATAGGGTTTGGTGTATGCTTTAGCGTATCCGTTTCATTTCAAAGTATAGAAGCTGAATTCAAAGCTGTTTGATTAATTTCCTTTACCGCAACACCAAACTGTGTACAGACAGAGTATTCAATCCTGTACTTTTCAAGTCGAGCGATTCAAAGTTCTCTCTCTCTCTAACAAACACACAAGCTCTACTTCCTCTCTCTTTTTTCTGTCTCATTCGTCGCGGATGGAAAAGGCTTAAGTAAGGAAAGTTCGTGAGTTGGCACATGTGCGTTGTCCGAAAAGTTTTTGAAAAAGAAATTAGTGAACCTGCGTGAAGTCACAAAACGTAAACTATATCAACGCCTAAAATAACTCTCCAAAGAGAAAAAACTTGTTTACCAGTTTTATTTCTTCGATTTTCACCTATTTGACGCGAATAAAATATTTGCTAATTAACTCTTGTAACAAATCCAAATGTTTAATTTCAAAATTTAATTCAAGCAATTTAATTTCAAAATTTAAAAAACATTTATTACTAAAATTTTATTTGTAAATTAATAATTCTATATTTATCCTTCCTGCGCGGCTAAACATCTATGTACAATTTATGTAAAAAATGAGCCCATATGGGCGAGGTCCTTGAAAGAAAAGAGTTGATTAAAGATTACGCGAAAGAAACGATCAGAAAGCTCATCCGTCATCTACCGCTACTTAGCGTTTAATCCGGACCTGTTTCATTCTGGATATCGTTTCATTATTTATCTCCCACGTAGGATCTTTGACCTTTGAAGCTAAAGTGAATTTTGCTCAAGGGATGGAGAAATTCTCTCGGGACCAAATGACTTGCATCTCAACTTCCGTTACCCTTTGCATCTTTCATTTTAATCGCCAATCTCTCCCTTTTTATTTCTCTTATTCGCGTGATTTATATAAAGCAAGCGCAGCTTCTCTAACGGCAAGCGTCATGGAGAATAGAAATAAAGCGTTTTATTGACAATACAAATGCTATCAATTTTGCTTACTGGGGCTTTCAACTTAATGTTTCATTTGTTGTATGTAGATTAATAATTTAAGCCCGATCAATATTATAGTAACAACGCTGGAGCTTTCACGATTCTGATGCAATGTTAACATCTACATTTCCGGCTCTGCGGTCTTATCGACTTAGCGCTAAATAATCAATAAACGCTGTGCGCTTCAACGAAAGGAAGAAAAATTCTAAGCGTTAAATTTTTTATCTCCTTTGCGGTCATCGACGGCCGGCTGTCAGATCAATTTTGCGCGATGGGTAGATCCGCGAACATAAATTGTGCGAGCTCGCGCACTCAGCGCCGGTTATTAAGCAAGAGCGCGACACGCGCCGCCCGTTCGATGCCACGGGGGAATACCGCTTGAATTCGCCGGCCCGTTAATAACTTGGGAGCGCTCGGTGGGCCCCCGTTTTGCGAGACTCAGGTGTCGAAAAGCGATCGCCGCGACGCCCCAACCACCCACTTGAGCAGTTACATCGCAGACGTATGATTTAAAAAAATTAATTTCTTTAATATAGCTATTAGCAAATAAGGAAATGATGAAAGCAGATGTAGATTACATTTGAATAATATAATGCAGCATTTATCTGCTAACACCTTTCAGTTATTTATCTATTTTTTCAGTTATTCATCTGTCATGTCATCAACATTTTTTCGCAGTATATTTTAGCGCATTATACATTAAATATGTTAGCGAACTGTCAATGAAACTACTGTTACTTTGAAATTCCAAATTGTGCTAAACTTTTCCCAATGAACCGCAAGAATAGATTGCAGGACTGCTTTTCGGTTCAGTACTTCTGAAACATGAAAGTTGAAATTCAGGCTTCTTTCGTATTCGTAAAATAATAAGTTCCCTTGTCCTCTTGCTTTCTATTTTTTTATTCATTTTATGATAAGTTTGTTTCAACTTAAAATGTAATATTAACAAAACGATATGTGTAAAAGCGACAAACTTTTAAATGTGTAAATTTATTTACAGCAAAGTATGAATCATTGAATCATACAGATACTTATAAAAGATCATACATTTGAGAGCAGAATTCGCTTATTATGAATAAAATAATTGAATTATTTATCAAAAACAATTAAAATATACAATTGTTCCATTTTAGGATAAGAATATATATATGATCTGGAGATATTTCTTACTATATCTTTCTGCGCATGAAATTTATCAATTCATTTCTTTTTTGGAACAAAAGTTTAAAAAGTCCTTTAAGAAAAAAATATTTCTCATAGAGTATAATACAATAGAGTATTATACGATGGAAATTCTAAAAAATTTTCAAGTATTTACTATTATTATAAGCTTTATATATTATAGATACTCAAATTAAAGTTTTTTCAAAACTTTACAATGTGCTTTATTAACAAACTCTCTAAATATAAGTTTTGATATTTCATAAAACTTAAGCAGGGTTTTCATAGTCATAACCCAGGTAATCTCCGGCACTTGCGACTAAATCTTTAAAAGTCCCAAAACCTATTTAGATAACTATAGTCTATAAAGAACAGTAAATAAACAGTCGAAAAGTGTTGGAGTGCTCAGGAAATGCAGATAGCCCAAGTTATTACGATGATGTTACAGTAGGATATTGCTAAAGGCATACCAAGCAAAACGAAGTTTAGTTTCACGAAAAGACGTATATAAACATGTCGCTGCTTCCAAAGGAAAATTCATATTAGTGTTAAAAACTAGTAAGAAACCACACAAAATAATTAGAGTAGGAAAATTACTAATTTAAAAAAATAAGTATAAGTGTTTGATCTCGCTAATTTTACATCATATTCTATACTTTTCAGGAAACAGAAGAGCCAAGGCATAATAACGGCAAACTAACCGAGGCTGCCGGCCCTTAGCCCGGAAAAATGCAGTAGAGGGTCGTCCTTTGTTGTGCGGTTCAGAAGTAAATTTGTGATTTTTTTATTCACTATTTGTTTTTCTATAATGTTAAATTTAACGTAATTTGGTTATAGAGTGAGTGTAAATTTGTTGAATGTAAAATTCTCAATTTGATTTAATACTCAATTTTTTAATGTTCCGGTTTTTTAATGGTTATTATTTTCTGGTCGTTTTATAGTATCATTATTTTCTGCAGCAAAATTGAAAAGTGGATGAGAAAAAAGTAATACAATTGTCATCTCTATGGAAGTGTTATAATTCTTATGGTATTAGAGTCGATGTACGACGACACATTTTTAATTATTTACAAAGCTTTTATTTTTCTTCAATTCTTGAATTACATTATATAGTATATTTTGCAAAAAGTGCATTTGTATAAAAAGAATAAAGAAGTAGGATGTTTAATTAAGCTTTGTAGTGCGCGCCGCCTGCCAAGATATTAATTTTCATTGACGTATTTGAAGAAAATCTTATTTTGCTTGAAGCAAGGTCAGGAAAATGAGACGAAAGGTATATTGAAATTTCGGGGAGATCGTTTCGCAAAATCTTGATCTATTCTCGGTGGTACAAAGGCGCGAAAAGTAGGATAAGCAGGAAAGCCACTAAAACAGCATCCTCGACTAAAACCCTTTTGTCCAAATGAAACTTTCGACATACTTTATTGCGCGTACAAAGTCGCAAGAGCGAACGGGCGAGCGAGAGAGGAGGCGAAGTAGAAGGCAGAGGAGGAAGGACGAGGAGGAAGGACGAGGAGGAGGAGGAGGCAGGCTTCGAGAATTTACGAGGGGAGCAACCGAGCGTCGCGGGAATTCCCGCGGTTTTTACGAGAGCCGCTCGCCGTCTAAGCGGCTCTCCCCGCCTCCCGGGCAGCATCCGCCTCGCGGTCCCCCCGTCATTAATACAACAAGTTAATGAAGTTGGTCGCGCCCGAGGATCCGGCGCGTCGCAGCCGTGCATAACGTGTCTCCGCTGCGAAGGAGGCCACCGACGCCGCGCAGCCGCCGCCGTCGTCGCTGCAGCGTCAACTCGGGCCCTGGTCCCCGGCTTGCATTACGAGCGTGCCGCGATATCGCCGCGGCATCGACGGCCCCGTCGAATTATTTATGTCACACGGCGCCTGATTAATTTATGGCTTATCTTCCGGGCTTACGACTTTCCTAATTCAGCGCGCTGCGGCGCTGCACCGACGCGCTTACGCGTCGAACGAGGAGCTTTTAATTAACTGCAGGGGTGGGGGGCTCGGTTCAAAACTTACGCAATAATGCCGGTATGGATGTGTGTCGCGACGAATTCTGCTGTGTTAGCTGCATGCACTACCCTTAACCACGAAAGCTACCGCTGCGGGCCGTGTGCTCGGATTTTTTGCGCTGTTCTGACTCCTGGGAACCTTTCATTTTTAAAACACACTTTTCACTTTGAGTGCTTTCACTGAAAAGCTTCTACTGCTGTTTAATCTATACATTTTCAAAGTTTTGTTTATTTTTTCACAATTTAATACCTACAATTTTCTTTTATTTATGCTAATGCTTCTGCAATGTTCTAATAGTAAAATATTAGGAATATTTCGATTGGGAATTAATTTGGATTCTTAAAATAGTCGATATTGCTGCTCTTACTATAATGAAAATTCTTTGACAGGTGGAAGTAAAATTCTTATTAGCTTTTTTCTTAGAAGAATTTTCCTTGAATTAAAGAATTTTATTAAATTTCTTCACCCTTCTGCCCTTTTTTAAACCTTGCGGTCACTTTATTCATGTACATTTACAAGACTGGAAATTTACTTACTATTAGTAAATTACATATATTCTAGAAGGCCCAAGAGAGTCCTTACAAATCGGCGTACGTTGGCTTTTCGTTTTACGCTCGATTTGTATTTAAACGTAACAATAGATGGGTGCTCACTCGGTCGCTTATTTAAAGGAAGGTTTAACGACGACCGTAGCTAAATTGAACTCTTAGTGGGAAAAACCGCAGTAATTAAAGGTATCGGTGCTTGGTGTCGGGACCTGCGACACCCCAACGCTTTGATGCTCCGGAAACTCTTTCTCTTCGTTAAAGGACGTCCCTCGTACTTGTCCGAGCCGACAGCCTGCACAAGCTCTGCGAATTTGCCTGCCTGCCGGAGAGAAGACAAACAGTACGAGCGCTGCTCGTCCTTAAAAACGAAAATAATAATATTTAACTTGACAAATTTGCGCGAAATTTTTCGTTCAAGTTCGTTGTCTACTCTTCATTGCATCGAGTTTCCTTCAAATCCGAAAATTCGTACAATTATTGTAAGGTAATTCTGAAAATAATTTTGATTGATTCGGCCGGCAGTGAAGGAAAATGGACGCAGGGCGCGAGTGAATTTTCGCCGACTCGACAGAAGGCTCGCAGTCGCTAGTCTTGCACCCCCGCGCGTAAACGGATGCCCCCGCGGGCGCGCACATACTTAAACAGCAGATATCAGTCGTGGAGGCGCGAACGTGCGCGGCGCGGGCACGTCCGAGCCCCCGCGGTCGAGGCTGGAATTGCGCCCGGAGCGGCGACTGTGGTACTTGGCGCGCGACGCAAAGTACCGCTGGCCGGCTGCGTCTGATTTATCGATGTGATTTCGGGCGTCGGGAGCCGCGGGGACGATCGGAAGAAGGAAGGAGCCCGCTCTGGCTCGAAGTATTGCGGGAGCTCTATGAGATATATTGGGGCTGCGCGCGGCCGGCGCGGGGATGCGAGTTATGTCGACAATTATCGCGCCTGCCCGCTTCTTTCTTGCCTTCTTTCCCGAGCGACGCGTGTCCGCGTTGCGCCGCTTTCGAGCGAGCCACCTAGGCTATTGTTTGGCGCCCGCGAGACTGATGACGAGAGATATCCAGGGGAGTGGGGGTACGAGACACGAGATGAATACCCTCCGCGGAATTGGAATTCGCCGGGGCTGATTACCTTTATTATTCACCGATGAGCGCTGGTTTAGCCCTTTATAACGGCTTTCGTTCTCAACGCCGCTAATCGATGCCGACGAGGCATTTGTCTTATGACGTAGTTTACCCTTTTCTATGAACCTTGCATTATTTTCATTCGATTATTTAAATAACTATATAAAATTTTAATTGCCTTCTATTGTCCCCGTAATTAAATAAAGCACATTGCAGCTTCGTTCTTAGCCTGTCAACTTATTAAATTTTATGTGATCACAATTATTGAATATTGACGATAAATGTTAATTTTAATTGTATTAATTAATTTAATTAACTCATTGACATAGTAAAATTTAGGTTAAATAATAGATACATGTAAATCAATCAACAAGATTTGTTCTACAAAACTTCACATCAACATGGTCCGGCTGGTCGCAACGATCAATCTCTTCAAAATTTTCATCAGCTGCCAGGTGCGAAAGCTGCATAGACGTTGATTGAAGTCGTGAAAAAATGCTGTTTCCCTATTTTCCCTCGAAGATAAAAATTGTCGAATCCATTAGCCGCGCACGAGCAGCAATGGGCCATGTTCGTGCGTCGAGCACTTTTTCCACGTCGTCGCGTCGACTTCACTCGCGGCAGCCGGCTCGAGTGCGAAATCGAGGATCACTCGAGGGGTCAACTCGATCGATAATCGCGCACCCTTCACGGCCTTGACGTGCTTTCAAAGCTGTGCCAGCTGTTGTACGCCTACTACGTGAAAAAAATTAGCCAACTCCGAGTTTCAAAGTCGTTAGCGAGGATTTTCGCGAGTGTCGCCAAATTAGCACGCCGCTGAATGCATTCGCGTAAATGCAAAATAAAATTTAATTTTTTTAACCTGAAATATTTGCAGTAGTGAAGTACCCTCCACTTGCACGTGTGAAGTGGAAAAAAATAAAAATTAAAGCACCTAATTTATCTACCGTCGGTTTTCGAAAATGTGCTTGTTCCTGAAGTCTGGAAAAGAAGACTTTCTTACTGTATCCGATTTCTATTGCATGAAAATGTTGGTGCAGTTGAGTGCTAAACGATAAACTATAAATTGGCAGCCAATAACAATTAGGCCTTTAATAGCGCTCCCTTTCGATTGTTGCCAGTAGATTATCAAAGTTAAAAGAGCCCTCCAGCACTACAATTGAGAAGATATTATTAACGGGCTGATGCACTTGGTGCATTAGCGTAGTTGGGCGAGGGCGATCGCACGCGCGGCTCGCAGGGTCGGCGGCAAAGAGCGGGGCCGGTCGAGTGCGCGCGCCCGAGTTGTATATTAGTGTACGTACGGCCGGGGAAACGGTACGCCACGGCTAGACGAGCACACGTCCCGGTGTTTGCCCGAGCGAGTCGCTCGCTGTGCGGCGATCCTTCGAGCGAAGTGTGACGCGCGGCGCACGTTGCTTCAACGCCGGCGACCGATGTAATTCAACAAAGAGATGCGGACCAGTGTCAAGTGACGAGTACTTCTAATCAAGCTCGCCTCTGCGGGACCGCCTTCGGCCGCCCGACACCCCCTTTCCCTGGCTGCTTAATTCAACATTACTTTTTTAAATCTGCAATGACAATCTGTCTTTTAGAACAGTACTAGGCCAAAGCATACGACTTTAAGAATAGATCGATATTTAATTAATTTCTACCTTTGATCTGGTCAGTGATTCAGGAGGTAGGTGTTAGTACACTCATTTAAAAGTAGAGCTGCATTTCGGATAATAATTTATTGGTAACGCGTCATTGACTCTAACGGAAATAAGAGACCTCCATGCATAAATGTATACTCATTGAAATGCGCATAATAAGCTTTATTGCGTTATATCATTATTATTAACACTTATTTACGCTAATTAATGTTTACATATTAATCTCGTCACAGTTACTAAAATTGAATATTATATATTTCGTTTTTAAAGTTGCTAATGGAAAAAGTGTTTTAATTTTTCGACACTTTTAACCTGCTGCGTACAAGAACTTACTTCTTTTGGTAAAAGATCTGGTAAAATAATGAGAGAAATAAAAAATTATTTGAACTTGAGAATTTTTCGTAGAAACCGAATAAAAAATGTAATAAAAAATTTTTATTCTCATTTGCTGTAAAAGTACTTTGACAGAATATTTCAAGTGAAATATTTGAAGAATAAAATTTTGAAATAAAATTTTTATTATTCAAAATCCAAGTTTCTAGAGCAGAAAAATAATTCGAAACGAATTTTTAATAATAAAAGAATGTTCTGCGCGAACCAATTGATTACTTTTCCGAAAAATATATTCATTTTTCAGGAGGGAGGTTGCGCTATTATATCGTGTCAAATTTCTCTATCTGGAAATGAAATATTTTTCGAGCGCGCGAACGAAGGGTCAAAGCTTTCCAGTGCGAATCGGAAGCTGGCCAATCAACAGACAGTCGCGAGCGGCGGCAAGAGGCCGCAGAGAGCCGCGAATCAGTGGGCCGCTGTGACCGCAGACGCGGCCGCCTATCAAAGTTGAGTAGCATCGTCGAGCCTCGGCCGATAGACTCGGGCGAAGCGAGTAAAGGACGGACCAGCGCGGCCAGCGGTGGCCGCGAAAAAGATTTTATCGCAAACCGCGCCTGGAAGCGCCAGCAGCCGACGTAATGAAAAGACCCCACGAACTCGCGCTTTCCCAATGTTTTTTACCTACGCGGAACGCACGGTTAATGAAATTGCGGCATGTTGAATTTACATCGTGCGCTTTCCTCCGTTATGGAATGAATCGATGTTCAATAGCTTTATGAGAAGTAGCTTAATAATATTTTTGCTATTTCGCACTAAAATGTCGAATATTCACGAACAGCTGTGTTCGAGAAAATGTAAACAAATTTTTCAGTTTTTTTACAATTATTATATATATCTGAAGATGCAGCAAGACTGGAAAATATGTTGAATACGAGTTATATAATTAGCAATAAAAACATTCCAATTCGTCGAGTTTATTCCTCTTCCGCACGCGACAAATAACTCACACTTAAATTCCCCCTCCCCGTCGCTCTTTAACGCGCGACGCGGCGCGGTGAAAAATAAAATCGATCTCCGACGGCATAATCCCGTAAAGCAGGGATTTACGTTCGCGCGATCGTAATACCAGTATTGTAAATCATTTATGCAAATTGCAATGCCGTATCCCCGGCGGTTCTCCTCCGCGCTCACTTCCGGCGCAGCCATGAAAATGCATACGGCTTGAAGAAGTGGAGGAAAAAAGAGAGAGAGATCGAAAGCGCGAGAGAGCCCTAACGGTGAGCTCGTATTAACCCGCGGCAAATAAGTAAGCAATATTCGTCGAGGGGAATATCCGCGCAAAGCCGACAGTACGCGCGCAATATTTGGAGGTTTATTTAATTAACAAATCGGCTGTGCGCATTGTTCCTCTGTTTTCATAAGCATTTTACCGCTGCCAGATCTAATGAATTGTTTTGTTTGATCGCGCTTTATGTTTGATACCGTACAAAGTACCGGACTGATCTCGCGTTGATGACGTTTTTTCCCGCAACTTTTTAATGAAACTTGTTGAAAATTTTACAAAAGCAGTATTCAGAGGATTCTGAAAATTTCAGATTTTTCCGCGCGGCCCTTAAAAGCGTTTCGCGAGCACCACGAAACGTGAGAAATAATCCCCTACTTCCATATAATCTGCCCGCTGCAGGCGTAATTTCCATTCGCGCCCCAGCGCTAATCCGCGGAAGAAATTAAAGTACGTACGTGACCTTACATCGATTCGTGAGCATCGGGCCGAGCGCGGCATCACTCGTTGTCACTCGCTCTCGGACTTATGATCATCGATCAGTCAATTCGCGATCGTACTCGGCGGTGCGCTCGAGCACCGCTCGCCAAAATCTCGCGCGGGGAAGTCGCAATCATCCGCCGCGCGCATGATTCATAAGCTTCCAGACCATCCTCTATGGCTTTCCTAAATGTGGGTTAAGGACTTTACGGCTTGAGTGCCTTTCAGGCCATTTTACACCGTTGAAGGGTGCTTTAAAATAAGGTAAAACTCCTTATACTCGCAATAGTGCATTTATACAAGTTGATTAAAAATTAAAACTATTTTACTATGGTTCCAATTACATTGGGAATACTTACTTGTACAGTCGGGACTGTTGCAGACAGTAATTAATAAAAGATTAAAAAATCGTCGGCTGAGCTCACGTAGTGTCGTACTACTTGCGTACTCGGAAGCACATTTATTCCTTGCATTAGTCTCAGCTACAGCCACTTGGGTTAAATCGAAATAAAAAAAGATTTAAGTAACTGTTCATTAGAGGTCATTGTTCGCGCAGCCGACCTCTGCAGCAGACACTGTAGCAATCAGCCTGAGAAAATTTGACGTCCTTTGGGCGTTGATTAAACATTGTTGGCCAGCTCCGCAGCCACGGGCAAAAAGCGGCAGCGTCGGAAAGGACGGAAACGCAAGTCGAGAATGGCAAAACGCAAACAGAAGCGCACGACAAGCCGCGAAAGCACCGGAATTCCCGGGATAAGCGGGAGGGAGCCCGGTCGGAAATTCGTCGCAGCTCACCTCGTGGGGGTGAAAATCGAGGCCCGCGCCATAGGGCTGCGGTTTACGCCGACGCGATAAAACGATGCCGGGCGCAGCCACCTTACCGCGGCGGCGCGTTTTAATCATTCACGGCCAGCGAATTTTGCAGGGGCTGCTCGGGCGCCACGGGCTCCACGGCCGAGCTCGGAAGGATGCTTGCGGTAATCGGCGCGTTGGCGCGGCCGCCCGGAGCGAGGCCGGAGCGCCGCTGTGCGAGAGCAATTGCGCATACCGCGCGGACAACGGCGTGCAACTATCCCGCTCGTACTCTCCCGCCCCTCGGGCCGCTGTGTACCTCCGCCGTCGCGGGGTTTGCCGCTCGAGCTACATCGCGTCGCTGCTCGCTCTCTGAACGGATAATAATTAGCTCGCACGGCTACTGCTTTAGCGGGCTCCTGTCGCTCCCGGAGCGACTTAGAGCGGCTGCTGCTTATCGCTGCCGCGATATTTTTCCGTGTAGTCACGGCATCTTTGCAGCCAATTAGCATCCTTTAGCAACTTCGTGCTCTGAGCAATCTAGCTTTCGGGGAGCATGCAAATGCGTATTTGCATCCGTGCGTGTGCACCCCCAAGTATGTTTACTCTATTGTGTTTTGGCTATGATACTGTTTCGCTGTGATAGCATAACGTTTAGTATCATCGTAATTAACCGCATGTAAATTGCTCAATGTTGTGGATATGTTCGCTCCATTAAAATAATTGTTATTAAAATGTCTTCATATTTTTCTGTTCACTGAACACTCCGTGCAATTGCAGAGGAATTAAATGCTATTATGTATATTTGACGATTTCAGCATTTTTACTTTAAATAATTTTAACGTTTAAAAGGAATTGCAGATTTAATTTAAAAAAGTACACTTTTCGTTTTTCCGTGACAAATTAAATAAACCTTTACTTCATTATTAACGTGACAGGTTAATCTCGCACGAGTTTATTTCAATTGTTTATTTCAACATACAAAAAATTGTTTTCATCATTATTATTGTAAAAAAAATGGCTCGTTGAACAGTGAAAAAGGAATCCCAGCAAGTAGCGGTGGTTGCACAACTTGTCAGTGCGTAACGCTTACGTAACAAGCTTGGGTGAGAAAAAGGCAGCGTTTATTTTTTCGAGTCGTTTTCACCGATGCCGCCCGGGCCGCCGAAGCGCAAGTTCAAAAGAGCCGGGCGGAGAAGTCGGGGCCAAGTGTATCGCGGGCCGCGGTACTTAATCGGAAGCCATTAAGCGCAGCGCCGCGCACTCGGGCGAGCACGAGGTGCGGTTTTGCCGGCCGTAAGAAACTGCTCGTCGCACTCGTCCCTCTCGTCGGCCCTGTCGAGTGGGTCCGCGCGGCCTCTCCACGTAAAAAGGGTCGCACCCGACGCTGGCGGAGATCGCGCGCCGAGCCGCTTCGAGCTTTTGATCGCCTTTGTTGCCGCGGGAATCTGCAAATGACCCGCCGTCGCGGGATTGCGCCCAGCTGTCGCCGACGTTCTTACGTTTAGGAGGAAAGAGTACGGTAAACGGAATGGGAGGCGACGCCGACGGTCAACGGCGCAGCTCTGCAGCTTAAGTGCTTTTTCGAAAGGCTTTTTTAATAACGACGATTGTTTAGCAGTTTAATTTCTTTCAGAGCTTTATAGTTCGATTTGAAAAACGTTTTAAACAAGCATTTTCACGAATTATTTCCTCTTTTGCGCAAAGCACTAAATATTTGAGAATTTGATAATGATATGCATGAGTTTTCGAATACATTTCAAAGGCTTATTGTTAATTACTGCGTTTAAATTGAAATTTTTTTAGAGAAAATATTATTGTTAATGTTTATTATATTTAGCGAGAACGAGTGGGAGAGAGAATGGCTGGCTGCCGACTCGGTGTTATTCATCGTATGCAGGTTGAACGTCAACTCCTGGAGCGAAACTATCGGCCAAAACTCGTTCGCGACAGGTTAGACGGCAGGAAGAGTAGGAGAAAAGTCTCCTGCAGCGGCTCGAAAGTAGGTTAATCACGGCGACGCGATAATTCGCAGTCGGCCGTGAATTTCGCGGTAACGAGATAGTTGAATTATCCGGGCGAGATCGGAGAGAAACGGAAGCGAAAGGACGAGCGAAGAACCAGCCGCAAAAAACAAGGCTCGCCATGGAAGTTCAGCGGGGAGGGGAGGGGGAGGGGAAACCGGGCGCCGGAGACGAGGGACAAACGAGCCCGCGTCGCGATAGACGTCGAGCCGGAAGCACGCGACCGCGCGTATCGCCGCGGCTACAAGTGAAATTTTAATTAGTTAGTCGAGCCATTTTCCAGCCGGGCGATTCGGATGCTCTGAATCCCCGTATCTCGAAACAATGGGGCTACCGGCGAATGGGCCGAGCGCGCGCATGAAATGATAAAAATGGACGGAGGCGGCGAGGATAACGAGACGCGCCAGCGTGCACAATTTCCGCGAGTGCGCCGCGTCCACTGTGTTTGCTGTGCTTTTGCGCCGCCTTTTTTTCTTCCTGTTTGTACCTCCCCCTCGCTGCAACGGGACTTTTATGCGGAGCGCTGGCGGATATTGCGCGCGAGCTGCAAATTTCACGCTGTTTTTATATGTACTGGAAAATAAAGACGCGCGCGAGCGGCAGGATCTTCGCGGGAGCTAATAAATTATGCTAGGCTGTGCAATGGCCGCGTAAATTTATAATCACCCGAATGATCCTTTTATTTATGCAAATTCTTTGTATGATAAAAATGCTTTTTGCAAGCAAGATATTTTCTGCGCGAGTGACGGCTTTCTAAAGTAGCATGCGTATTTAATGTTGTGTGAAATTTTAACGAACGCGCGAAAACCATCAGCATCGTAGGATTACATTGTAAAAAGGTATAATAGATTATGAAAAAATATCAATGTTATTGTAACGGCAAGGAAAATAGCCGTTCATAATTTATCGATGCAGTATAAGGGATATGGGTATCAGTAGATAATGCTCGTGTACGGCCAGGCAACGACGCTTCATTGGTTATTCAAATTGTTTCATAATGGCAACTACAAAGTAAATAATAATAAATATATATACAAAAACATATCACACTTTTAAAATATAATATTCTCTGTCGAATTAAATAAACTTCTATTGTCCTCTAATCCGCTTTTAAATTTTTGCAATTTTGAAGAAACTTTTCATAATTCGGTAGAAACTATATTATATCTCGGCTCACAGCTGCAGCAACGGCAAAGGAATTTTTTAAATATTAAAAAATTTGTATATAATTATTTTAAACTTATAAAGCAGACATTTTCATTTGCAAAATGCAATTATGTTTAAGCAAGAGTAAAAATTATTTTCATTTTTAAATGCAGCAAATTGAAATGATTAAAAAAGTTACGATACTGACAGAGATGCAATTAAAGATTATGTAGTAACTTCAAATTTGACGTACGTGAAAGAAAAGTATCATTATCGGTGAATATAATTTCAATAGTGATGCGAAGCACTATACTGCAAAAAAAGGATCGTCCTGCGCTGTGCTATGTAGGCACATGATTCGCTTAAACGATCTTCACGAGCCACTGAATTTAAACTCTCTATCGGCCTACGTAAGCCGCGCAGTTTATGTAATAACTTTTTTATATGATCACTTGTCAATAAACGGTATTGGCAACAACTCGCGAATTAAAAGTTTCTCTTAAAACAGTTCCATTAAAAAGATGCCACAATTGAAGTAAAATAAATTAACTGACGACTTAAATTTCATTTAAATGTAAAAAGCCATTTTCTTTGCTAAAAAGGACACGTATTTCATTTCACGTGAAAACTTTTCGTATGTACATTCTACTCTCTAACTCATCGCAAAAACATATTGCACACGGTATGCTTTCGTGCCGCGCACTCCGTAGAGGAAAAAATTTTGTTACCGAAAAAATTCAGTTTCTGGCGAATTTTTTAATACTCGCCCGCTTCAATAATCACTGAGAGATTTAAAAGTTAATTCACATTCAATTAGCAAAGATGTAAAATGTTTCTATTCATACAGAGATGTAGAACTTCACATTTTGGTATTCAATTGAGAACATACATCATTCATAGCCCGAAATTATTAAATTATTAAAGTATCTGCAGTTGATAATTTTTTATAAAAAATGTAATAAACCTAATGCTTTTTGAAATTGGTCTAGCTGAGGCAAAAAAGGAGATGAGCGCGAGAAAAGTTTGTACAAAATGAAAGAAAGAAAGTATAAGTATCAGTATCCTTCGATGTAATAAGGCTTCAAGCGGCAAGAGAAGAATCTCATTACAGTGATTACGTCGGAGCACTTAACTAGGGAAAAATAAGGAAGAGCGTCGTGAAAGGTATGCCGGTGCAGGGAGTCACTCGAAGGGAACTCAAAATTGTGGAAAAAAGCCAAGGCGCTAACGAGCCACTCGATACTCACGCTTGCCCTCGCCAATCTCCTTGGCGCGCAGTGCCGCAAGCGTGACGGAGGACGTGCAGACGAGCCACCAGAAGCTCCAGCCGATGAACATGTTGACCGGCCGCGATCGCGCACTACCGACGCTCCCCCGCGGCCTAAGGTCTCATGGCGCGCGGCGCGCGCGCGACTGCGATCTGCCCTTGCCCGAGCGACGAGCGCCGCGCTACTTCCGCGCCGAGGAGCCCCGCCGCCTGCTCCTGTCCTCGACCGAGCCGCGCGGCACGCCGGCAGCGACTGCGCCAACGCGAGCGCGCCAACCTACTCTTTTCGGCGCTGCGCGCGCGGATGCCGCCCGCCCCCGCAGACCCGCTCCACGTGTTTGCCCGGGACGCCAAGCCGATCGTCTATCACGCATCTACACATCAACCCACACATCTACCCCTCTCTCTCTCGTTCTGCCTAGTTATGCTAAAGTGCGCTCGGCGTCTTTACTTCTTTATGCCGCTCCCATCAAATTTTTATACTCGCCCGTGTTCTTTTATGTCTTTTCATCATACCGAAGATGCTTATCGAGCCTCGTACTTTCTATCTAGCATTATCTTATTTAAACGATGCACACAGTGACAGAGGCGCCGACTATTAAAGATCGAAATCTATAAATAAAAATCTTGACCTCTTAAAGAAATGCAGTACCTTATGAATACGTATGTGGATGAAGAACGCGGCAGAGATAGCAACGTTCTTATGAAACGTCAATTCCTATTTTTGATACATTTATACCCGTCGACTTGAGGAGTAAGAAGGTTAGAGATGCATCGCTACTTGCGTGCAGTCCATTTATCACGTGTATCGCTGCACAGTGAGAAAGATTTTCCCCCGCAGAAACGAAAAATTAAACTTACTTACAACTCCATCGCCACTTTTTATCCGTTTCTAACAAAAGCGGGCTGATGATGTTTTTGGGCTTTCGCGAACTGGTTTACGCGCAAAAAGCATAAGTAAGCATAGGCTGCAGCTTTCCCGGGAAGGTTCCTTCCGAGCGAAAGAATTCGGCAAGTTGCGAGTTAATTCACAGTCCCGGGCCAGCAGCAACTTGCCAGCTCGGCGGTAAGAACAAGTATAAATCTTGGGTCGCGCCCCCCTTACGCCAGAAAGAAAAATCCGCGAAATTTCTGCAGTTTAGCAGTCGGAAGTCGGTGCATCATCGACGCGCGGAAGCGGCGGAAAAAGTCCACCGGCGGTCGGCGGCAAATGACCGACCGGCGCGATACTTAAAGCCCCGTGATTATTTCCGCGCAAACCGGAACAAACAGATTCGCGGAGAGCTTCGTGCCGGGCTAGTGCGACGATCGCTCCAAGATCGCCCGCGCTTTTGCTCGCGGATGTCATTTTTTCCGAGAATTGATGCAGTCGGCGACACGACTTTTCGATTTCGCATGATATATGTTTATTTTCGCCTTTTCAAAGTAGCTAAAAATCTCGTTTCGTGAAGCGGATTCTTCTTACAAAGCACTTTTGTCGGGCGAGATTCAAGTTGAAAGATATTATTTAAATAATTTTTAATGGCTAACTATACTTTCTTTCCCTTTTATTTAAGTAATGCGATGCTGCGTTTTTCTGCTTTTAAATCTGTTCAATATTTTCTTCTGTCATTGGTAATACTTGGATTCTTATACATTCCTCGTTCCTACCTCGGTTTTAAATTCATATTTTATTAAATTTTTCTTTTTATACTTTACTTTAAAAATACACCATGAGTTGATGAATTAAAAAATTAATTTTTCTAACAATATTAACAATGTTTCTTAACAGTATTAACTATAAGCATGCAGACATATTGTTAAAAGCATTTTAATCATTTTTGCAATTCTACTTTTTTAAATGTACGAACTTTAATCAATATTTCAAACATTTCATTAGGCTTTGTAAGAGACTTATACGTGCTTTCTTTCTGCTCTTTTTTTGCAATTCCATTTATGAGTGCTCTTGTAATTGAAAATTTGTTTGACGCCGTTCCCAAATGAATTAAACTGTACCGAGAAAGTGCTTTCAATCGAATGCAGAGACGTGTGCACTTGTTGTTTGAAGTATGTAATTACTTTACGAAAATTTTGTGCCTACAATGTCAATATGATATTTTTAAACAAATGCTAATAGAATTTCAAATGTTTAAATAGAATAAATTTAATAATCTTTGTCTAATTACTTTCTTCCTACGTAGAGAGCTAATTTATCGGATAGAAGGCAAGATGATTCTCAGAATCACGCACAAGTATATTACAGAACGCAATGAAGCATTATGCAGTGTGCATTGAATGGCGCTTGTTTGTGAAGTGAATTAACCGTAAGCAAAAGCTGGGTCAAAGGTTACACACTGTCAAACGAATGCCGCCTTAAGATTCGTGCGTCACCGGCAGGTGAGTAATCTGGACCCTCTCGAGGTAGCGCGGGCACGAAACGAGTAAGCAGATTTTATAGTTGGTGCGCAGCTGGTACGAATGAAAAAGAGGTACTAGGACGCGCACATGCACCAAAAAAAGAGACGAAAGTTGCTCACATGTGGTGATAAAGATGATTTACCTGCTCGCGAAAGGTTTTTTAAAACAGCTTTACATCCAAATTGATGCAACGCATACCTGTATCGATATTCCGAACAAAATAAGCATTCCACTAATTAGAGCATTTTCGTGTTGAATGCTTGAGCCGGGGAAGTTTTAATTAGAACTTCTGCAATACAAAGTGAATAAATGAAACATTTTACCTTCAACTTGATAATGGCTGCAATTTATTCACTCTGTAAAATATGATTACAATACTAAAATATTATAGTTCATGATGATTTTCCACAGTTGCAGAATTTGTTTGTCAGCTGCATTGTTTGGAGACTGATTTGTATTATTTCGAGAATGTTAACTGAATACGTCAATCGCACGGACATATCGCACCCATACTTCGATTACATTTCTGCCGGATGCAATGAATCTCACATATATGCGTTATTAAATGCTTAATTAAATTAACAAGCCCATCCACTATTTAGAACAAAAAAGTTCAAATTTTGATTTTTTAAAATTACTTTAAATTCAAAATAAAAGCTGGCAGACAATAGCTGCCAATGTTCTTTCCTGTTAGAATATTTACTTAAAATTGGAAATTTAATAAAATGTTTCAAGTTTCTTAATAATGAAAAAATCTAAAGTTTATTTTCAACTCAAAATTCGCAAGAACTCGGGGTCAGCGTTAGAAGAAAAAGGGAGGCAGAATATTAGAGCTTTAAAGTCAATAAAGGGCGAATGAAGCAAAAGAATATGATAGCGAGTGATAAAGTGATGAAGCACTGCGAAAATAAATGAAGAGCCATAATTTTCATTCACGACGATGTATCCACCTCTATTTTCCCGCGCGTCCCCTCTCACCCCTTTTTCTGCGTCTCTTTCCTCGCTGAGCCACGCGAGCTTACCATTTACCACGGTGATCTTCTCTCACCATTCTGATCTTTCGCTCCGCGCCTTTAAACGCTCGCCCTCTCTCCACCGCTCCTCTATGATTCGCATCCGTACTTTTGCAGTGGCGCCTGGGCCTTTCCTGATCATCGATCTCCGGTCCTTCTCGTTTCTTATCTTCCTTAAGCTCGCCAATCGAGACCGAATATTACGGTGTGTAATATTCCGATATACCGACTTCGTTGCAAGATTATTAAAAGAGTCACTTTGATCAATGTCGCTGTACTTCCAAAATGTAGGTAATCGTGGTTCCTTTAAAGTTGTACTTTTTTATTTCAAACATTTCTTTTTACGACTAAAGTAGAACATATACTTGAATGCAATGCTTACGAACATTTGCCTTTATTATCTAAGGCTTTTCGGGTAAAGTTGACTGTGATTCACGGTAAAAGTATCGGCTATAGGTATACTTCTGAGATAAAGGCATTTAGAGGTACCTATGTAGGACATATGGGTACTAAATTTGAATCCCGGATTCGCACGGCGCGTACTTCCATCGATTTCCACGTTCAAGAATTCTACTATTTTAAACTATCACATATCACACTCCAATTTTTCTAGTTTAATTTTAAACTCTTCACGAGTGATGGTCTTTTATTCACAAAATCTTATCTTTCCTTCAAGATAACGTGCTGAATTTACAAAAATATAAGTCATTTCAAAAATTATCTTTTAACAAGTATTTACAAAGAGATTCAACAAATTTTCTGCTCTAGGAATTGACTGAAAATTATAGAAAAGGTATAGAGTATTCGCGATTGTGTCCGCAAAAGAAAGAAGCGGCGACTTTTACAGTCTACGGTCCGGAAATTTAAACCCGCATAAAGCGTCTAAGTAAATTTCTTAATTCTTCGAGAATAAAATGCTCAAAACTCTTAAGATTCCCTGAACTTTTGCAATGATTATTTTCTATAAAATTTAATTTATTTTAAACGTGTACTTTTTTAACGTTGCCTTGTTTTTTTACCTAACGTAGATGTGGAATACTTTTTAATAAAAATGATCTTTTTAGTACTAGACTCAAAGGAAAAATAACCAGTCTGCTGCAAAATAACCTTTCAAAAGTTTAAAATTTCGTAAGTATCTTTGAATGAAATGCATTGGAAAAGTTTCTGTTATCACCAAGCCGTAAAAAAAAAACAAGATTATAATCCACGTTAATGTGGGTTCGCTAAAAATATAGGCTGATTCATTTACGAGGACGTAAGTATTAATTGTAATATAAGCATATCCAAGAACTTTGTTATTATAATTTTAAATAGTGAACGTAAACTTGCTTTGTAGAACTATAAGCCATGAAATTCGTATTAAATGAACACATGAGCAACAGCTGTAAATGCATGTTTAACTTTTGTTCTAACGCAGCTTGATAACGCCTGTTAGCTTTAAGAGCAAGCTTCCTGAGAATAAATTTTACCTTATGTTTGAATTTTTGCCCCAATTAATTAACTCATACCCTCGAAGCGTTATTTAGCTTTGTAAGTGGAGGAAAGCACTAAACTTTAATGAAAAATCCGTACTCCACTATCGGCACTGTCGCGCTCCTCTACATTATTTTTCATCATTTGTCTCGATCCGGAATGAATCTTTGTCTTTTGATCCCGAATAACTTTGAGTCGCCGTCGAGTCCTCCTTTTTGCCGAAGGGCTTCGCGGCGCGTCGGAAGAGCGAGCGCCAAAAGACTGCAGTCGACTCGGCCGCTAGGATGGCTTCCAGTCCCCGGGCAAAGCCGGCGCGCGTCCTTCTGCAGCGGCGCGCGACCGAGCCGGAAAATAAGACTGTGTACACAAAGAAGGGCGTGGGTGCCGGCTGCGGGGGCGGCGGAAAGAACACTCAACGTGCCAATGTGACAACAAGAGCCGCGCTGGCGCACCTTTCGGGAGCCTTCCGATTCTACCTCGCGAGCTTGCTTCCCGCAGCTTGTTCTTTGACCCGCCGCGGTGCGCAATGAGATTGCCGCCGCCGGCAGGATAGGCACGCTTCAACGCCAATTTTTACGCGCCGACACTGCTCGCGCCTTGCGACTTCTCAAAGAGATCGTGCCGATGCTGCTTTTTTCCATTTTCCTTTTTTCTACGTGCACTTAATAAAGAGAGCTGTGGACATTTGACTCTCACGTATAATCGCATACAATTTCAGTAGTTTAAATAAACTCGAAGACATAGAGCATTCGTTCACCGCAATAAGAGATGAAACAAACGTTTCGCTTCGATCCTCCGGAAAACAGAGAATGCGCACGCGCAGCGGCGAACAATGATCGGCCATTCAAATTTGCTGAAAACAAAATTAATAGCTAAATGAGATAATCGAGCCTGCACAGAGGAAAACTGTAAATGGAAAAAAACGAGCGCTCAATGCACGTCGTTAATCATTGATGAAAATGCGGGCCACGCGCCGGGGAGGCAAAAGGGCGCGCGTATCTAATTACGGCCTTGAGCGCAGGCTCTTTCATCGAAAGCGGGTCGCCGTGACACCGGCAAAAGCCGCCTATATACATGTATACCGGGGTAAACAACGACTTTCCTCGTTGGCCATTCCGCGGCCGGCATGAGGTAATCCAACGCCAGCGGCCCGTGCAAAAAGCTAAATCGTTAAAGAACATAATTTGTCACCTTCGGGTCGAGAGACGCGCGCCCCGCGATTAGAAAGCTGCGAGTGAGATGTTGCTTGATGTTATATAATGTATACTTTGCAGGACGCGCGGGAGGGGAGCGAGAGGCGCCGGCTCTCGGGTATTACATTATACACGTACCCGCATGCAAGCGTGCATATGTTCATTTGGCGCGGGTGCACGTGCGGGAGTATGTTTGGCCGAGTACACAATTCGAAGGGCAAGGCAGCAAACGTTGAATTATTATGTGCGGAATGTGTAATAATAATTCAACGATAAAGCAACAATAATCCACTTCCCCTCGGTGAAACGATTTAGAGCAAATTGTCGCGGCTTTTGTTTAACAATTATTAATAATTGATTCTATTCTATAAGCTGCAGGCAATTATTTTATTGAATATTTTGAACTTTTACTTTCGATCAAAACTGAAGCTATTGTTTTTAAATCTCAATCGATCAGCTGTACCGCTAAGGAAGACGAATAAAAATGTAAAAAGCAAAATAATAGGCCAACCAACAGGTACTGCGGCTTGGACCTAGTTAATAAATTGCCGATGTCCACCAAGATGAGATGGTGGAGTGCACCCAATTGACCCAGTTCCGCGGGCGTCTACACGCGTGTGCAGAGCGATACGAAAAACTTAAAGAATAATAGCGTGATTTTAAGAACATTTAACTGCGTTGAGCGGCTGTAACCGGGGCTGCTTACTCTTCTCTCGCTTGGCGCAAGTTAGGTAACGAGTTTTAAACCGGTTCAAGGACTGATTACACCTCTTTGTCATCTTTCCAATTTACCGAGTCATTTAAGAAGTTGAGTTAAACTCGATATTTTTTCTGTTGCGGCGTTAGCTCTTTTTCTTTATTAATCTAATAAAATTTTATAATTGATTTTCAAAATGTTTCATCTTTTCCAGTTTTCCAAATCTTCTTAGACTCTAAAAACTAAAATTAACTTTTTATAACTACTCATTAATGTCCGACCTCATATTAAAAAATTATTAAAAATAATTAAATAATTATTATTAATAATTATTAATTATTATTATTTTTTTAATTTAGCTAAATTAAAAATGTATCAAATTCTAGAAAAATCATTGTCTGAATTGTAAGGTAAGATGAAGGGACATAGCGTTATTACTTGTTATAATCACCGAGTAATCGAGAAAGTTTTACAAGTAGATAAAGGATTGCGCCGTAGTCCAAGCCCGTTATTTCTTATGCAAAGAAAGAAGAGTAGGCAGACTCGAAGAACGAGAAAGTGATAGAACACCCGCATAACCAGCTGCTAGTGCTGAGACTCTCTCGAGCTTCCTCTCCCCTCTGATGCTGCATTTTCGCTGTTGAATTCCCGATTCCTTCGCTTCCGCTCAGTAAAATCTAGAGGAGACTCGTGACCCTTTCAAGGCCGCAAAGCTAAATTCATCGCGAAGTGAGCGCGGCCGCCGCGATCGCTTAATTCGTCGTCGGCCTAGCCGGCGGCGCATTGTAGGTCGAGCCTCGCTTTTTTATTCCACCGTACCGCGAGGTGAAAAGCGTTTTGTGCGAGCTCGCTTTTCAGAAGGGCGCACGTCGGACTCCCTCCGCGGTTCAACGCTGTTGCGCAACATTATTTCGCCTGGCCGGGCGCGCTGGCGCGGCCTGCAGGGGGTCGCGGTGCGCCTGTGTGCTTTGAAGACGGCTGAATCGAAAATAAGAGTCGCGCCCTCCTCGTCGCCGCGTTAAGGAAATCCCGACGTGCACGCGTCGCGAATAAAGCGGACTTGAAGTGGCGCGCCGCCGTTTCGCGCGGAAGTAGCGGAACCGCCCCTGGCAAAAAATGGAATGAATTATTGGAGCTCACAATTGCTAGTATTAGCTTTTACATAAATATAGCGTGCAGTTGAATAAAAGGTGGAGAAGGATATCGCATGATTTTTTAACGTTTTTTTCGCGGAGAGGAGGTCGTTGTCGAATTATCGAAAAAACATGATTGTAATGTATGCAGCGAGCAAGGTATGAGAGAAGAAGAAATTGCGAAGATGCGAAACACGTGGTTTTTCAATATTGCACGCGGTGACGCGTACTAGCGTTCAATGAAGCGAGTCATGAATAATGCATTTACCTATAGCTTTTCTGCCGCAAAGAAAAATAAGACTCGAGGCCTGCATAAGGGTCGTTAAGAGTGATGCAGGCGCTCCGATAATGTCTTACTCCTACCTCAGCAAAAGTATGTATATAAAATACTTTATTATGTACTTGCCGAAGTTATACTTTTTTTAACCGAATACTTCGGTTATCTAATATTCATTAAAGAAATCTTGTATCACGTTCAACACGTCTGATTTACAGTTTAAAAAAAAATGTTAAGAGTTAATTGAAGGAAAAATAAAGCCGTCGCAATATTATGCTAATTACCGGAGATTCGTAACTAACTTATTGAACTCATTTATCACATGGACGTGGCGCCGACGAAAAAAGGCGCCACAAATCACTGGAGATCCCAGTCGCTCATCATCCGCTATTACTCCCGACGACTGGTTTGCCAAGCTTGCAAAGCGGACTGGACGGCTTTTGGCCGGGATAGAAACGAAAACTTGGTTTTGCAAAGTCCATTTTCTTCCAGCTAACGATAATTGCCATATCCGCGATAAAGCTTTGTTAAGCGGAAGTCGCGCAGCGGGGAGAAAAATCATTTGCTCCACTCCCCCTTTTCCCGGGCATTTGCGAATCGAGCGCGGACGGCATTGAATAATAAATATTTTCCCATTTCCTAAACCATTTTTCTCTTTTTGAAAAGACCGATGATAGATCATCTCGAATAGCAATTTAAAATTTATTTACTTTTTCAATTCATAGCGCTCTTCACTTTAAGTTCAAGATCTTAAGTTTTACGAGCAAACGTTTTTGCCGTTGAAATGTGAAAACTATTGTTCACATCAATGAATGTTTGATTGCACATGGCTATTTCTATTTACCAGTGTACCAACTGCATACACCGTTTGCGGTTTTTGTTTTTCAAAGACCAACATAGTAAATATTGATTGGAAATTTAAAGTATCGGTCCAACGTAGTTTCCAACCACGTTATGTACGCTGAACTGCCAGAATTGATAAGACGTTATACTGCTGCTGAGAGCGTTGGAAATCAATTTACTGTTAATTACTTCGTTGTAAAATTTCCCCACGATAACATAATTTTTGGATAGCAATGAAATTTAATTAAGAAAGCCCTACATTACACCAAATACAAATTTTAATCTCATTTCAATTTCAGGAAGTCAGCTTGCCAATAGCTAATGGAAATCGTTTGCGCTATTATAATTATAATTTACATTTAAAAATAATATGTCGTTTTCCTGAACTGAGCGTTTACTTTTTTGGATAATTCTACCAAGCATCTAAAAAGAAATTGTATCATTTAGCTGTAAGGGCTACAGGTTTGTTTAATAATGCGTAAATATTTAATGTGATAAATTTTATCATCTGTTAACGTTACGGAGGGAATTGAATCAATAACGACAGATAGATTACCTTTAGTGGCTCACACACATACACTCTTAATTACAGCGTACGAATACCGAGCCACGCGGAATAATCGGAGCATCAACGATTAGCAGTTAACTGGAAATTAACGAGCGGATGCCATTCGAAGGTACTGCACAGGGGTTGCTTAAATTAAAACAGTTATATGCTCGACAGGATGTCGCAGTTATTATCGTCAATTGAAATATTTTGGAGTGGCGCCGCTTTTCAAAATCCAATTGAAATCAATGCATAATTGTATTACTGACAAGTACGGCAATGGCGATTACGTAGTCACGTGATTCGACTGATTTTGTCGGTTCATCCGAAAAAGAACTCGCAGAAAACAGTCGAAATGGCAGCTCCGTGCAAAGTAAAACAAGGAATTTGTGCACCTGGAAGCACGAAAAATGCAGGGGAAATGGGGGAAAATGGGACAAATGAAATAGTGATCGGGCGAAAGCAACGAACTCAAAGTGGGGCCTCGGCGGTGTTCTTTACGCGATCGGGCTCGGGCGAACAATTCGGCCGCACGAGCCGGCAGGTATATAAGCCCGGGCGTGGAATGGCGCGCGCTGGCATTCGCCGGGCTTGTATATAGGACAGGGAGCACCGAGCCGATCGCGCGGAATAATGAAGCGGCGCCCGGCAAGGAGTGCGTGCAGGCCGCAACTTTGCCCGGCCGGCATTGTTGACGTGCGTGGCGCTCTCGATTCTCTCGGGCATCCGACCGAACGAATGTAGGGCCCTCGAGCTCTCCGGCGCGCATCCGCCAGGCTCGACGACAAGGCGTCGCGCTCGATCACGATTCCCGAATAAATAACGAGCCCCGCTCCGCCGCTGCCCCTGGCTGCCCCGATTACTTCGCGCCCTCAATATTTCACCCGCCGTGAGGTCGCGCGAGAACTGCTGATTATTTTAAAGAGCGCCGCTCGTCGCATCCATCTTGCAAATTTCAAAGCTGACGCCCGCGCGCCGGCTTTTTCGAAGCGTCACCGCGCTGACGTCGCGAGCTAGATTCAACGTTTATTTTTCTCGGCGATTCAAGGCAGCTCCGGAGTTCGGAGAGAATTATTTATTGGATTGCTCCTCTAGGGTTAATAACTTATTGTCATAAATAATGGGGCAAAGGAAGACGCATTAACGTTGATTCGTTCTGTCACTTGTATTTTATTAGTAAATATTTTTGGGGTTTAAATGATTTCATTCTCTCAGCGCGGTAAGAATCAGAGTGAACGAAATAAATCGAAATTATTCTGTCGGGCGCGATTATAAATGAGGCAAATTTTAAATTGCTAGCTTTATCTACCAAGCTACTCTCATATTTCTTCCAGTGATATGCGGACCATCCTTTCCGTGAAAGGACTAGACCGCGCGTGGGGGTGTCTTCGTCTACTGCATAATGTATACACTCAATTTTGTACACGTATATATAACATTTATATTCGCACGTAAACGAGTAAAATTTATACTCATTCAAATATACAACGATGAATGCGCCTCAAGTTTATTTATAGAAATGCGGAAGTGTAGATATTTTAAAAGCAGAAAGGATAATAACCATTAATAAAACTTTATTGTTTTAGGTTTCTTCGCCAACTAAGTTTTGAATACGCTGTAATTTTGAAAGACAAAACTTTTAAGGCACGTCCAACAACTGTTGAATTCTTTTTTCGCGAATGAAAATGTCCCGACGAATCTCAAGATCGCGCGAAGATGCGGCAGATTATTGGTACCCTAAGCGTCGAAAGCGCGGCACCTCGCGATCGCGAAAAAGTCGCGGAAAAGTCGCTGCGGAAGGGAAGGACAGCGCGTGCGCGCGCGGCGCGTCCGGCCGTAGAGGACTGGCGAGTCTTGAATTGGTGCACTGCGCAGAAGCCTGGCGTCGCGTACAAATTGCACGTGGGCTCTCCACAGACTGCGGCGGCATGAAATAATCATTCGGCGAGTAATATTTAAACCGGCCGCGTCTCTGGTGTAACATCAATCGGAATAATCCCGGCACCGGCGCCGCGCCCGCTTAACTTTCCTGCGGCGGTCGCGCTCCGTCTCTCTTCCTCTCCTTGTCCTTTTTATTTGCCACCCAGTTCCGCCCCCGTCCGCCTCCTCCCCTCGCTTCCTCCGCCAAAGCGCCTCTCTCGTTTTCTCGTTTCACCTCTGTCTCCGGCGCACGGTCTCTCTATCTTCCGGAAATACATTAAGCGCACGTGAAACTTAACACGTGATAGTATTTTTTATTCAGCGCCTCGTCCGGGCTGTTCCTCAACGGAAAGTAATTTCTCAACGCTTCGTGGCTCGTATATATCTTGCCTAAAAACGATATAGAGAATATTCAATTTGCCGTCGTCAATAAATAACTAGGCGGAAAATTGCGCCCTGCAAGCCTTTTTTTCGACGCTTCGACGTTCTTTCTTCGTCTGCTTTCGCCACCTCTTTTATTTTGCACTTCGACGCTACGCCCGTTCCAGTTCAGCACGATGCAGGTTTAACGCTTCACTAAACATTTACGTTATTTTTATCGAAATTGCAATATTTATTCAGTTCTTATTGAGTTTTTCCATTTCCATATTACAGATACATAATAAAAATGGAAGCAAAATATTTCTTATTCATGGGTATTCCATTAATTATTGCTCTCTGGTGAATTAATCCATGTAATATGAAAATTTCAAAAGTCCTTATGAAAACGTTGCATGCGTTTGCATTGAATTTGAACAAAAAAACAACAATTTTGATAAGCGTAAATGTTTATTTTCTCAGGTCTTGTTTTGTGAAGAACTGAAAATTTCTGAGAAACTGGCAATTAGTGCACTTTGTACGGAGTAATAGTACTTTTGAATCATATCTCCTAGCGGCTTTTCTTGCCGCGACTGTGCAATTTCGCGCTAATAAAAAAGCGCAAGACTCGCGATAAATTCCTCGCGTCTTAGCAATAAATAATGATGAAACAATGAAAAGATGCCATTCCTCGGTTGCAGAGTCGTAAAACAAAGCCTGGTTGTAGTACCGCGAGCTTTCATTCATTTTCGGATGATCGATTAATTAGAGTCTGCTTCGTGGACTTTCAAAAGGATTTAACTTCGAGCTCCGTACGTACTTATTGTGCTGCGAGCTCTGCGCCGGACGCAAAAAATGTTGCTAACAAAACGAAAAAACAGAGTCTTAAATATCAAGCTATGGGGTCGGTCTTCCCGGCTCACGCTTCATCTTTTTCAGCTCCTTTTTTTACCCCTTGCTCTCCTTTCCATCTTCCTCCTTTTTCGCTCCTACTTCCTTCGCGTTATTACTAGAGCGTAGGAAAAAAAAGATCACCGACCAAATGGGATAACGGAAGCCATTAATTTAATGCTCAGGGAGTGAACCGAGAGAGACGGAGAGCGAGATTGTGTAGCGCGACTGAAGACCTGAGTTTTTCAAGGGCTACTTTTCCGACGAGACGAACCGCTAGTGAAAAAAAGAGGGAGACGGAGATAGGTACGGACCGAGTAGAATCTACCAGAAGGGACGAATGCAGGGAGTAAAAGAGTTAAATGTGTAAGAGTAGGAGGGAGGGGGGGGGGCGGAGAGCAAAACAGCGAACGCGGTGAGCCTCTGGACGGAGGGCATCGATCGTCTTTAAAACCGATATCTCATCTGCGCTCTCTCGCGGTCTATTAGATTTTCACCGCTTTTTAAAGAGCCCGACTCTATATGCTACTCCAATCTTAGCGAGTTCGCCTACTTTCTTTTTCTTCCTTCTATTGACTGGCTTTTTTCAAGGGGACCGAGCTAGCTCTCGTAGTCGGGGCTGAAACGTTACTTAGGTAGGTATGGATATATTAAAAGAATAAATGGAACGACGGAGAAAGTGCGAAGGAAAGAACGCGAGGGGTGGGAAGATTGTGGAAAGCGTTTAATTTTATCGTTTACTTACCACCCTCGTACATTACCCAAGTAATTGGTAATTGAAAGATTTCCACAACATTGAATATTCAATCACTATGAAAGCACCGATTGTTCTAAACAATCAACTTTTACCGAAGCTTTTACGAAAGAATTATTTTCTAGAAAACTTTATTAAAGTTGCTTTTCTTTAAGAAGATATTAAACTTTTAAAAGAAATGTGTCTTAATTAAAAATTTTATTATGCAGACAATAGGATTGATAACTGATACGACGAACATTTTAGGAATTTTCTTAAATACATGAAAAACAAGACAATTAAAACGCGCCTTAAAAGTCATTCTTTTCTCTGCTGCGGGAATCTTAATTATAAGAGCGACAGTAACGGCTCATTGAATGGAAAACTGAAAATTCCTCTTGAGGATGACGAGTTACTTGTGCCGAAGACGCGCGAAGACAAACATTCATCTCGCGAGAAGTGCCTTCGAGCATTAAAATTCATTGAAAAGCCTTACGGTACACAATGCAAAGAGTTTCCCAAACTTTCCTGCAACTTTCACGACGGAATTCAGAGTGCTGTTAAACAAAAAAACTAAAGCTCTACTGAAATCGTTTAATGTTCACTGTATGCATTAAAGCACACTGTCCACTAAATTTGTTTTCAAATGTTCGTAAAAAAATTACATAGATCCCAATTGCAGCATACATTACAAAAAGAACCATTGATAATAAAGTGAAAATAAAGCGAAGTGAATTTCAGGAGCACCTCGATTATTTTGCTAGGCAAATTATTTTAAATTGCTATTTTAAAAAATGTGTCATTCTTTCTTTGAATTCGATATCCGTTCGAAGCTTCCTATTTAGAGCTTTCCAAAAGATATGAAATTATCTATTGGTTACAAATACAACTTGCTTCAATCAGAAATTAAATTAGATGCATCCATTATGCTACCGATCATATGCGCATAACTAACGGATCGAGTTAATTAAACTGGTTAATTAAATTAGTTAATTAAATGAGTAAGGAAAAAGATACTTTGAAAAAGGATTACAAGATCTCTATTTAATATTACCTTTAAACTTTCTTTAATTATAACTTTTTAATTTCCTCTTCAAACGAAGTATTTAGTATGAAGTGAGATCAAGTAATAATAAAAGGCTGCACCCGAATAAAATACTGAATAAAATTTCTATGAAATGAAATTGATAGATAGCCAAGGTGTAAAAAAGGAAAGAAAGGAAAGAAAGGAAAGAAAGGAAAGAAAGGAAAGAAAAAGGCGGATTTGGATTGTTCAGGATTGCGCAAGGAGGAGGAAAAGCGAGGGTGAGGGGTTGTCGCTAAAGGAGGAAACAGGAATGTATCACAGGGCTGGGGAGTTTACACGAGAGCAGAGGGGCTGCTGCAGGTGCGCGTACGAAGAGTTAACAGCACTTAGCATGGCGCCCGGTGCATATGAAAGTAGGGCTTGGACGCGCCGCGAGACTTTGCAGCCGAGCTTAGAGCTCACCGGCAGCGCGTATAATAACGCGAGGAAAGATGATTCAAACGCGAGGCGCGAGTGGAAGCCGAGACATCGCGAGGGTGTCAATGAGTTAAAAAGCAAAGAAACGGAAGGAGGGAAGAACGGCGAAGGGTCGGATGTCAAAGGGCCCCGTACAAATGACAGGGTGGCGAGAGGAAAGGGGAGGGAAAAAATAAGACAAAGAGTGGGAGGGGGGAGGCTGTAAAAATAACTCGGCGCGTAACTGCCGGGAACGCGCTGAGGAAGCCGGATAATTTTCGGCTAGCTGCTACAAGTTGCAAGGAGGCTCTAGCTTCCTCCTCGTGAGAGCTCGTTTCATATTCAGCGTGTTGTTACGCTGCAAACTCTCTTTCTACTTCTCTCCGGAGCGGCTGCTCTTCCGCGCTATCCGCTCTTCTTCGCTCCGCCGTTGTTAACTTGCGCATAAAGACGTGGATTTACATGAGTAAATACGGCCACCTTGCGCCCAGATACAAATTGAGATCGAGGCTGCGTCGAGCAGCTCGTCCTCTCTTTTCCGGCGCGCATGCAGCTGGCAGAGCTGAATAAAAATAGGAGGCGAAAAAGCAAGGTGGCCGCGTAACGCAATTACTACTCCGCGGCCCCCCGCGAGTATATACACCTACACGCGACTTCGGACTTGTTTTTGCCGATGTATGTCATGAAATTCAAATTTCATTCCTCGTGTTCGTTTCGTTAGTTCGTCGCGCGGAAAATAGACGCGAACGCCCGAGTATTGCCGCGCTGCACCGAGATTGGCCAACGAGTGCGCGGTTACATTTCTTTTTCTTTTTCGCTTTTGCCTTTTTTTCAGAATCCCCAACACGCTCTCATTTTCAACTTGCAACTTTTTTTTTAGATCGAAATCACTTTTGCATTTTTATATTCTTTCACGTCTAATCAATTCATCGGCGGACAAAACGCTTTTTCATCGCAGATTTATTTTGCGATAAAACTTAGCGTAATGCTGAAATACGCACACTTTTATAGGCTATTTTTCAATCGCATTCGAAAACCATTGTTTTGAAATATAAAGAAAATAATCATATTTCGATAAAATTGGAACAGGTGTGCTCCGAGCATAGAGGATACAACTCATGTGCGTACAAATACTGCAGGGCACATGTACGTACTACAGCTAGTCAAAAAATTGAAAAAAAAAATTCTTGTCTACTGAAATGACATTATTTGCAAAAAAGTAAAGAAACAATTTATTCACTTTTTTTACGAAAAGACATTTTTTATAAAAAAAATGATGAATCAATTTATTCCATTAAATGGCCTTTTCGTAAAGAAAAAAGCGATGCCTTTTTGGTGTTTGACTACTTTTAGATTATTGAAAAGATAAGATGATAAAAGAAACTGCAAGCAAGTGCTTTCGGTTGTGTTTGATCATCTTTGTGAAAGCGCGGGTGGGGACTAAAAATTCTATCCTTTCATCGATATGAGATATCGTTATTCGCGCGCCAGCTAGCATCTCGTAATTGTAACAGCAGACTATAAATATTTGTCCGAGGACATGCAACGTAACGGCTCCGCATAAAGCGCGCGAAATCGCCGCACTCTCATTTTTTCCCGCCGTCACGTTCGTCCAAGGGAAGATAGGGTTATGAGTTTATCGAATGGCACTTTTTACTTCTCTTTACTACTTCGCCCGCACCCGCGTCACTTCTCAAAATCAGTTATTCATATTTTCATCGGATGCGCGAGAGTGCTTGTTATTTTTTACTTCTTATTTCATTAATTTCGCTGAGTCGTTTCCGATTAACCTGAATCACAATTTGGTTGATTATTTGAGGATAAAATATTGATTACTGGATTTTATGCAATATTATTAATTTCAGCTGCTCATTTCATATGCGCAAATGCATAAAACCCTATTATTGTACATAATTGATTATGTATAATTATTTAACTGTTCGTTTAAAAATGTAATGTACATTATATAATATGAGAATTATGAAATTTTCTTGTTTTTTCTTCAAACAAGAAATTAAAAATAGTTGTTTGTGTAGCTATATTCTTCTTTTATTCATCGATTTAGTGAGTCATGTAAAAAGTCATGTAAAATTAGTTTCCAACATAGCGTGTGTATCGGAATAAAAAAAGGGAAAATCGCCATGCGACACCAAAAATGACAAGTTTTCCTTTATCAGCTTGCAATAACCGTTCACGGCAGCGATGTATTAAAAATGAATTAGCAAGTTATTGAGGTAAACAGCTTTACCACATTTTAAAACTGTGTATAGCTCCTAAAGTTTTGATAAAATAAAAAGGCAATTTTGCTAGGAGTTAATGTTGATTCTCCAAAAGTTGTTGAATCATAAAGATTAATATATTTAGCGCTCGAAAAAAGTGCAATTTCGAAAGAAGGAGTAAGGTTGCAGGAGAGTTGACAAAGGTATAAAAGTTGAGTGACAGCATCTGGCAGGCCACGCGGCATATTGTTTTCGTTCTAGTAGCGACAGCTCCGTCATTCTTGCTTCAGCCGTGACAAAGAAATTGGATAGTTTAAGAAAACTTTGATGCTGCTCCGATATTACTTTTCAACGGAATTTATCTCTTAGAGCATCGAGGCAGCGCAGCAGCAGCTCCCGAGCTGGTAAGCAGCAAACTTTTCGCGCGCCCACGCCAGCAAGAGAGGCCCGTCCCCTGGCCGCGCCCGCAGGACGGCTCGCGCGTCTCGCACAGACACATTAGGTACGGAGCGTACGTGACGATGGACAATGATGCGCCGAGTCAAATCAAGCTCAACGCCGAAGTTGCCGGGCCGGGAAGGCAGCGCCGGTGGCCGTCCCGTTAAAAGCCTTCATTATTATGCAGTTGATGCGGGCGTGCGGGAGCGACGAGGAGCAAACTTTTTTCGCTCTCCCATCCCTTTCCCTCGCGTGCGCGACGAAAATGGCTAACGGACGGAATCTTATTTCGCTGCGAATAGAAGTTAGGCGGAGATTCGCCGCGTGCTAGGGATTTTTCCACGAGCGATAAATTGGCCTGAAATACAGGCGCACGTTTTCCACCTCAACAGCTCGACGACAGCCGCTCGTGTTCCGCCGCTTTATGGGATGGCTTATTTCTATTCTTGCTTGTAATATTGATAACGGCTTAACGCTTAAGGAAATATTAATCATTTCAGAAGATGCTAAAGATTGTTGCTTAAATTGCGCTACAAGTTTTCGTCTGACTATAATCGGACGTTACTACTTAAAACGATATATACTTATTATACGATACTCCAATTTACGGATATTTTGCAAATTAATTTTTTCGCTTTTTTCATGACCATTGTGTTAAAGCAATACTTGTTTGTTTTAAGTCCTATTGTAAATACCCACCTTAGTCAAAAGCGGTTATGAATAATACAAAAAATGAAACGCAGCCATAAAACTACTTTTCCTTGCTTGTGACTGGAATATGACATGAATAATCATATTCCTTAGCAACAAGAAGTTTTTAAAACAAAAAATTGGTAAGTTTCTTCAAGTCATTTACATTTTGGCAAATCTAAGCTCATTAAAATGTTTAAAAATTTAATAGTACTACAAGAGCAGGCAATTTCTTTCGTTTTAAAAAGGAGAAAAAATGAAAGATCAAGTGAAAAGTCTGAAGGAAAGCATTTTTAGAGAAAGCAAACGTGTGAACGCAAGTAGGAAACATGTGTAGTTTCGAGCGATGACAGGTGTGTGCATACTCACTGGTAGCGCTGACTGCCGGTCCGATGAGAGAGTACTTGGAGCTGCCCGTAACGGCCCCGGGGACGACCTTGTCCGGCTCTGCAACACATTATTGTAATTATCCCCCCGGAATATACAGCGCGCCGTTAATTACGAGTAGGCCGGCGAGAGGGAGCAAACGGCGGAGAAGGACGCGGCGCGCGAAACACGGCCCAATCTACCTTAATACTGACCGCCCACCCCTTTCTCCATCCCCGCCATCATGATTCATTGCATTATAAATTCGGCCGTAAGCGCGGGATGCCCTCGAAGTAGGCGCGCGCTCTCACCGATATTAACGCGCTTCGGCGCTTCACCCGCCGTCGCTCGCCTCTTCGGTTGTTTGTCTTACTTTCCGCGAGGGCCGGACCGCGGGAAGCCGAAGCATAAGAGGCTCGCCTCCTGTACGGCGAATAAATGATCTTAATTGCACTGCGGCAATCGGGTTTGCCTACTTAAAAATTCCCCCCGCAGATTTATCGCTTTTCTATACGTAACTGCCTGGTAAAGAAGCTTTCTTTTTCTTTGCATCGAGCAGGGAGTGTACTACTTGATGAAATACGTTGCTTTTGGCAAAATGCATCCTTTCAAAGATGCAACGCAGATGATTGCGGGGTGACTTGCAGAACAGTATAATCAGAGTAAAAGGCAAGCGAACACGGATGAATGAGGTACCATATACTCTAGCGAGCATCAGGAGTTGCCTTATGTACGTGGAAGGATCAAGAAGGGAAAGCTGTTTGTCAACACCGAACAAAGGAATGAAGTGTGAGAAAGATCATTAGTCCACTCAGTCGATTAGGGACAATGGAAGCTGTCGCGCTACAAGTTTTTAAGTAGCTGTTGACAAAGTGACTATTTTTCCGAAATTTTTAATAAGAAATCAAAGAAGCATCTGATTTTAGCATAGATTTTATCCAATACTAAAATTTTGAAAGATGGGTTTTACATTTACAAGACAAAAAGCTTGAGCAATGGAAAGTCGACGATAAAGGTAAACGAAATTAGAAATATTCCAATTTGCATAGGCAATAATGACGTTAATGCTCGGAAAATAAAAGAAGACTGCAGGTTCGTTAGAACGACACTCGTGCTCATGCATAAATGTACGGCGTAAATGTGAAATCTATTGTACGGCTGAGCAGGCGGGAGATAACATTTCTGTAGGAGGATAGCATTTAGCCGGGGAATCAAGAGGAGACGAACACGTGGGTACGGAGGAGGGCGACAATCCCTTGCGGGAATCCCGTCTATCTCTGTGCCACCTGCAAGACGCGGCTCAGCCGGTGAGCATTGTATTCGACAATGCTTACTTTAGCCAGCGCAATTCAAGCGACTTTTTGTCCCCGACATACCTGTTAGGCACATTTTGCGGGAAACGCGGTCAATAGCGTTTAGCATCACAGCGCTTGAATATTGCCATTGAAATGTTATAATTACTTTTCAACTTGTTAGCGTAATTCGACGTGTCAGATGAAACTTTACGTTACAAAATTCGGTTTTTAATTAAAGGTTCACCGAGTACTTTAGTTTAACTAAAACGAATTATCGCGCGATGCTTCGATATCGACAGATAATAGATTAATTCAAGAATGAGTTAACAGATTCAATTATTTCCCGCAAGCGTTTGACAATGTTATCATTTAAATGCAATTTGATCGGTGGAACTGGTTACTCCAAATTATTATCGCAGCTCGTATACCCTCTTATTTGTCCTCTGGATCAATTGTTCTATTCTCGGAAATAGACGTGCGTATCCCTTGGTACATTCACAGAAGATAGAACGTCAGATATAGCTACATCAATTGTGCGATCGATATACGTGCGTATTTGCGAACGCAACATAAACTGACATAAAGCAATTTGGGGCAGGTAACGTCAGTATCCATTCATACGAAAAGTAGTTTTTGTGCATGTTAAGAAGGCGATATGTTTATTTCTTACGAGAAGACGAGCAACTGAAATAAGGTTTTGTCATGATAATTGCATTAAATTTGAGGAGACAATGTTATAAGCTTGCAATAAAAAATGGAAAAAAACATAGTAAACATCAGATGAGTATTCTTGTGTGTAGTTCAAATTTTAATAAAAATTTATACTCAGCGTGGAAAGGAAGCTCTCAGCTTTTTTTTACTTTTTAGCATTGCAAAATGAATTCGTATTAAAAAATGATGTTTCAATGATACATTTTTATCATGTTTTGGAAATTCAGTTTTTCGTTTTATAAGGTATTACCAGCGGAAGAAGTGCGTCGGTATTTGATCGTTCGAGCGATTCCTTCCTTGCCATCAAAAGAAAATACAAAACCTTGGATAACAATGCGTTTCGATTTTCTACTTTACCGACTTAACATTGTCGGCAAGTCAAAGAATGTTGTGTACTTTTTACTCAAAAAATGGAGTAATAATTTTCTTTGCACGTTTTCACTTTTTAGTATTTATTAGTGCAAAGCTATAAATAGAAAATACGTATACAATATTCCCTATTAAACAAAATTTCTGTGCAAAACTAAATGATAGTGCAATAATGGACTTTTTTCTAAAACAGTGGAGAACTTGATCGATTTTTATTTTATTCAGTGAGAATAGTAAGCAGCCAAACAATGTAGCAGTGCAATTTTCAATCACTTTGGCACTTAAAAAACTTGAAAAAGTTATTAAAAAAGGGTACTCGATAAAGACTTCCAATATCTCTGTCTCTCATAAATACAGTCTACTTTATGTTGTTCTAGAAATAAAAAGATTGCTTTACAAAATTGATGCTAGGTACGTAAATATTGACAGAAAATGCTGAACTTTCAATTCAGAATGTTTGCCACGCAGGGTAATACCGAAAGTATAAAAAATTATTAAATTGCAGGTTAAAAAAATGAATGAATTGAATTTAACGAATATGGGGATCGAGAACAGGAACTGTTTTGCGGGGACGTGATATAACACAAGAGGATTGCGTGTACGTGTAGAGAAACGTACCTGCGACGTTATCGTCAACTGGCTGGAATTGGTAGGTTGCCTTGAAGCCCTGACCGGGCCTCTTTGAATTGGCGATGAAGTCGACGAGGAGGTCCGGTCCCGTACTGAGCACCTCCACCTCCGAGTCTTCGTTACAGATGAACGCTATTGTCGGCTTCTTGGGATCGCTGCCGTCGTGCACCTTGATTAAATCAGCCCTATTCAGGCAACTGAAACAACAGAGCGTCACTGCTATGTGCGGCTGCGTGTTCGGGCATGCGCCAACCTGAAAATGAGCGCCGACCGGCCGACCCCCGACTCGAGGGCGATAAAACAGGGTCGCGAGACTGCCTAGCGTGCTAATTAAAATCTGAGGATCATTTGGATCAGCGTCTCGGAGAGGCCGCCAAGGGAGGGAGAGGACAGCCCGACAGGGGCTCGACTCTCTCTAGCTGGAGTTTACGATCGCGCGAGAACGGGGTCGCCCGTAGGTCGCCCGTAGGCCGCCCGCTCCCTCCAGTCACCGGTATTAGCCCGACGTTTTTTGCGGGCTCAGCTTATTACGACAGTGCGCGAATTGTTGGGGCAACACCACCGCCACCTCAAACATCCTCGATTTTCAATTTCATTTTAAAGTTAGAAAATTTATCTAACCGAGGTTAAGACATTTTTTATTCTTTGTTCATTTTTTATTATTTTCCGTATTTTTGTAATAATTTAAAACACTGCTATACTTTATATTCATTAATGTTATTCCCTGTTATTGAAACAACTTTTGGAAACTGGCAGGGACATGAAACTATCGATAATTATTCATATTCTCCTGAATTGCATAATTTAATCCCACGAAACTTTAGTCATTTAACATTTTGCGCGTTACATGCGCATAACACTTGAAAAAAATTGTTTCTCATTCTGCGTGTACAATTGAATTTACTGGTAACACCAGGTCGAGTTATTAATCAGTAAAATCCCACAGAATCAATAAAATTAACAACGACAATAAAATGCAAATTCTGCGCACGCCATCAAGGTTTCCGCTAAACCCGTTAACTCTGGCAAAGCTCTCGCAAGCTCGGCGCAGTGCACGAAATAGCCTCGCCGCTCGAGTAAATTGCTCGAAAAATTTGACGTGCACCTCAAAATTTTTAGCCACCTGACAGGTCCGCCTCTAATATTGCCGTCAAAATTCGTCTATTAGTTTGCGCCTCATGCGGGGCGATATTGCGCGGAGTCGCTCCGCTGCGCGAGGGTAAACCGACGTTGGCGCGTGGCACAGTTCGAAGGCGGTGTAAAAAGCTGTGCGCCGGCGTCCCGGCCGCCGCAAGCTCTAATATGAGATGCAGACTTCAGCGAGAGAGACGAGCGCGGAGCCGCGCGAGATTGTGCACGTTACTGTGTAAGAACACACGCTCCCTGAGAAAACGATTGAAAAGAATTTGTAATGGATCATCTCCTTATGATTTATTCAAGGCAACAATTTTATATAAGCTCTTATAAGATACTTTTTAATCTTGCTATAAAATGTCTTTAAAAATTCACGGTACAAATAATGAAAAATCATAAAATGTATACTATTGGATTTAAAAGTCTTTTCTGTCTTTGTATTATTCTTTTGTATTATTTTTGAGATAAGTGCAGTGTTTTAAAATGATCAGATTTCATTTAAAAGCAGAAAACTACATTTATCAAGTAAAAGTACATTTTCATATAGAAGTCACTAAACCCTGGATTACCAACTCAGAAATAAGATAGAAAATGAGTCTTTTTCCTCGATTATTTAAAATATTAATGCACAGAAAGTGCATAAAATAGGAAAATATGCATAGAGCGTAAACGAAATGAAATAGACTAAAAAGAATGAAATTGAAGAGAAGGGCGCTTAGCCGCGACAGTCGGTCCCGTATTTAGTAATTCTGATTAAGCATTCCCTCGCAGAACCGCAAAGAAACGATGGAAGAAAGACACAGAGCTCGCGCGGAGGGATAAAAAAGCGGAGGGAAAAAGCATCTGGCAACGGCAACAATGCGCCGGTCCGTGGGACGTAATCCTTGATAAATCCTCGAAAGTCTCGCTTAATTCCGACATTGAACTCCGTAATTTTATCCCGAGGCTGTTGTGTGCTGTGCGCCCGGCGACCCCAACGATCCCGGAAGGTCCGCACCTCCCCCTCCTGCCTCCCTTTATCTCCAAGATAGGATGTATTTATCTCTCGTCTCTCTCTCGCGCGCGGCTCTCCTCTCCAAATGGCCCGGGTGCCATTTTTCTCACTTTACCGGGGCCTAGACGCGCGCGTCCTCCGTAAAGGATTACTGCATATTCATTCTTCCGAGAAGAGAGGGAGGCCGCCGGTCGCGGCTGATGCAGCACCGGGAATTTCTCGGGCGAACGAGACGGGAACGAAGTTGCCACGGGGGAGTTCGAAATTTTCCCGCGGTCCCGCGCTCGGGCTGCCTGCTGCGCACGCTGCGGACCGCACTTTGCACTCCCTTTATTTCGTTCTTACTTTGCCAAAGTTTCACAACTGACGGGATACGTGTAATTACGAATTTAAGCGGAAAGATTAAGCGGCCATGTGCTGAGCATATTTTTTAAGCTGCCACTGAGAATCTCAAATTTTACTCACTTTTATTTTGTTTTACAAAGAAACGCGATGCATTAAGGTAACTACGTAATACTATAAGCACAATTAAGATAGTAGTTAATTTCGTATACAAATAATATTTATGTTGCTTCCTCAAAAAAGTTCGATCACAAAAATATTTGCTTAATGCATAAGAAAGCGTATATTTGGCGAAAATTGTTCTGACTCACCTCACGTCACCCTTCTCCAGCGACAGCTCCTCGAATACCACGCGTATCCGCTCCTTCGTCCTGAGCAGAAAAATAAAACTCAGCAATCGGTAAATCAAATCTGAATGTAATATTCCGTCGATGTCGGACGTCAAATGTAAAAGAAACGCAAAGATAAAGGGAGCGTCGCAGTGCCGACAGGAGGGGAAGCGAAGTGAAAACAGAAATAGTCGGAAGGTGGAGGGAGCCCTCGCGAAGTGTACCGATAAAACGGAATAGATTCGGCGGACGTGATTTTCGACCTCGATCGCAAGCGTCCATTTTCCTCGGGCTCATACGCGCGTCCTTCGTAAAAATGTGCTTCTAACAAACAGTCGGACATTTCGCGGAGGCACGCGGACTTTATTTTTATTATCCTCGACGAGGATTACCTGCCTCGACGGAAAATGTGCGCAAATGAAAATTAACTGCGGTGAAAGTGCGAGAAAATAAAAATTAATAGAATAGGGAAGTTGATTGTAGGCAAAGTGGACGTTAATCGAAAAAGTTTTCAGCTAATTTACATGAATTTTAAAGTGTAATTTTTAGATGGTGATCTACACTCACCAGAACCGCTTTAGCCAGTGCGCTTCAATTCACTTTATTAGAGGTGGCACTGTTATATTATTATTATTTTACATTGATTATTACATTGTAGTTATATTATTTTGCTTTTATTATAACGCGTATTAAAACTAGGTCACATAACGTAATCGTTGGTTTGTAGATTAAATTAAAATGTTGAAAGTTTATTTTTTAGTTTTTTCAGACTAATTCAATTAAAACCTTTACATGATTGCTGTTGTTTGTTTACAGATGTTTAATGAAATCAATGGATGTATTTATTACAAGTTTCAAAATATTTTACAAGTACCCGAGGAAACAATAGAACAACAATTAAGGGCATTTTAAATGAGAATTTAATAATAAATTCCAATTATGAACTATAATCTCGAAATTTTTTAAAATATTTAAAGCATTTCAATAGACAGAGTAAAAAGTAAATGTAAATAGATCGACTCAGAAAGGAAAAATAATTCAGATTTTGTAAATTATTTACGTATTAAAGATAAGCGCGAATACAAATACAATAAATAATTTTACTCGCTGAAAACTAAAGATTAATTCAGTTATAGTACAACGTTATTAGAAAGTTTATAAACAAGATTAGCAGACTTTTGTGCGACACGGTCTCAGTAGTATTCAGTACCGGGCAAGTAAAATTCAATTTATAGCTTGTTGACTGGAGTTTTTCAAATAAAATTTGTTTTATTTCTTCGTGATATTATTTTATTTTTATATAATTATTATTGTTTCCGCCAAAAAGTTACCGCAAAAAGTAATTTTATTATTTATTCTGAAAGCTACTGCTCGACTTTAATCATTTTGTTTATTGATCGTAAACATTAACGGCAGATGAATAATAAAAATTACCTTCATAATTTAATGTTTTACGACATTGGAGTTTATATTCCATTATTTCGGAATAAAAATATCAAGAACAATATGTTTCAATAAGTTGCACGTCTTATTCTCGATTTCTTTACATTGCTCTATTTTCCTCCTGACAGAAGTTATTCTGCAGGTCTCCGGTGTAGCTCATTTCATTTTTAACTAGATACTCGTTCGAGTTTCATTGAAATACACAAACAGCAGTGAAAGAAATAAGCAAAAAGATGAAAGGTAGAAAGTAAGCCCGATAAGGTAACGATATAAACGTATATGTCTGCTTCTAGATTTCACGGTATTTTCCATTAAGTTTTCACTCTAATTCGCATCGTGCCTTTTATTTAATTTTATCATCTCGATAATTTCCTACGTACTAGCGAGAACCGGAGGAGAGAGGGAGCTTTGCTGTCTCTGAAAAGAAAGTTTTCATCCCTCCGTCTCACTTTCTCCCTTCTCCCTCCCTCCGGGGCTACGCGGGACAAAGTTGGAGCACTAGAGGTAAGTGCGGATGATGTGTATACAGATATAGATATAGCGGGTCGGGCTTACCTCGCGTGAAATTGATAGGAGCAACGGATATTCTCCGGGTAGGGGGATGGGTAGCGGGGTGAGAAGAAGCGTCCATGCTGCGGCGTGAATTGCGAGCTGACGAACTGATAATCGCACATCTTGTTAGGCACGGGCTGGCCGTCGGTCTCGAAGATACCTGCAAAAAACCAGAGCTTCAATGAGACCAGCGCCTCGACTTCGTTATCAAGGCTACTCTGCGCCTCGCGCTTTATCGGCTGTCCTCCTTATTCTCATCTTTCCCCCCTTTTTGCTTGCCTTATCGCAGCCAGCGAGTCACTTTTCTATTATTTTCTCAATCAAGTAAAATTAAGAGCAAATAATAATTATCATTGTCTTCAAGATTTACATGAAAATATATCGACAAAGCCTCACAAAATTATATCATTAAAATTAATAATCATAAACCGAAACATTCATTACACAGAATGCGTTTTTTTACGGAATTATAAATATCTTTTTTATTCATCGTTGATTGAAAATTGAATCTTTTATCGTAACATCCAATATCTCGTTTCTCGGCTGTTGTGCAAGATCGCGTCTTTACTCGAGGAAATTGTTCACCTTGCGAATTAAAAGATAACACAATAATATTATTGCTCTTAATACAAGCAAGCTTAATGTCCACGCTCTGCTGCTACTAACTTTCCGTAACTTTAAGACGAATAAGGTCCTGCACCTTGAATAAAATAAACTGTTCAAATTATAGTCAGAAAGAATTATGAAGCCTAAGATTATTGAGCCACAGTATCGTTTGCAATAAAGTGAGACTAATTTTTCTAAAAAAATTCTCTCCGCGTACTCCTATAAATGTAAACAATATAACGAAACCTTAAACTTTAACTCCGAAAAAAAAAAAAATTCAGCCCCCGGAGCTGGAGGTCCGCAAAAAGTACTTTACCGCGCCATCCGCTTGGCCGGAAAAACAAATGCCCCTGCCGTAACAGTTAATGTCGAAAGTTGCCGAAACTTTCGCGCTAATTTTTTTCCGAGTCTCGCGTTCGCTTCATAAATTAAATCGCGGGGGCGATTTCGCGCGGCGGCATATCACCGCGCGGCCGCGCCGCCGCAAAAAGGGCACGAGTAAACAATCGCGATTGAAATTTCACGCGCGAACCGATGCACTTTTTGCCGGTGCTTTCGCCCCAAAGCTGCTGCGGGCTACCGCGTTAAACTAAACAAACCCCGCCACCGTCAATCGAACGTACGTAAACACCGCGATAGCGCCCTCCCCCCTTCTCCCGAGCAATCGCCGCCTTTACGAGCGCGTTCTGCAAGCCGGACGATTGCCGGAATGGCGGCGTTTCGTTCAATGACGGATTTAGCCTTGTAAACGGCTAATTTACGTTATTGCTTCTGGCCGAATGGAGTTTTCGGATAAAAGTATCGGCGCAATTGTCAGCCCTTTGTTGTACGTTAACATTTTCTCCTATGAGTCGCGTTAGTTTTTGATAAAATACGCGATTTTTCTAAATAATAATTTTTTGAAAAAATATCAAGCAGCTGCGGCAAGCACGCCAGTGAATCTTGTGGAAAAGAAAGCAATAAATGCATTCCTCGTCGCATTCTTCCGTATTTTTTATCGTTCGCTCCGGCGTAGCGGTGAAAAGGTAATTAAGTTTACTCTTGCACATGAAAGAGCAAGCGCATGTCCCAGCCGTCTTATCCAAGTCTTTTGTAATGTAATTAAAGTGACTTCGAAAGGGCCCGGAAAGACAGACGCGTTGCGGGCCGGCAATGGCAAAGAAAAAGCCGGCGGACGAAAAAAAGATCCGCAAGAACGAGGCTTGCGACACAAAGGGATAGCGCGAGCTCGAAGCTCGTTCGGGCTCTCCGACAAACAGACGAAAAATAAAGGTAAAAAAGGGAAGCAAAGTACGGCAGGGGGAGGGGCGGGGGTGCAAGGCTGCGGTCGGAGCGAGATTGCATCCGCGGGAGGCGAAAGCCGCCGAGGAAAATCCCCGGCGTACTTTCGCGGGTGTAACCCGAGCCTTGGACTTGCTCGTGCTCTTTACTCGCTATATGTAATAAAGCGCGGAAGCCTCGCGCGAGGCTCGCGCCAGCCCCGCGCCGGCTACGTATACGCGTAAATGCGCGTTATGAGGAACGAGTAGGTGGAGGGACACGTAAACGTATCTCCCGAACGAGCGTTCGGCTTTACGGTTAGAGCTTCTCTCTATTATGCAGTCGGGCTCGCGCAGCCCTCCCTCGGTTTATTAGCTCAATAAAATAGGATTACTACTTAGTTCCGTTTTATAAGAATCTGCAGCGGGCGCGCGGACCCGGGCCGGCCCTTCGGCCGAGGCTTATGTGCTCCGGCCGGGCCGACTTGCGCCGCGCGCGATATACGACCGGGGCGAAGACGGAGCCCCGGCGGCGCGCGGTGGCGCGCGAGAGTGGCGAGAAGAGCGAAACTGCGACGGATGAGATCGTCGCTGCATCCATCAATCTGTCGCGTAAAGTTCGATCTGGGTACGCCGGTGCTCGCGCCGGTGCTCGCGCCGGTGCGCCGGGGGAAGAGCTTTTTCGAGAGCCCGGCAACCTTTCGGGGATAGCCCGAGAGCACTCGCGCCCTCGAGGCTTTATTATATCTGATCGTGCTGATGCGCTCCATCATTTCTCTCCTCATTTTCATATCATTTTTTCCGCTCTGACGATGTACTGCTATTAATTTTTATTAGCCTGTCGACGATAAATCGTCATTTACTAGTTTATCCTTACGAAAGATATATTATGCTCACTTCGTTCTTGTTTTTACGCTTTTGATGTGGGGATATTTTACTAAGTATAAATTGAGGCAGTGAGAGGACTATGAAGAATTGTTGTAATTAAGAAAGCAAATATTTTAACATTTTACATAGACACCCGTAAAATATTCATGACAAGGGAGCCAAAGAGCTCGAAAGTATAAGGCTAAATAACTTAATTTTAGTTCGCCACGCAAAAAGATTTTAATTAAAACATAAAATCAGATAGAAGAAATTGGTAAAAAAATTACGAATTAAAATACCATATTTTCCAAAAATCTTAAATTCGTCGAAAAGAAGAGACCGCCTAACAAACCTAAAATAAAAAGCGTAATTTGCAAGTTTTCATTCGCAGCTACTAACGAAGCAAAAAAAAGTTGCCTTTTGACCCGTCGCTGGAATGTAATTGTAGCATCACAAAGCGAAGCTTTCCAGCTTGCGGCACGAATAAAGAAAAACCCGATCTTGGTTCAACGCTCGCTCCTGTCGCTATACGATCGAGGAAGAATTTTTCGTCGCGGCATTCTTGTCCTCCCTTCAGAATACGAGGATTCTACGACTGTTACACGCTAAAATATATAACGGTAAGTGCTGCTCGAGACGAGAATTTTTCGCCAATCTTCTATAAGGTTTTTTACCGTACGCCTTGCTTTACCTGGTCAAAAAAATAACTAATTTTATGTTTCTTTTGAAAAACACTGCAAAAAATATTATTCCTCCTTATAACTTGTGACGAGTAAAGTTGTAATACTAGGATGTAGGTGAATAGAATATCATATTAAGTTTCACTTTCTACAAGCTAATTATCATCTAGATTAATTATTAAATTCGACGTAGCTGCGTTCTATCATCATTAAGCAAAGTTCAGTCGTTTCGGCCAATAATCGAGTTAGCCCAGCTCTCCCCTCCCGGCGTGTACGCGTGGTAAAAAAAGCGGCTTGAAAGCAAAATCAATGATTAATAAGCGCGACGCCTGAAAAATTCAGCCAGTAGAGCGAGCAAGTTCGCCGTGGCGAGGTACAAAGGCGCAGTGCGTTCGCAGCAGCGTGAATTCGAACAGCGAGCAGGGCGAATACGTATGGGCGCGAGCAGCTATATGTATTCGCTGGTTGAAACGCGCTAAGTCGACGAGAGAGCGCACGTCGCTTAACAAACCCGAGTGAGTTATGACCGTGAAGACCAATATTATCCTTCGGAGGGTCCGGAGTGTAGGGCGGCCGGGCGCCTGCGCCTCCAGCCACTTCGACACCCGGGGAACCCAACGCCCGCCCCGCCGCCCATAAACGCGCCATCCGCGCGGCCTGGCCCTCGGCTCCTACTGACATTATTAGAAACTAGACGCCGGAGATAAGATTGCGGTCATATACCTCGAGCGCCACTTATCGAGGAAACAATTAAGGAGTTACGACGAGATGGATGTGCGATGCTTCGCCGGAAACCTATTTCGGGATCCGGCTGCCCCCATATATACATTTCTGCTACGGTTATACGCATACTCGTCTGCTTTTTCCACTTGTTTTTGAATTTAAATTCTCAGTAAGAAAAGGTAATGCGCAATTCTGCAAAACTTATTTAAAGTTGTAATAAAGTTTTCCGCTAATTTATGTAGAGATATTTCGAACATTTTTTACGTCCAGTCTGCAGTAAAGTGGCAACAAAAGGAAGAAGTTGTCAACAAAATTTAAAGTGACTTTCACGATCGTAATAATTATTTGAAAATTTCATAGTTGCTCATAAATTCCTACTTATAATGTACTTTCAAAAGACGTAAAGGTGAAATTTACTCTTCAAGTGTAAAGTTATAGCGTCCGCATAAACTTTTAATGTATATTTTCATAATTTTCTAACGAAGAAGTATCTTAATTGAATGACTGTTACGATGTCGTGAAATTAAGTCAATAATTAATTTAGCCAAATTTGCAGGCAATTTGAATAAAAAAGAAATTCTTATTTTTCTTCATTACCTTAACTAAATATGATGAAGTAACAATCGGAATGTCAAGGCATCTTTAGAGTATTTTTTGCTTTTTTGCCGGCTTGAAAGAAAAAATTCCTCCAGCGAAATTCCACGTGCTTTTTACACCTGATGAACGACGTGCTTTATTTATGCCGGGGGCAAAAAAGGGATGGTAAAAAACGCAGGCGAAACAAAATTTTACGATGAATTCAGGCGCAGAGCTCAGACTTTTGCGAAAGGAAGCCAAGTAAGGCTGAAAGAACGAGTGAAGGAGAAAAAGGTAAGGAAAAAAGCAAGGAAATCCACGAAATTCCGCGGTTTCTCACTTACACCAGCGGAGAAAAATAGAGTGGGAGTCACCCCGCGGGCGCAATAAAAATGAATAATGAAACTGTAAAAAGAGGAGTGAAGGCGTAAAAAAAGGAAGAAAAAAATTGACTGGAGAAACACAGGAAATTATTACGTCCGTTAGAAGTTTGCCGCGTGGTCGAATGGGGGAGGAAAAAAAAGCGAGGAGAGCCTCTTCAACGGCTGCTTGATGAGAGCTTTATCGTTATACTTTTGAGACTCTTGCGCCGCAGTTCTCTCTCGACTCTCATCCCTTTATTCATTTCGCGTCAAGTAGTAACCTACCCGTCGATTCTCTTTCTCTCTTTCTCTCTCTCACAAGCCCGTCTTAACTATTCAGGATATCCTATAGCGCCTCGGTATATATTTCACGGTATGCGTTAACCCACTAGCCTTCGACCGCAGTCGATAACAAAGACAGGACTTTGTTGTATTCTGTCACCAAGGAGTTTTCTTTCAATTGTAATTGTAAATCAGTTTGACAGGAATTTGATGGAATCTACTTTACTATTCGTTCAGACTTTTGCGATTTAGATTTCCATATCTAATCTTGATACTTTTCACACTGTGCATGCTATTTATATATTGGTATAAAAATATCAATAATCGAGCCGATATTCATTTAAATAAATTTCAACTTGTTTTTTAACGCTTTATTTTCGTCGGACCAAATCGGTTTGAACAGGAAGGAACATACAAGTAAGTGACCAACATTCTAATAATACTCTGTAAAAACAACTTAGACATTCCGCATTTACTCCCAGGCCACTGGAATCTTCTGACCTTCTACGTGAAACTGCAGCAGCACCCAGTATGACCTGGCTTATCTAACCAGTATCCACTGGTATCATCTAAATTTAAAGTGCATTAATTATTCGTTAGTATTGAATTGTTCCTTTCCTTTCTTCGCTCGCTTAATGACTGCAACAAGGAAATGATAATTGGGTCAGTTAAATAAGCAGCAATTTGTTGCGTGCCGTGCCGGTGTGAACAATCTCGAGCGAAATGAAGAAAGCACAGGATATTCACGGTTTACCGCAACTGTTTACCACCTTTGCCAGACGCAATCGAACACAAAGCTAATTCAGCCGCTGAAGTTCGAGCTCGAGAAACTGGTAATTGTTTATAATTAAAGCAGCCTCATTTTTTACAAATACATATATATTTATCATTTTCCGACTTACCAAAGTTTCTCTTTTCTTTTTAAAGGATTTATTTAAAACTTTTGATTCAAAATGCTAGAAGAGTCTATAACGTTGAAGAAGGCTGTAATTAATTGGACAGGGTTCCCTATCTCGCCGAGTTTATACAGAGCGACTGGCCGCCCTTGCGACACGGGGGTATACAGAAGCCCGTGAGAGGCAGCTCTATCCGGATCGTGTAATAACCTGTTATGCGTGTACCTAAGTGCGCGAAGAGCTCAAGATAAAGAGAAGTATATACCAGTCAGATTAAATTACCTAAGAATATAGAGAGATCGATGAACGGATAGGTAGCTAGATAATAAGATAATTTTGTACGAAGCGTCATTCTCAGAGTTATGAAAAGTAACAAGTACCTATCTGTACTTGAAATTCACAGGTTAATTTCAACAACAAGATCATTTTATTTGTAAAAAAGTCGACACAGTAAAAATGGGCAGTATTGCTTATTAATATAGTTAAGTCAATAATTGTCACATTCTGACCACACATGTAACGCTTTATCGCCTATTGCATACCTTGTTATGAGAATTTGGTGTAACGAATAAATAAGTAGTGCAACTAGCAGAAAAAGCAAACCTAACATTAAAATTGTTAAACTCCGTTTATCCATTTTCTTATAATTGAAAGCATACCGGATATGCTATTTTGATTAAAAGAATGAATTATAGTGTTGTTTTACCTGCTGAAGTAAATATGATATAAAAGTGAGCCACATGCAGATTTTATTGTTTTTCTGATAAAATGGATTTCAGACTACTCGGAGTAGTAGTATTGAAGAATGAGCCTTTTTTCATAGAAATTGATTCTTAATCTTAAAAGTATCTCGAGGGGCACACAAAGTAAAAGTTTGCTCATCGATGATACGATCTGAAGAATTAGCTTCTGATAAAAGAGCACCTGTGTACAGTAGAGTGGGGAGCAAATCGGCAAAGTCGAGTACACTGGCCTTAACTGCTCTCGATCTGCAGGCGCACTTGTCGCTGACAAATCAGTTTGGGAAGGACGAGCAGTAACTGCGCGATGGCGATGGGGGCATCGATCTCCCGGTAACATAGGTGAGCACACGCCCGCCGGCAGACCGAGGGGATTATCTCCGTTGTGTATACGCCTGCCGGTTGTATGTAGGAACGCGCGATATAAGCCTCGCACGAAGGGTATCGAGGAAATTGTTAAATTTCGCGTTACACGCTGGTCAGATAGATTTTAATGGACCTTGGTAACCCGGACACGTAGTCACTTTGCTCGAGACTCGCCCCCGCGTTTATCGTGCCCCAGCCCACCGGCCAGAGGACCGCCACCATTACCTAGGCATATGCCACTTTGACCAAAGCGGCCGGGACCACTAGTTCCCCGACCACCCCGCACGCTGCACTCTCCTATCTCTATTACTATATTATACTTTTAATTATTGCTCCCGCACGTGCGCTCATCGATCTTTCTCGATTTCACAAGGGAATTTAACACTGATAATACGTACATTTTTTTACCTCAACTTTGTTCACCTTATTAAAATATTTTTACTAACAAAAAAATAAGTTGCTTCTATCTTAGCAGAGTACTAGGTGCCCCTGCGGAAATAATTGCGTACATTTCTTTTTAGTATTCATTTAAACAGTAACTTATGCAACAAGCTTAGATTCGTTCATCCATCTTTTCGTAAATGAAAATTTAATGCTAGTGATTTATCGTAATCTAATACAGATCTTCCCAGAACAGAATACAAATATCCTTTTACATTCCCGGAAGAAGTACATATACGAAAGATGATTGCATAATTAGAAGAACTTTGTTTTTCTATTAAAAATAATATATTTCAAAAAACATCAGTTAATAGAAACATTTTAATAAATATAAATAGCATACATTTTAATCTAATTTAATGAAATAATTTTACTTTTTAGAGACAAATTTCAAGTGGCATTGTTGAAGCAAGTACGTCTGTAATTTCTCACTTTGAAATTAAATCGATGAGAAATTCAGTGTATGTAGTGACGATGCGCCCGTAAAATGGATCATTACAGTATCTATGGAATTACGAAATATTTCAAATATTGCGCTTCTCTTGTGTTTATAGTCTCAAAGAGAAACTGGCAATGCTTGCATCACTGGTTGCATTTACAGGCAATTATAAGAGTCATTATCGTGCGACCATCCCATGCAAATGCGTTTACAAAGGCACACAGAATGCACACTTATGCATAAATAAAAATTTGCATAGGCTTCATTTACCCGTAGACAGATACACAGTTTCAATAACGAAACTCACTTTACCTATAAAAGCTGCTAAATGATTTTGATCGAATACGTCATGTTCAATTAAAATACTAAAGAAATAAATTTTTAATTAAAAATAATTGTACTCAATTTTATGTACACTAAAAGCATAATAACTCTGCTTAATTTTAAATATAAAGAGTAGAGTAACATTTGATTTTCATTACAGTAATGGAAAAGTACATTAGAGACGATTTTAATAAGATTACCTCATTATATAACAAGTTAATCCTTTTATACCTAGGAACCCATTAAATTATGCTAGCACATGCGCTAGTAAATTTTCATATTTCTCTTATTATAAGTACATAAATTATGAATTTATCTAAAGTAATATTTATCTTATACTTATCTAAATTGGCTGTCAATAAAGTTTAAAAAACGCCTTTTACTTTTCATCGCAGACTTGATAAAATTTTAGTGCTTGTTGGGCTGAATCGCCGTTCGCATGATTTTAGTCACTCTTTTTTTTCTTATCGCTATTCCAACCGCGATTTTTTGCCGGCGTCCGAACGAAAAATCAACATGAGTTCGTGAATGACTTTTTTATTTATTAACAGATGTTCCGCCGACAGAACTTTTGACGAGCGATTGCATATTTGGACGCGACAGCGAAGCCAACCCTGGCTCGTGGGACTTTTTTCAATCGGTCAAATGCGATTCTCCCCTCTGTATACGTCCGGGTCTGATAAATATCGCGCACATCCACGGTTCGGCATCGCGGAAGCGCAAAATAAAAGATCTCCGCCTGGAATTGCATTCCCGGAGTGGTATGTTCTAGATTTCGCGATTGACGAAACTAATATCGGACGCATAAAAAATCTCACATATAGTTGAAGCTCCCGGCGAACGATCCTCGGTATCTCGTTTAAATATCTCCTTCTTTTGAATATCACCGTTGGCCAGAGGCTTTTCTTCCATTTCCAGTTCGTTATACAAAGAATGTGTCGTCACCGGCAGTTCTTTCGCATAATGAATTACAGAATGAGGGGAGTCCATTGAATGAATATTGCGCTCCAAAAAGTTGTGCCCGTTATAAATTTTTTAACAATAATGACCCGCATTGTTTACTTTTGACAATGCGTCGCACCTCTGTTGATACGCATTGTGCATTCAGACTAATTGGACAAAAACGGAAGTGGATTTTAAAAAAATATTTCTCAATTTCGTTAGAAACTTCAAAACTAAGCTAAATAAAATGTTCGCAATTTGAGACATTTCCCGGGCGGCTCTTTTAGCAGAATGATCAAGAAACATTTTTGACTGTCCTACAACTGTTTCTTGATCCCGCGGCAATTTCAGCGAAAGTTTCGCTAAGAGCTAGAAAGGCTGCGCTGAAGATAGGGGGCTTTCAGAGGTAGTATATACTCACGTCTGTCGATGAAGCGAAAAGTTCCCGAGAAGCCGGCGACGCTGGCATTGGTCTTGGGGGTCGCAGGCGCCGAGTGGAACTCGAAGATGAGGCTCGGCCCGGAACTGTAGAGGACTCGGGGTATATCCTGGAGGCTGCCGCAGAGCTTGCCGGACCAGGGCGTGTACTCGGACACCCCCACCGTGCCCGCCTCCAGATGTAGAAAAATCTTGAGAAAGTCGCCGCGGTCGCAACTGAAAGTTCAACCAGCCGGTGAGAAGGAGGCCGCAACTCGTGTTGGGAATTAATAGGCCAAGCCGCCGGAGCGGCAAAGTGCAAAATAAAAGCTCCGAGGCAGCGTTGGCTACTCTTTTCTTTATCGCGCTCTCTTTCTCCGCATCTCGCTTTTTTTCTCTTCGCTGCTAATCTTTGCCTTATCTACGTCGCCCGCGTGCAAATTAGAATTAAACTTTGACGCTTTTATCTTTTTCTCTACTGGCTCTTTTTTCCAGCCCAACGCGCACGGAGAAATAATTGTCTTTCTAGTTTATACATTTTTTTTCTTAGCTTATCTTTGGACGCTACCAAGTTTATTAAATGCAATTTTCGATGGAGTCGTGAAAAACAATTTTATTTAATTAGAACTTCAAGGTTTTATAAAGCTTCCATTAAAATTAGTAGGATATTTAATGTTAATTAAAACTGGCTTGCTCGCTGAAAATTTATAATTTAAATCTTTTTAATAACATATAACGTAACACATTTAGATAAATAGTGTACGCAGTAAAATTCTTTACATTTTCCTTCATTTTATTGTTTGGGTATTTTTTCTCATATATTAGGAAAGCATTTTGAGCTCTTCATGTCGACTATAAAACCGCAGTCACTTCGATGCGCATAAAACGAAATAGGAACAGCGTGCTATGTACACAGTTGACATCAATGTTTTATTATATTAAATTTTAGCATCGGGAAGAGAAAAGAAAGGAGAGAATGCTTTGAAAATCATGGGGTACAACGAAAAAAGTTGCACAAATTTTAATTTAAGTTATTTTGAAGGAAATGTACATTCAAGAAATGTTTCTACACAGAAGTGAAATTTCGAGCAAATTGAACAGTCAGGCGATACATTCAAATTGGCTAACTAACCCGAATTGCGCATTCTCTGGAGTCTGGGCAGTTCCTGGGCAGTTACTTGAATCTGAATATAACGCTCAAGCGTTTCATTTCTCTCAAAGTAAACAGTGTCGTCTTTAAACGGAAATATCCGACCATTAAACTTTGAGCTCTGATCGAACTAAAATACAGTTATACAAGAAAAGCTATGAACAGTGAAACGGTGCAATGAATTACATTTTTACGTTTTAATTATTTTATGTCTGCAGCAAAAATTAATTCTCATATTTTGCCGTAAATATAATCATCACACTGCATAAAGTTTTATTTCGATTTTCGAATTATGGTTTTAATTGAGAAGATATCTGCAATACTTTGGTGCATAGATAAGTAACTTATAATAAGTTGCATAAGTGGATATAAAGGGGATGAAGGAAGTGCGATATCACTCGAAAGGAAAGAAGGACAGGGCTTGGTCGTCGGCTTAAAACTGCCGCTTCCCACGAGCGACCCAAAGAAGCTTTATCCGTTACTCTCGTTTCCGATCTTTCCTTAGCAGACTAGGGAAAGAACGCGCCAGACTGGAATGGAAAAATCCAATCCTAAAGATGACTTTTAGCACTTTTGGCCAACATCCTCCGCGTGCTGATGCGCTTTTTTATGCACACCTACTTCTTTAAATCTTTGCAGTGGAGGAGGCTCTTTTGATCAATCAGTAGAAGATTTGCTCTTTTAAAATTCCCATTTGCAAATAAAAACTTTGTTCATTATATTGATGAAGTTAAGCAAAGATATTCCTTTAACGATTAAAATTAAAGAGATTACTTTAATATTCCTTTAACAGGAAAGTTTTGTTCATTAAAATAACGAATTGTTACGAAAGATTTTGGTAAGTTACTTGCTCTTCATAAATTTCTCTCTCTCTCTCTCTCCTTCGTTCTCCTTCGACGGTGCATTAGCACGTAAAGGAGTTCTCGAAAAAGCAATTACATGCGTTGAGATAAAAGAGCAGCGCGCGACTTGGCAGATAGGAAAGGAAGAACGGGCCAGAAAGTCCGAAATCGCACGAGCGAGTCCGGCTCTGAAGGAGAGCGAATTTTCCCGGTATCTTGTACTAAGCGTAGCGCGCAGAGACGCCTTTTGGTATCTGTGCTCTATTGCATTCTTTTAGGTGCCCGTGAGGTCCTGCTAACTTATCCCGCTTGATGACTGATTTTTAGTTATCAATGTAATTAAATTTCTTACAACATTGAAAATCATAAAAATACAGGTAATAAAAATTGTACTGAAAGAGCAAGTAGGACTTTTCTCAACATTCTAAACAACAAAATGCCAAACAAAAACAGAGATAAAAGTGGAAAAGTAAAAGTAAAGTGCAACGTGTTTGACCCCTGGATTCATGTTTCACATCTGCAAGTGCGGAATCTGAATATGCAGCTAAAATCATTCGTACAGAAAAAATAAAAAATAAAAAATATTTTCAGAAATATGTTTTTTGATACAGTTGTTATGTCAAAAAAAGCAGCAGAAGTGAAATAGTCACATTCAAAAATAAGAGGAAGAAAAAATTGAGTCTACGTTCAAAAAAATGTGTAAAATTGTGATTGTAATATTAACTCTAATTGATGAGTGGAGTAGCCGGTGTTGGCGACGGTGCCGGTGCCTTTAGCATTCGCGCAAATAAAACGGCAAGTGGTTCTTTGACCGTTGCTAGCCTCTTAAATCGCGCCTCTCGGAAAATCTCGGGGACGCCGGGAACGTGGCACATATCTCAAGCCGGAGCCGCGTCGCCCGGCGGAGCGAAGGCGGCGCTGCTGGTTAAGGCTCGCTTACGTGAGATCGTGTCGAGTCGAAAGTTAGGCCGCATGAGCGGAATCCGAAATTCGTGCGTGCGCCGACCGACGGTCCCGCGTGTACGCTAACTTGCGCTGGCAGCTCGTGCGCTACGAGCCTCGGCCCCCACGGCACTCGCGGCCCTCGCGTCATAATGGGATAATAAAAGAGACGCGCGTGTCCGCGTAACGCCCTGTGAATTGTGTATCTGCACGTGTAGACCGCCTTTTCCCGACACTTTACTTCGACTAATGCAGCTGCCCGGGGCCATTTATTTTCTCCCTTCGTTTCACCGCCGACGGTATTGTATAATCCCTGTAAGGCGAGCGACTCGCTGCTTTTTCTCTTCTCTTCTTGTGCCCCTGTGTCTCTTTTCTCTCGCCGTCGTTTTTTATCCACTCTTTAAGATTTTCGTGCTAAGCGCGGCCACCGCCTGTCTCACCTCCTTTCTTTCCCATTTTTTTCTTTACCTATACTCTTGTCACGCAACTCAACTGATTTTATTTTTGTTTTAAAATTGACTCAACAACAGCAACACTTAATCGATAAATTGATTACGGAACGTGTTGTTTCTGATGTGAAGAAAAGTTATGGCTGCCTTAAAGTTTGACTTTGAAACAATTTTTTTCAATCACTTCCAATAAATTCAGCTCTAATTATGAGAATATCATTTTAAAACAATTTTTTCAACCTTTTACAATAAAAATGTTCCATGCAATTTTAATTTAAAATCATTTCATATAAAAATTTAGTATTAAAATACGAAAAATTCAACGCTTGTTATTGTAAAACTTCAATATAGCTTAAAAAATAATGAACAAAAAATTTATATTCGATTTCCAGAATTTAAACTATTAATATTTGCTTTTGCATATGAACTGCTTTGTATCTCGTTTCCTCGGCAGTGTGCACTCGTACGCATTTTTAAAATATAAATTTTTTGTCCAATTTAGCAAGTCGAAAAATATTGAAATTTACGAAATCTGTCAGTAGAAAAAATGTTCATCGCTATAAACATCTATATGTATATAAAGTTTCCTGTTTGAGAAAGTAAAGCATTCACTGGATGAACCGAATTCCTTTCTTTCTATCTCTCTCCTGCGAAACACAAAAAAAAGATGTGGAAAAATAAAGCGATCGCAGAGAAACGGCGCTGAACGCGGACAAAGCGCCGACGCTCAGAAAAAGCTTTTATTACTCGCGCACAATCACGCTTGGGAACGCACATCTCTAAATAGTTCGAAAGCTCGGCAGAAGCCAAAGGGGCAAGCGGGGCGACGCGCCGGCGAAATCTCTCCCGATCTCGGCCCATAAATCAAAAGTTTCGTTAGATATAAGCTCCCGACGCATTTAACTTCGGCCGCGCGCGCGCGTGCGGACGAGATTCCGGAAATTTGAGTCCCAGTCTGGAATCCGCGTCGCCCTCGGTCGAGCCCTCGGTGAATATCGTAAAAATCTCGGCGTCGAATACCGGCGCGTGATATTCGTGCGGGACGATTTTTCTGAATCAGTCGTATATCGTGATCGAGCGAAATTTCGCCCTGCGCCGGTCTTGGCAGACTAAATGAGAGTGCGTCAAACGAGCGTCGCGCGTCGTGTTACGTGTGCACGAGCAGTTATTTTCTCCGCGCACGAGCTGCAGAGCGGAAAATACTGATGGAATCGCGGTTTGCGTGTTTCTTGACAGGTGCCCTTTCGACCTTTTCAGAGAATGCCTTTCCTCCGAGGAGGGCCATGGAAGATTTATGAATTACGGAAATGTACTTGCAAGAATTCTTTCTTTATTTTTAGATCAAGAGAAAGATTTTTAAGGAACTATTCTTATTACGCGTTAAACGTCTTGTCAGATTTGGAAATATTTTAGTTTTTAAATGATTGTTTTGATCTTTTTAGGAAATGTTAAATTATCGCGGTTAAATTTCTGACGAGTAAGTGGTAAGTAGTAACAGACGAGCGTGTCAAGACACCACAGACGTGCCTAAGAATTACGTATGACTAACTCACTTCGTTGTTGCAATACAACGATAGGATATTTGCAAAAATTGGCGCTTATGGGAATATATTTTTCATTAGGTTTGAAATGTAAACAACGTTATTGAGACTAGGAAAAAAATGACCAACAGCATCAATAATATATTTTTTCATGAATAAAAATCTGCCTGTTTCACTCGGTCGTCAAATTAACATATGCAGAAGCGAAATCATGAATCATCGTTGCTCGTGAAAGTCGAAGCGAAGCGCGAAATAAAAGAGCAATAGAGAGGGAGAGAAGCGGGAGGAAAATGGAGAGCCCGATCGCAAGCGAGCTGTAAAGGACAGGAGGGAGCAAGAGAAGGAGAGAATCAGATTGGGGGAGGCAAGCAGAGAAGCGTTGCTGAATATAAAGAAATTCCGTAACTCGACGGAGTCATACTTACTCGGGGAAAGTGCTGCGAGTGTCGAAATGATGAAACGTCAGCTCGACGATCTCGTTCTGACGGCCGTGGAACGTGTAGAGGAGGCAGTCGATGTTAGCGGGGTATCGCTTCGGGAAATCGGGCGACGTGAAAGTGCCGCCCTGGGGGTTGTACCGACTGCTGTAGACGACGCAGGAGCAACCTGTAAAGTGAGCGCAGATGAGCACGCGACTGCTAGATATCTTTTTTTCATCGGCCAATTCGTTATCCAGCCAAGCTTTGCAGTCGGGGGCGACGAGCGCTTCCCCGAAGACGCGAAATTATTCGATTTCAACTCGGAGATATGTTTCAAAATGACAGATGCTTTTTTTCACCCCTTACTACTGCAGCTGTCCTTCCCTCTTTTCTTTTTTGCACTATTTTGCCCCTTCATTTCAATAAAATGTACCGATGAAAAGGCAATGATTACTAGTAAAAAGATACTGTTTACTCAACGAGCAGAAGTCGCCGACACGTCGTAGGTTTAAACAAATGTTTTAATTTACTTTTGATAGTCCACCGAAAGGCAAACACTCGACGGTAAATATTTGTCGAAGAAACGCAGCTGTTTCACTCGCAATATGACGTTTATCGAGACTCCCCGCTGAGCCCAATGTTGATCCAGTCGCGCGCGAAACATCGCCACCGTCTTCTTCTCATTTTTCCACCGTCCGTTTCTTCATCCTCTCCAGCCCCGAAATATGGCATACGCTTATCGGCTCCTTCCCAAATATTATCCTACCGTCGGGGCGCGCTCGCGCGGTCAGCTTTCCCGACTCGCAGCCGGCGCCCGTGCGCCTCTTCATAAATAACGAATGCGCGGCCGAGAGATAGTCGAGGAGCTGCGGGGCCAGTTGCCATGGGAAATACGTAACACATGGCAGGGCGCCCTCCTCCCTGTCACTCCCAGCTTATCCCGCATGCTCCTCTTTTTTTCTCGCCCGAGCGCCGCTATCGCGCTCGCCACCGCTTTGGGCTTCCTCCTCCGCTTTATTCCTGCCGCTCCTCCCTTGTTCGCGGGAAGCAAGTTTCATTTCTGTCGCGACGGACGCGCCGCATATATTTCACCGACGTTTACGGCGGGCCGCGCCGAGGAGGCCGCCGGCCGGCGCGCGTTTACAGCCCCCTCCCCTCGGGCGCGATCGTAATTTCGCGCGATGACCACCAACCGCCTTCCTTGCGCTCGCTGCTCGCTGCTCGCTTCTGTTTATTTCCATTATGCGATTTCGCTGTAACTGATTGAACGTTTTATGGAGCCTTTATATGCGCGAGTTCGATGCTTAACGTCGCCGTGATATATTGCGCCGAGGTTCTTCACTGCTGGTTTACGCGCAGCCAAACATTTGGATGAAAATTTTGAGTTTAGGTCGGTAGTACACTGAGTGCAGTACACTGGCATTTGACGAATGCTTTCATCCTCGTAATGTTTCCCTCCTTTTCGCGTTCAGTTCATTTGAGTTGATAATTTTGAAGGGAGCTTTGAACGCGCAATCCTATTACAAATTATGCACGCTAGCTGACAAAGAATGTTATTTTGCAGGAATTTCACTGTTTCACAGAAGCTCAGGAATTTAGTCTGATCATTAAACTTTCGGAAATATCCGTTTGATCGTGATGACATAATCACATTCACCAATAAACTTAGCGTTATGTCTTTAGTACGCGTATACACTCTGTGGTGTATAGTGTAATGAAATCCGATTATGCAGCTGACAATAACTACCTAGTTTTCATTGAAATGTTCTTTTATTCGAGATATAAAAAGCAGAAATAAATGAAAAATGAATTTTAAATAATAATTCACGATTTACGTGTGAGGTTAATCTACTTATTATTTTGTAAAAGTAAACTGTAAAACTCGCGCATTATTTTCTCAAAGCCCTCTTCGCTCGTTCAATCTGCACATGCAGGCGTACCGGCGAATTGAACAAAATAGCCACTTAGCCGCGATAGAAGTGTTCCCAGCAGATAGTCACTTAGCGCTCTGGGTAGGTAAAAAAGCTAAAAGTTCAGCCTTGGTTCCACTTGTCACTCAGGAATTCCCCTGGCAAGCATTTCATTTATTACAACAACGGTGCGGAAGGGATGGGGAGAGGGGGGACACGCACAATGGATAGAGCAGAGCGCGGTACTCGCGTAATTAACGCAGCGGAATGAGGGAGGGAGAGGGCGCGCGCACGCATACATCGTACACACGTCAGCGGTGCGGGTACGCGCAATGCATGCATTACCCCGGGTGTACGTACCGCGGGGCATAAATACGGGGACGGGGTTGGAGGGGAGGGAGAAAGAGAGGGACGGAGAGAGAGAGGCGAGATTGCCGACTCCCGAGCAAATGATAATGCGGCCCGGGCTATGCGATTCGAACATTATCACTCGTCGCGATTTACGAGTGGCGCGCGTATTTGTGGCTTGCGCCTCGTAAAGGTCGCTGAATCGCGTTACTGTCCCAGCGATCCTCCCCCGCGACTGCCCCTCTGACTCTCTCTCTCTCTCTCTCTTTCGCTCTCTTTGTCGCCCTTTTCTCTGTATCAATAGGTTCTTCGTAGCGCGACGCAATATACGTCGGCAGCTTTTTTGGTGGGAATAGCGAAATAGGAAGCGCATTGCATGCCCCGATCATTAATCTCGGGGATGCTGACACTTAATTCGACTGGTCTTTCACGAGGAATCTCGGAAAGTCTTGCTTGTCGATTAACTGCTTTTTCTTGAGGATTCAACTGTAAATTTGCTACGCCAGGAGTCGCAACAGGAGTGAGTTTCCGAACGGGCGGTAATGTTGTTTTTAATAATCAATTGTAGTTGAAAGAACGAGATTTATCGTCAGCTGGACAAATAAAAGTTTCACAATGGGACGATAATTCTTTTTTTAAAAAAGTTTTTTCAAGGCAATTTTTACAAGTCTACTCTCTCGGACAGCAATTTATCGAATGTAACTTCCTAAAATTTTTTGCAGAATTATACAGTGAATGGAAGAATCTGACTTATACGCTCGCATAAATCCAAATGGCTGAATCTGCGCGCCCACTCTTTGTGGCACGCGTTATTGAATTTTACTCTCAGTTATCGTAAAGTACTAAAGTCCCGAGTGCTTCACTAATATTCTTTGTGCGCCCGTTTATTATTCGTCTCATTCGATCGCTGCAAGTACTGTTCTACCGCAACAATTTTGATCATGCACCTGAATTATTTTATCTGAATATCTCAGTAGGTCGTACAATTCAAGCATCAAATTACTTAGATAAAAAAATTTATTATTTATTTTTCGAACTAGATCTCGGACTTGAGTTTTTAGCTCTTGTCGTAGAGCTACTACCTCTTCGTTTTACTGCCTCCTTCTGTCGGGCTGTGTATCTCGAAGTTACTCTCGTTCTATTTCGCAAATGGTCGACTTTCTTGTGATTCTCAGTGGTCGTAAAAACGATAGTTTGTACATTAAGAATTTATTCAGATATTGTGCATAATTTAGTTCCTCCACTACTCTGGGCGTATTAGCTTTGTAAATCTATAAAAAAAATTGTTTCAATATAAGAATTAAACTTGAAAGAATGTGCCTAAATTTATTACTTTAAAGTGCAAAATTTTACACATGAGATTGAAAGATATCATTATAAAAAGCTGAATTTATTATGAGTCAACGAAAACAATACGGCGCCATGCATTTGATTCACATTTATCAAAATTAAATGTGCAACCGATCCAATTACTGCTGATGTAAGAGGGAATCGATTCCTCGGGCAATAAATCTTGTAATAAATCTTTTAAAATACCTTTAAATCATTAAGCAGAAAGATGAAAGCACTGAGTATGCAATATAATTTCTAATTAAAATTTATTATAACGTATTGTTAAAAGCTTAATTAACGATTAAGCAATTATTTTCGAAGAGGTTGTTTACACTTAATCGCAACTGACGCGAAAAGGGTGTTAAAACAATAATTATTCGAATGAGCTCGATAATTTTTCACGTGGTAGCTAACGCATTAATTCCATAAATAACTATCGAGTACAAGCGAAACGCATTAAGCGGGCATTGAATAATTAGAACGAGTTGAGCGTATATGATGGAAAAACGTAAGCATGAACTGGGGTAAAATCGCGTATGCTCGGGCGGCAAATTTTCATTTCCCCGAAAAGCGGGCGACCGCGAAAATCGACTGCGAATCGACTGCGACTCGGCTGGGGTCTCGCAGCCATGGAAAGCGGATTAATCAAGTTCAATTTGCTGGCTGATTTTCGGCATTTCGGCCCGCAGACGGCACTTTTCCTTTCGGCCGATTATTACCTGCTCGCGGCCGCGCCGAGACTCGCATTAGCGAACAATGAATTTAAATTCGTAGGCCGTTAGCCGGCGGGGGAGTCCTGATGGCGTTTATGTAGGTCGGCGGTCGCAAGCCGTGAATAAGCGGATAAGCCGGATCGCGCCCAAGTTTAACGAACGTCGGGAGCCTCTATAGCAATATTTTCCGGAGGACGATGTTGCCGGCTGACGGGATTTTATCGGATTCCGATAGTGCGCGGCTCGCGCACGCAGAAAAACGTTTGATGTTTGCGGCTTATCTTTATAATTAGCTGAGCGCGTAATTGCACAACTGCGACTAAGTGAATCGACCAAATTTTCCACCGCAGACGCGATTCGATAGAACAATTTGATAAAAAGGAATTTTACTATTAATCCCGCCGTTATTTATGCCACCTCGTGTCACCGAAATTATTCATCGCGAACACGATAATCCCGCCAAGTTTTGCCGAAAATAGCCTCTTCTGTCTGCAATTTCAATAATGGAATCATTTTTTTTATCCGTGGCTTAATAACGCGCACCTAAATCAATGAGTAAAAATAGACTAATAAAGGAACGAAGGGACAAACTTTTTTCCATTTACCGTCATAATAAATCGCTGCTCGCGCGGCAAGAAAAAGTACGCACGTGTCTCGGGGCAGGTAGTAGAGAACAGCGTAATGAAAAAATAGAGGGACTCATCGCGGGTAGAAATAAAGATATCGATGACCTTTCTGTTTAACCGAATAAAATATCCGTCGGGGGCGTGATTTTTTTTCATCAGCAATTCCCCGAAGCGGCCGAAGCGCCCGAAGCGCGAATGCACGCTGCCCTGCCCCCGCGTTATTGCGGTTTTGCGCGCTCTCCACGAGATATGAGAATTCTAGGTGGAAAAATGAGGCTTCCGCCGAGTCGGCTTCGAGGACCGGGGGAAAACTTCGCGGGCAGCCGAAGCTAAAGGAGTGCTCTTTCGTTCGAGCTGAGTCACGAGACCAAAGTACATATAAGCGATGGAAGATGATGGGGTGAGCGGTTCGAACGTACAAGAGATGCGAGCGAGCGAGAGAGAATGGCGAAATGAAGAGCGAGGATGTGTGTGAGCGTGAAAAATTGATAGAAGTGGAGAAAACGAAAGAGAAATGCGCTAAAGCGGCGCCGAGAGTGCGCCGGGGGAGGAGAGACGGCGAGTCGCTGGGGGAGTGCGTTAGGTACCTTTTGCCGTGTTTATCGAAGCTCCTAGCATATGTTTATGCTAAAATCTCCACTGGCTACGTGTTTTGCTTGATTAAAATTTTTTCCTGCGCCGAGCTCGCACTACCCTTTTAGCGTGCGACCTAAATCTGCGCCCCATCTTGCCAAGTCCGCGCTATTTTTTCGTTAGTTCAAAAAATGTTGCAGCGCACGATAAATTTCGTCCGAGTGGAATAATTTGCTAAAGAGTTTATTTCATATAATAGCAATCTATTTTACTTAAGGCGAATATCTAAATCCTTGGAAAGCTCTGAACTTATCTCGGCAAACTTGAATCTGACGTATAAAAATAAGGGCTGGCTGTTAGCCGCGATAACGTCGTAATCCGTCAGCAGCCGTCGGAATATTCAATAGACCGGTGGAAAAAAGCCGTCCCCGCAGCCCAACTGGAGTGTTAAAAGAATCTCGAGATCCATCAGTCTCAACGCGCTTGGCGGCTCTTTCGAGCGAGCGAACGAGCCATTTAGCGGATTTTTCAGCTAGCAAACGATCCCAGTCAATGAAGACGCCGAGGGAAGCAGCGAGATGAAGACTTAGCGAGCGGACGCGTGATCGCGTAGCGTCGTGCAGCCGTGCAGCCCCGCCGAGGGGTCTCGGCACCGCACGGGATGTATTTATCATCGTGAGATATCAGCCGGCCCCGTTCATTAATCATCGCGAGCCACCGGCGTCGCTACCCGGCCTACCCTCGCCGGGGGAGCGACAAGGACGGCTGAGCGAGAGTAGGGGGTGCTGCTTACACTTGCGCACCTGCGACACGTCGTCTCGCGCGCCTCTAAATATTACCTGGACCCGCCGAAATCGCTAACTCCCAAATTCACTTCCGGATTAAGATTGATTGTCATCCGATTAGATCTCCTCTTTATTGCATTAACTTGAGCAATCTTTGTGATTGAAAATACTGCGGTATGCAAGGTGCGAAGCCTGGACCTGTAAAAAACATAGCTTATCCTCGGCAATATTAGAAGATTCTAGAAGCACTGTTCCAATTCTTGCGATTTGTCGATAAGCTTTTCAAAATCTCGCGTATACCTGAATAAGTATGAAGATCAGTCCCATGCAGATAACGAGGGGTTAAAATTTTGAAGAGGAATCCTCTGGAGCCTAGAGTGCATAAGTTAACTCGCACCGGGCATGCACGTATGCGGCACGGTTTTGCCACGTATATAAGCTGCATGCCAGACGGTGCATTATGTATTTAAGATCCGGAAGAGCTTCGACGTTGTATTACGTGTTTGCGCCGGATGCGGGAGGTGCAAATTGCAAAGTGCCGTGGCGGCGTGGATCCGCGCGGCATCAGCTCCAGTTTAACCGGCCGTCAGTCAAGAGCCGAGGCGCTGAGCGTGCCCGCCGCATGCAAACAAGCGCTCACGTGAGGCCAGTCGCTGGCTTCTCGCTTCAACTTTATTAATTTTACAATATCCTGTCGTCTTTCAAGGATCAAAGCAGGGTGCCAGGTATATTAGCCCTCTTTGGAAAATACCAAAACGCTTGAAATTTTGAGAAGGTTAAGGTATTTAGGTGCTATCTATTTTTAAATGGAATTCTTTCCTCAAATATTCTTCTCAAATGTGCGACACCCACATCCTATATTTTAATGTAACGATTCTGGAAAGAGATTCCAAACTTGCTTTTTACGGGCAAATCAAATTGAGTAAACATTGAATTTCACCTAGAAGTACATACAAAAGTTTATTTTTGCATTGAATAAGCAGCAACGAACCAAGTTACTAGAGTTATAAAAGAATTGTATTGCCAAATCGTCTTTTTCAAATTCACTGTAGAACTCGTAAAAGCAGTGAAGACAGTAAAAAGGGCGTGATAAGAAAGTTAATTAGGACTGACAAAGAAAAGGTTTTAAGACATTATATTTTCACTTTGACAATGCCATCAACAAAAAGTTGAAGCGTATTAAAAGGCGCAAGGTAGGAGGGAGGAGAGCGAGTGAAAGGGAGGTCGAATCGAGAAAAAGAGAAAGGCGGAGCGAAAAAGGAATGAAAGCGCGTTCTGCAGAATTCTTCGTTGGTGCTTGGCGGTCGGGTGAGAACATCATTTACCAGAGGGGTTGAAAGCTCCTCTGTCTGCCGGATGCCCGTGATTTCATTAAGAGATGTTGATTATCTGTTTCTTCTAGCTTTGATTAGTTTCCGGCCCTATTTTCGTCGCCTTACAATTGTGCACTCTTTCAAGAACACTCACTGCTAATTCAGTGCAAAATCATAGTTGTAAATCACAAGTGTCTTAATTAAACCTGAGATCCAAACGTACTCAATTATAAACAAGAATTTATTAACGTCTTCTCTGCATTTCGACGGCCTTATTACCTGCCTTCGGGAGGGCAATATTTAACACGGAAAATACTTGAGCATGTAGCTTATGTTTTTAAAGTGTAAACAAGTAACAAAATGTTACATCAGGATTTGAAGATGAGACACACTCAATTTTAATTCAATTTCTCTTTAAAAATTAGAGAATAATATGCAGAGGTATATTTACAGCTAATCTCATTTATCGTTCTTAGGTGCCGTACTTCACAAGCAACAGCAACAGCAGATTTAATGCAAATTTACGCGTGGTCAGTGTAATTACAAACACTGGGTCAGCTTATCAAGACCATAAGAAGGGGCTTGCGGTCAGCATGGTCCTAAGTGTGCGGTCAGCATGGTCCTAAGTCTGCAAGCTTCGTATTTTGGTGTTTTTTGACTTGGACCTTCTTTCTCCTGGTCTTCCGCTCTCTTACAGAAAGAATTAATTTTTTATCAAGAGCGGATATCTTCGGGCAGCCAAACAACAATAAAGAATTTTTACGTTATCTTCGGAAATTTAATAAAATCACCCCTTCCGTGAGGAAGAAAAATAACATCTTGAAAGATCCTGCACGCGACACTTATGCAAGCGCATACGCACACGTGGCGACGAAGTCGCCCTCGTTCGTGACGAGAATAGCGGCAAAGTTTTCTTCATCAAAAGCGAAAGTGGATTACGCGGAAAATTCGAAATGAAACGAGCGTCGTGACGGGCGCTCGGTAAAATGAATTAAGAAAAGTTTCGGCGGCTCTCGCGGCGACGCGGACAAAGCCCGACATCATTTAATATAATAAGCCCATCATCGAGGCGAAGTATCAATCCCCTTCGGCGCTGGGACGTGAGACAAAAGAATGAATGCGCGCCGCGCGCCGCGCCTCGAAAGTCCCTCTAAGTCCGCCTAAGTCGCTCGCGCTGGCATTCGATGCCTCAATTACGACTCGGCCCTTTGAGCGAGAAAGACGGCGCGGCGAGGACGGAGGGTCGAAAGCTGAAACGACCTAAGCTCGACAAAGCTCCGGATCTCACGAAATTAAACCACCGAGTGGTCGCCCAGCCGCCCTCCCCTCCCCCGTCGGGATCTCGCGCCGAATCAATGATGTACACACATGCATGCATAATGACGGGGGCGTGTAACCGGCTGCGCCTTCGTGTGCGCGCGCGGGACTGCAGTAAGCACACCGAGCGTTATCCCCGATTGACGCACGCCGTGTAATCGTCTGGAGCACTGGCCCGTCGGTAAACATACTCAGGCCATCCTTGGATTGACATTACTTCGGCCACTGGCTCCTAGGCCGAATATCCGTTTACTGCTGATGCCGCTAACGCGATTTCGTCCGATCCTGAATGGAACTTTCCCTTACTCTATGATCGCTGACTTACGCGTTCCTCCCGCCTATTTTCTGTCATTTATTATCTTTTCGATAGGAAGCAATTATTGTTCATGAAAATACAAACGACGTTACCAAAAAACTAATAGATTATTTATTTAATCAAATGTGATAGGTATAGTATCTTTTGGAAAACACTTTAGAAACTTTCAAAAACAAAACAATCCAAATCCAATTGGCACCTGCAGTATACTATTGTTGATTGTTTAAGATTATTTTAATAACCAAAGACGATAATTCGAGAGGAGAAAAATGAATTATACTCGAAAGAAGGAAATAATTAAATTTTCCCTTATTTCTCTGGCAAGTAAAACTTTTTTTCATTAGTCGTGCGAGCGGCATACAAAATCCCACGTCGAAACGGAGATTTGAAGTTTGACAAAAGACTTATTAGCAATAAAAATCGATTCAAGAGGATTTAATAAGATTGGCACTGGATCTAATTACAACGCCTCTAGAAGAAGCGGCGCCCGAAGAAAAAAGGAGACAATGCGACCTCCGACTCACCTCCGGGCAAAAAAGATCGATCGCTCCAGATTGGATTGGCCGGCGGGCAAAAGCTCGCGCGCATAAAGAAGTCAACGGGCGAGCAAAACAGCCGCGTCTAGTTGAAAAGGTGAGCGCTCGCGGGGGCTCCTCGAGGCCGATCGATCCCGGCCGGTCCGCTAAACGCCGGGGCCTAGAAAACAATCATCCGGAAAACGGCCGCGGATTCAATTATCTATCGCGAGGCTCGCAAGCCGCGGGGCGGGAAGTTTGCGCGGCGCAAAACTCGATAACGAGGTGAAGCTCGCGCGCGCTAAGTCGGAGCCGCATTTAAACGCGAATGTTTTTGCGGAGGCGGGGAACTGGGCTCGGCCAATCGGTTACCTTCGGCGCGTATATAGGCGAGGCAAAAGTTCCCCATCGATCGCGCGCTTATTCCCAAAGTTTCCGCGGAGCCTCGGAGAGCCGGAGGCCGCGCGCGAGCCCGGGATTCGGCCTGCCGAGTTGACGACCTATACGGCTGAATCTTTTCTTCGGGAGCCGCGGCGACGCGCCAGGGCCTAGGCTGCAAGGGATCGCTGTCGCGGAAATGCCGAAAAGAAGCCGTCGCGCCACCTCGGAGATCCCGCCGCCGTCAAAGGGACGCTTGACGTTTGCTCGACGTCGATTGAGAATGAAAAGTCCTTCGTCAAATGGCAATTCTATATAGTTTCGTCTTTTCAAAAGTAAACTGAACGTGCTAGTAAAAAATTGCTAGCTGTCGCATTTTATAAATAATGTCCTTGCAGAACTAGTAGTTCCGTAATATCGCATGATTGAATAATTACTCAACCAATAGTAATGATTAGCTGCTGCAGTCAGTCCGTAATTACAGTTATTAGTATATTCTCCATTAGAAATGCACAGCCGTTTGCCTAACGCAGCACAATTATAATTAAAAGGAAATTGTTTGCGACGTCTTTAACATTGCCAAGTAAATCTTTTGAAGACTATATGCTAGAACTTCGAAAAACCACTCGCTCTAAATAAGATTAAAGATTTTTTGTAACAGACTGAAAAAGAGAAAGTACTTTAATTAATGCTCGGAGCTGGGCTTCGAATGTGCACAGATATTTGCACATGAAAATATTTGCAAAGGGATGTGGAATAAGCAGGGGAAGCCAAGTAGTAGCTCCCAATCGCGTGAGCGAGTCGTGCGGTTCGGGCGGTTCGGGCGGCAAGCGGCCGCAGTTGTGTACACCTGTCTCGGGTCGAGATTAAATCGAACTCTCCCGACGAGCTCGGTGCCCGACGCTCAGATCGGCCGCTGCTGGCAGCCGGCCGGCGGTCGGCCGCCTCTCGCGTTTGCGCGGCGCGTACACCGCAAAAAAAAAAGAAACGAGCAGGGAGTGAGAGAAACGGTAGTACGAGAGGAACGACTGGCGCTTAACGAGATCCCGCGATTCTCGGCTCCTGCAGCAATAAGCCGGGCAAAGTTTTGCGGTGGAACGGGATGGGCATGCGCGAGCGCGCCAAAATCTTGGGCATTGTTACCGCCTCTCCCTCGAGTTACTGCTTCTCTCCACGCTGATAATAAATCAGTGGTCGAGCCCTTTTTTCAACGCACGATATAAAAATTAGAGGAAGTTAAAATGAGCATTTTAAAAAAAGTGATATTATTATATTCTAAAACGGCTTACTTTAGAACAAATAACTGTCGCTTTCTGTCGGTAAGCAAGTTGATATTTATGTGTCGACGTTGACATTGCCAGTGATGGTTGGTCTACTAACATCAAACAAAAGCTGTCGGTCGAGCAAACGACGATAGCGAGGCTCTTTTGTGACCAAACCAAAGCAAAGTATAATGGAGAAAAGCGAGGTTCGCAGACTGAATCGCACGGTCTCTGGCCCGTTACGGTGGCATCCACTGAAATTAGATAACTCTCCGAGTTTACGGGACGACCATTATTTTGAGTACTTAATCATCCATGTTCCTTGCGGTAGCGAAATCAGAAATTGCCTTAAATGAAAGTAAGTGCTCTTTCGTAGCTTTGCAGGGCGCACTAACGAAATGTTATGCTCCGATAAGAGTTCGACAAAGCCTTTGCGTTACATATCACTTCGGAAGAAATGCTATTCCGATAGCAGTCGCGATTTTGCTGTCCATTAATTAAATTAAATGCAGTTATAAATAATTAAATTTTACATTTAGAAAGTAAATAGTACAAACGTATTTCAGTGATATAATTTAATTTCGCTTGGAAACAGCAACTTATAATTAGTGAATTTTGAAATTTCAACAAAAAGTATAGAAGTTTGCTGGGCACGATAAATTTTTTCCGATTACAATATTTTCTTTGTGCTTTATTGGCCGTAAATAGCAAGCAGCGGAAGCCGATAGCCTTTATTGGTTTTAAATTATTCTGAACGCGCTCGCTGCAGTGTTTTTCCGGCGCTAAAGCTCGCAGCATGAATTAAATGAGCTCGGCCTTTGACTTCTCGCTTTTGCGTCTGGCTGTTTTCGCTTAAATACGGGGAAAAAGCGAGCGGGAGATTTCAGCCATGCCCATTGACATGGAAAGAAAATTTTCTCTTTTTCTCCTTCCCTATCCTCGCTTGCCTTCTCTCTAGGATTCTCCCTCGCTCTCTCTCTCCCTTCTTGCTTTCGCCCGGGGAAATAACAGAACTCCGTGTTTATTAAGGGATAGTGGATGATAGTAGATGTTTCATTACCTGGATTGACTGTGCGGCAAAGATCGAGAAACAGCAGCCAACAGCAGAAGAACAGCAACCTCCTCTGCATCTGAAATGAATGTAAAAGATTTTTGCTCAACATGAATACTGAACGAATATTTCGCTAAACGTTGAATATTTCTACGCTTCAAAGGAATTTTCCGTAAAAATAAAATCGTCTCTAGTGCATGAATAGAGAATGATACTGATATTACGAAAGTCGGCGATCCATGGCTTCTCTTGCATATGTTATACAGAATTATTGCCTAATATAATATGGATAATCCATTGCTTTTAACTTTATGTATAACATTTTTACAATTTGCGTGCAAACACTAAAGTCGTTTAGTGCAAGAAACAACATTCTCGTACGTGCAATTCTCCAAAACTGAGCTTTACGTTGAAGATGAAGCGAAGTTCTGCTTCTCAGTTAATTTACCAAAACAATAGTTTACAGTGGCACAGAATCTAGAAACTCCAAGATTTTGTTACGGCCTTTTTGAGTAAAAATTTCTCCTTGAACCACCGACGAACCCCAACATTTGACTAACTTACTAAAGCCCGGAGAAGAAAGCTTATTTTATATTTTCTTTAAAACAAGTCGTAGGAACAAGTACTTTTTGTAAAACTGCAATCTGTAAGGGGATATCTGTTTGAATATTAATTTCCTAAGTAACATTTCGCGATATTAAATTTATTTTTCGTTCCATGATTAAATTCTTTTGGACGCTTTCGATATTGACTAGCCCAAGCTTCGCTGTTTATACAAATATTACTTTTTAGTAATTGCTTTTCTCATTTCATTAAAACCTAACAAATATAACAGACAATTAGTTTCTAGTTTTTATTTTAAATCGTTTTCATTGCGAAAAATAGAATTAAAATTAAATTTAAGACTGCGCTTAAACCAATATCCAATATTTACAAAAATCAATAAAATGTGATTTGCTTATTGTATGTGAATGAAATATTTGAATCGTCCATTTGATAAATCGGTTAAAAATGCTAGTCCATTTTTATTACAAGTGAGCGTAAGTTCCAAAAGTGAACGTCAACTAGGTGAAAAGCAATGTCGTCGAATTATCCCACTTTCCTTCCATCACTGAAAAAGTGATTAATCGAAAAGCGGCGCAAAAAATTGATTCGCAAAGTCGGAGAAAAGTGATCGGACGTGGAAAAAGTTTTTCGAGCCTTTTCTCCCGGATCTCTTTCGGTGCAGCAACAGTGCGTTTGGGGTTTGATGAAAATCGAGCTTACGCCTGTTGGCGGCGATCTAAAGGGAGAACAGGGATGGGCTTGAGAAAGGTCATTATTTTCGCAGGGCCCGGGGATATCCCCTTTCTCTCCGACTCTCTGCGCTGCGCGTTTACAGCAATCGGACAATGTTTCCAGTTCTTTCATCCCCTACGCCCGGAGCCCATGAATGCCTAGGAACCGTTCGCGTAATCGCTGGAGCGCGCCGACCGCACAATGCCGCCACCCACTCTCTCCCTCCGCGCCGAGCACTCCACCACCTATCATCCAGAAAATCTTTTTCTCGATCGATGATTCCGCTACATCGCGCTTTCTCTTTCCGCTTCTACACTTGCCGCTCCAGCTGACTTTTCCAACTGTGCGTTACCCACGTTTTACGCTCCTTTATGATTTCTCTCAATTATTCTTTTTACCCGCAGTTTATTCTCTGCGGTCCTCGTCCTCTTCCTTTTTCGTTCTCACTCGATTCTTCCACTTTGGCCTACGGCGATTTTATTAAAATTTTCGTTCCCGTGGAAAAAGAAAATTTATTACGAAGGAATACCTTTTATCAAAAAATTTAAATTGAACATCATCGACGTAAGAAGAAGCTGAGAACTTTTTAAGGTATGCATTAAATTTTTTATCAAGTTTTTATACATTTTTAAAATTCAGTAAGAAAATGGTAATTGAAACTTTTTTAAAATGTTTAGTCTTAAAGGATTTTTTTGGAAAAAGGAGATGAAAGCGCGGTAAATGCAGTTAATCATGTCGCATTTTGATTTCCAACAGACAATACTATCTCCTGTTTCTTGAAGGAACGTAGCTTCAACAGAGTCGTAAACTCTTTTCTTTTTCCCCTCGGTTCTAAGTGAATAGATTCGGTGTACAGTGGATACTGCAATCTTGAGGACTTCCTCTGTCTCCTGCCGGGTAAATTTGCGGTCGGTATCCAGGCCAGCGCGTCCGCCGATCGGGTCTTTGAGTGCGGCGTGTACACTACTTCGAAAGTGTCCCAAGCAGCGCGAGACGCCCGTTCCAATGAACAATCATCGCCAGGAAGGGAGACACTTCCGCACACTGACGTAAAACAACGCGCAAAGCTCTAACCACAGACGGCACGGACGCTGTCCACTACTGTTCTGCACCAGGCAAGCCAAACTTGTCTCAGCTGCGCGCCATTTTTATCCGGAGTACTAGAGAAAATCTAGGTAAATTATATTTTTTCTTTTGTATTTTTAAAAACTCAATGGAATGTGAATCTGATAAAATTTAATTAAAAGGCAGTTTTATTCTTTAATAATAAAATAAGTTGAATTCCTACATCTTTTAAATAACGTTCAACATGAATTTAAAAAGAATTTAAGAACGGCGTTGTAGATGAAATTTTCAATTCTCCTCTGCAAAGAATTCATTTGACGCAATCTGACAGCAAAATTATTGTTCTAACTAGTAGGGAAACTATAAGCATTAATCACGATAAAAAATTTATAAAGACATTTCAATTTTTTTCTTAGATCAACAAAAATAAAAGTTCTAATTATTAAGGTGTACGCGAAATACAATAGACGAGAATCTGTTAAATCTTCATTACTTTCTCATTATATTCATATCAGCGAGCATACCTTAAATATTCTCATAAATTTTCCAGCACGTGTAATTTCATTAAGGAACGTTTCATTTAGTGCGTAAAAACACGCAAATTTTTTTTTGCATTTCCTGCAACAAAAATTTAATTTTAAAATTTTAAATTAATTAAATCTCAGAGTACAAAGCCAATATGTAATACCGATTATGTTAGTTTATTTTAGTGAAAAATCATCCTCGTTTAATTCTTTATCACACTACTTTTTCTTTCACCCCCATATTTATCTCTCACTCCTTTCGCGTGCTTCTGTGATTTTCTTTTTTCCTTCCCTCCTCTCACTCCCCCTTAATAGGAGAGCGCGGACTTCTATTTTGCAGCGGCTCGAACTCGCTCGAACGAAAGGGCCAGTAGACAGATGAAAAGGCAGCGAATGCAAACGTACAGTGGCCATAAAAATGCAGCCACGCAGTGGAAAAGCAAACGCAGTCACGTAATTCACCTCTTGACGATGAGTCAAATAAAGTACGGAAATTTAGTAATAATTTTTTTGTACTGCAACATGGTACTTTAAGCTAGAAATGGCGCGCGTTTCGGGTGTGAAGATTCCTTTCTCCAATACTCTCAAGTAACCAATAGATAAACTTTTTTTATCACTACGATATAAAGCTTACTTTAGGTGGAAGCATCAACGAAAGTTCCCGGTAATATATTTTTATTTTCTTAAAATTATGTTATTTAATTTTTTTTCAATTTGGGTAAGAGGAAAAATAAAAAAGCCTAAACTTTATTTCAAAATGTAAACATAAAGCTTTTAAGAAAAGTGAACTTTACCAGAATTTGTAGTTTCCTAACTAGCTCATACACCGCGTTTCGTTTAGTTAATTTACTGGCCGTTACTGTAAATGATCGTAAAGCTTACCCTGTAAAATACACCGAGCGAGATAGAGGTCTTGGTCAACTGACAGTAGCACTTGCTTAAGCTTAGTTCACTATATACTTCATAAATGTTGCGCGTGCCCACGTAAACCGTAGCCTTTTTATAACGTAGACATCAGAGCTACACAGGCAGATTAAAAATTAGTTTTTAAATTTTTTAAAGATAAATTCGTTGACTTATTCGATAACGCCGCAGCAACTGGCAGCTTCGTTCGAGCGCAAAAACTTTAGTAGCCTCAAAAATGTTGGCCAATTTATTTATTCTTCTATTTTGAAAAGTGAAGAGGAGAAAATTTAAAAAGAGTTGCGCACACGGCCGAGGAGTAAAAGCTGGTTCTCCAGTCATTACGCTCAGCTCCTTTTTCTACAAGTTGGAAATTCCAAAGGAGCCTTTGCCCAGCGCGCCATTAAAAGCCGGAATTCTCTAAACGCAGTAATTAACCGGCGCAGCTATTAAGAGGCGCGTCACGAGAATTACGCATTCAACGACTCAGCGTCCATCTCGGCGAGTCAAGCTGCGATTCTTCATCGTTTTGCGAAAAAGGGCTCATCCCTCCATCCCGCAAGAGTACTCGGGCACTCATCCCCGTCAGAGCGGCATCGCGGACGTCGCTATACTTTTTCCATTTTTTCCCTCCCTTTGCACGCGCCAGATTAAAAGTTTCATTTCGTTGCGGTATTTTCTCCGGGGTTTATGATTAAAAATTCTCAAGATTAACTGCCGGAACGTAAATAATTCGGCACTCGGTTGTCGGCTAGGCGAGGGAGAGGAAGTGACAGTGTCTGGAAGGACGCGAGATAGAGAACGAGAGAAAAATATTTTTCTAGATTACGCGGGGAGAATGAGTTTGTGCGGAAGTGTAAAATTCTCCGAGTTAACGGATTGTTTACGACTTTTTATTTTACGAAAGGACTTGAAGGAACTTCTTTTAGAGATTATATTACATAAAGAAACAACGGAAGCGAAACTTGATGATTCGCAACTTTCATTTAAGTTACTCTAATTTTACTTCAAGGAAACGAACAAACTTTTACGAAACATAAACTTCTTGTATGTTCTGCTATATCACATTTTTATTTACACTGAAACATTCTCTTTTCTCACTTAAAATTCTAATCATAAGCATCATCACCGTTAATAATCCGCTTTGTTGGTACATGCATGTTTTATTTTTCCTTTCTTTATTTAAAAATTTTATATTGTTTGCACAAAATTATTCACTTGGAGCGTTTATTGAAAGGTTATTCCGACAGCTGTACCCACATTAGAAATTCAAAAGTCAACATTCAAGCAGCGATAGCCACATCCTGTCCAGTAATTAACAGACCTTCGATATTCAGGAATTTGAATTATTTTGAGTTATACCGCAAAATCGTTATTATATAATCAATAATTAATAAACTTCTATGAAATTAAATTAAAAAAATTAAATATATGCGAAATATTCTCACAGTTTACAGTAATTGTTTATAATTCTTTCAACCAATAAATGCAGTTGAAGAACAAGTGTAAAAATATTTCATGTTAAGTTCGCATTTGAATGACAGGGTAGACTCCTACTGCCTATAATTATTACAGAAACTGTCTTATACGTGTCAGTTACAAAGGTCAGCAAGAGTCTGCGAAGGCAAGCCTTGCCGCACCATCACCCGCGCAGCTCTCCGCGATCGATGAACGAAGAGACGGAGGCGAGGTTCCGCGATTAATAATAAAGCGGAAGTCTCGTGGAGGCGAACACATTTGCGCCCCGTAAATAATGAAAAGTCAAGTAGATCAATGCAAGTGGCCATCAGCTCTATCTCTCTTCCTCTCTCCCTTTCTGCATCCTCGATTTTCTAGCGGCACGCGCTCTGGCTATCAATAGGGAGCGAGAATTAGCGAGGTCGTGAAAGAGAGGGAGAAGCTCCGCCAGAAAGAAATTAAAGGCTTTTTTGCGCGTCGGTCTCTTCGATAATTCATGGGGGTGGATCCACCCACCAGTCAGAAGAACTAAATGAACCAAATGTAGCCGGGATGCATTTATCCGGCTGATTATTTAAATCTGAATAAACTAAATCAATTCATTTGCTTGCCTTTTTTTCATTCGAATTCGTAAAATATTAGTTTACTATAATTGTCACTACTTTTTTATTCAACATAATTACCATTATTTCATTTGTGTTTAAAGCTACTTTACAGGAAAATAAATTTATTGTAGAGTTCAAAAATAGACTTTATCTACTAGAAGAAGTAGACGGTAACTTCTGGCCAAAATGTCTCGAATTTAAAGTCCCGCCACAATTAAATGCTGAAAATTATAAATAATTATGTACATTGAATTTTTAAAAATATACTTTTACATGCTACATCATTATTCTGATAGTTTTAGCCTACATACATTTTATTTACTTCTGTAGACGAGTAATAATTAACTGAAACATAATAAAGTTATATGGAGAATAATCATTTTTCACATTCAATTCAAAATTCAAGTTGCTATTTTTAATTATAAAATCGAGTTATTTCAGAAAGGAGAAATGAATATTGGTTTTGTTAAAATTTTCACTACAAATAATTAAGTTTAGATAACATTCCGTAAAAAGCTTAACTAAATAATTTGCATAAAATGAACTTATTCAGGCATCTACAAAATACTGTTTGTAAAACTTTTATTGAGTAATTTCGTATTTCCAGAGGCTCTCCAACAAAGTTTGTTTGCCTTTCTGAAAATTTTCGAGTTTATCTTACTGCTGTTCGAGAATAGTAATAATAAAAGAAATACGCTATTTGTATCGCAATAACAGTTAACTTGATGAATTGTTTAGCTGTCTAAACAACCAATACGCGAATTAATAAATTTTGTGAACTAGCTGTGAGCCCAAATGCGTTATATATTATTCGTACTGTCAATTTCGTTCAGACAAACCGCGTGAACTTTTGGTACAGCTACTGCGGTATTTATAGTCTAGCCACTTCAAATCCCTAGAATGGCGGTGGACAACTTGATTAGGAGTATTTGCACGAGCCGGTAGTCCGGTACAAGAGCGACCACCGCGCCGGGGAAACAGAAAAATCTACATAGTACGCAGCTGACGCAAAATGTAAAATTGTGTGTCTACTCGAGCGACACTACAATGTAATATAGTTTCAAACAGGAAAATTCAACGAATAAAAAAGTTTTTTAATTCATTCCCTTCGAAATTGAGCAATAGTCACTCTTTGACATTAAAGGATAAAGTATTTAATCGCAATGCTGAATTAGTCCAATTTAAAGCTTCGTAATTCTGAGCTGAAAATAATATTTCATTGCTTTTCCGATCGCAGTTTTCCAACTTTCTGTATTAATAAAGTTCTTTAACGATCTTCGCGTCGTAAATTGTCAATAGCAGAAAAAAATTAATGACCTTAAATTATCTCGACAGCAGAAATGAACAATGACAAGTGTATCCGCACAAAGCATTCGTTTATACATCGTGGCCCGCATAAAATTTCCGATCTCCGGCAAGTTGCGCTCGGCCATATTGCAGGAAGTAAAAAAGTGCCTCGCAGCCGAATAAAAATCTAATAAAAAAGTGGAAATCTTTCATGGCGAACGTCAGAGAAAAACCATTAAAAAGTCGTAAAAATTTACGAGTTTACAGCGGCGCGTGAGTAAAAAAAGGCCGAGTCTCCGGTCGAAAAAAAGAGGAAGGGGAGTAAAAGAAATGAGCGGGAAAACGAGAGGAAAGAGAGGAAAGAGAAAGAGCGCGCGCCGCGGGACTCGCGAAGAAAGAAGCGGAAGGCCGGTGCGGGCGCGGCCGTGGAACTCGGCCGGTGATAAACGAAAATTTGCGAGCGAAAGTTCGGGCCCCGGGTGCAAGCCGCGGCCGGAGAGCTTAGCCGCGCGCCGGATACGGCAGATAGTCCGGGCTGATCCCGCAGCCTTTGACGCCGCGCGCCCCGGCCTTAACTTATTCCCTTTCCGCGGGCCGCGCGACATTGCCCGTGAAACGCGGGGGGCGCACAAAAGCCCGGCCACCCCCGCGGCCGCGACGAAACAATGCGATATCGCCGGCCTCGGTATTTTTCCAAGCGGCCTGCGCAGCCCGCGTGCGGCTTTATTTATGCCGGTGTCACACGCTTGTCACGCCTGACGCGCTGAGCGATGGCCGGCGAGCACCGGGCGCCACTGCGCCTCGCGCAAAAACTTAATAGAACCCGATGCATTGTACTCGCTCTTAAGTTTTAGCCCGTCCTCGCGGCCGACGTGCGCGACTTTTTACGAGCCTGGGCATTTCGGGCTGCCCGATTAATTATAAGCCTTTGAAACCTCGTTTGTTACGCATACTACTCACTTGTATAAAGCATCTTTTACGTATTTAAGAAAAATGTACAGGGATTTATATGCACGCTTCGCAAGCTCACGTTTTTTGTAATAAAGATTTATTTATTATTATTGTCTGAATACATATTAACTTCAAAAGCCGTGTTACTGAAACGTTAAATCCCGATTTACATTTATATTATAAAACGAGTGATTTTTGTGAATTTTGTACAATGATTTAAATGAGAAATTTCAATAATGATAAAATTGTGTAACGCATCAAACACAAAGCGATAATTTATTTTAAAACAAAATATATTCGAGTGTTTAACGTGAAATTAAGATTTGTGTTGATTGCAAATACAATTTTCATTGCTGCGGAGCGCCAAAGCTTATTAGAGTTAATAATTAATAAACCGTTTCATTTGCTCTCCAGCATGACGAAATATTATACGAGTTACTACTACTCATTCCGACAGCAATTAATAGAAACTTCAAAATGTGAGTTTATTAATAAAATTCGTACATTGCATGCCAGAATTTTTTTTAAAAGGAAAATTCTCTTTATAAAAATATAGGTACATATAGGAAAATTTTTATTTCATTCTTTTATTTTTTTGACACTGATATGTCTAATTTGCCAGTAACTTTCATGTGAAATGTACATAAGATCAGTTTTTAAAGTTTTTACTTTCACTGCTACTGAATAGGGCATAATGAAGTACATAGCGATAAAAAGGCATACATTATCATACAGATTAAAAAAGAGTTTTAATGCGAAGCTGGGCTGCCATGATTTACGTATTTTTATCCTTGCACATATATTAACGTTAATTAAAATAGTCAAAGTGGGAAATGTTTCTCAGTTATTTATGATCTTAGTTTATACGGCTAATGACTAAAGTTGGCGAATTAACTCATAAGACGTGAGCACATACAAAGCCATTCGTACGTCATGTAAATACACGAATTTTTTAATCCTCCTAGAAAAAAGGAAAATTTGATATCCGAGAAAGACGATTTCATGGATCGATGAACAAGTAATAAACGATAAATCAAAATGCCTTCTGTTTCTTTATAACACAATACTGGAGCCCTATTTCATGAAACGAACAAATTTACTTTTATCATTTCATCCGCACCGAATACTTTTCCCGTCCTGTCGAAGTAACGATCAAAGCTGACAAATTTTCTCGATGTATCTCAATCAAAGAGCCGTCAACAAAATTTTACCTATAAATACACTGGCCTTCAGGGATTTCCCCTTCGACGGCAAAGTCTCGTCGTCTCCGAGCGTGCGCGCAGGCTTCGGACCGTTTAACTGGCACCGCTCGAGTTTCTTTCTCCGGACACGCTGCACATGTCGTCGTGGCAAAGTAGCGCAAAAACGCGCGGACGAGCCGTTTCCCAATAAGTCCGTTTTTGCCGTGCTACGACGCGCGCGCAAAAACCCGACGTGTAGGATACAAGAAAGAAAGGGAAGTGGAGCGAAGCGAAGGACGCTTTACCCTTCGATCGATCGACCCCCTCGCTTACAGCCGAGGGCCCGTGGCGTGGGAGTCACGCTGGATTTGAGCACCTCCGCGTTAATCCGTTAACCAGGCTACCGGGGATTTAGCGCCAGCGCGAAAACGCGAATGTTTACAAAGTGAACTCACCCGTTCCGTTTGACTTGAACTTACAGGACTGCATGCTTTAGACCAGCCCGTTCCGTTGCTCTTGCCACTGGCTCATTATTAAATTTCGAGCCTTTAAACGATTCTAAAGTTGAAGCGACCCTGCTATCGAAACTAGGCATTATCACCGGTGATATTTGTTTCAATATGCTTTATTTAACCTTGTTATTAAAGTTGGATTACTGAGTATTCAGACGCCTGACTAAATCTACTGCTATTCTACTTGTACCGCATTCTCTTCATTTTCCAGCAGTTGCCAGTTACGATAACATTCTTCTACTTCGATGTAACAACAGTTACGAAGAAGTTAAGCTTTATTATAACTTTCTGACATATAATAATTAATAATTAATAATTCTTGTTTCTAAATGTTACACTTTAATTTAATATTTATAGAGTCTGTGTAAGCGGATGTTAGCGTTATTGTAAACTCACGTGTTCTACCGAGCCGGATTGATTCTTCAATTAACTATTCGATGTAAACCCTGCATCAAAGATTCAGACCAAGCGGTAAATTTTTTCATACGTACTTGCATTATATTATACTGCGAACCACGGCGGAAAATATTCCTTAAATGCAGCGTAATAAGCCGACAGGATATTTTCTCGAAAAAGTGGAATGGCTGCGGAATTTGCATCTTCCTCTCTTGAGCCGAGCTCGAGAGGTAATGGGCCGTCCTCGAAGAGATTGTTTCTTTCTCTCAATTGGCCCGTTGAACGTAATGGTGGCGTCTTTCTCACACTTCTGCCGCTATTGCGAACGCAAGCTCAAAGCAGACAACGAAGCGAGAGGTTCTGTTACCTTCCTTAAACTTTATTGTATCACTTTTTCACGGAGAACTTTTTTACGCCCTGGCGAGCATTAAAAAAAGTGTAGCTCCCTTTAACGCATAGACAGTGTAATGCGTAATTTATTAATCTCACGCTACAGTGGATAAAAATGCCTTGACCCTCCAAAATTCTCTTGAATTTCCTTGAACGACTCGACGTTCGCAAGTATATTTTTAAATGTTTTAAAGTAGAAGTTAATTCGCAGATAACGATACAATCGAGGACTAATTCGCAATCGCGGAGTTGAACTAACCGCGTAGTCGAGCTTGACTCCGGAGCTTGATTAACTTGGAATATCAGTTGGCTCGAACTGTTCTTCTTAATTTAAAAGTTTTCTTAGCTACTTACGCCGACGGTCGCTTACAGTCGGCGCTAAATATGCGCGTGACCGGAACGGCGAGAGAAAATACATTTTCCGTATAGTTACAATAAGTACGGCTCAGGGCCGGAGGGCTACCGTAGTGCGGCGATTCATTTTAATCTGAAAGTTTAAGCTGGCTCGGGTGCTGCAATAAGGCCAGCTGAACTTTAAAAGCGGTGCTTTAAGCTAGCTAGCTCATCCGTAGCGCAACATCGTTGCCGCTGAAAAGGACGTCTTGGTGCCTTATAGGAGAATAGGAGATCTGCAGATAAACAGCGCAAACAAAGAATTGAAATTTGTTGAACCTTTTTAATAAACACTCCTGCCGAGGATTATGGTCCTGAGCTTACGAGCTTATGAACTTCGCCCTGAAAGACTCTTGTTTATCGTCCAATTAGAGATTGGAAACAAAGATGGCGAGAGAAACGACTTGTAGCAATATCTAGTTTCTTTCAGAGAAATAATGTTATTGAAACAAAGGGATGCTTAACTTTTTCTGATAATCTCAATGGCCAATAACTAGAAAAAACACTGTAAGATCCGATATATTAATAGATAAAGTATATTATGAACGATTTACAATATTCTATAAAATCTTTAATCGCTACACAATCAAAATTGTATTGTATGATCAGTCAAAATATTTAAAAATACATTATGACTTAAATTTAGGGACAGGCTGAAGGACATAGTAGATTGACGTGACGCATCCTTTTAGTACCTAAACGTAAAAAAACTCACTCTATGGGAAGTATCATCAAATGTAAAAAATCCGAGAAGAAATCCATCACGGCAAGCGAGATTGATGTTCGAAAAAAACAAGAAAAATAATAAAGCGAAACAGTGAAAGTAAAACGTAAAAAAATAGAAAAAAAATACAATAAACACCAAGAACAGTAGCAAGAAATACAGTGCAGCTATAAGAAACGAAAAGGAAAAGGACCGGATGGCGAAAAACCGAGCGGTATAAAAGAGAACGGCCGGGGAAGACGAAGTGCGAAAAAAAGTCCCAGGATGAGGAGGGGAAAGAGGAAGTCTAAGGCTTAAAGGCTGTTCCCAGCGTTAAAGTAGGGCCGGCTCTTGTCTTTAACGCCTGCTGGCCGGGTATCGCGGCCCGGCGGGCCAGCCTCCCGAGCTATTTTCACAGCTTCCTCGAGGACTCCCGCGGGCATTTAATAATTGTTTAAACAGGTCTCCGAGCTTTTATTCCCGGCGAGCTTCCGGCGGCTTCCTTTGGCCTTTCTTACGCCGCTGCTTGCAGGCGTTATCCGTGAGTGGAAATCTCTTTCTCCACGCGCCGTATCTTCATCTTGATTGAGCGTCTTTGAACCAAATAAAACTGTCCAAGAGCTTTTCGCGGTGGTACAAACCACGTTCCCTCCGTTTACTTACAAATCTCGTGAAATCTGAATTAATCAACTTCTTTTGCGATAAAAAAACTTTAAATTCATTATTTCAATAAAAAGATTTCACATGATGTCTTTACGAGTCTCTTCAACGTCACTTGCACAATTCTCATTGTGCAAATTACATTGAAAAGCGATCCTATCTATTTAAAATGTCATCTCCATTGAAATACTCATTATGTCGCACTTGATCAAAAGTCGATAACGAACTCATTCCTAATCGATTTAAGTGAACTAATTAAGAAATTTGCTGAAAAAAGTTGTTAAACGGAAGGATAAGAAGCTATCTACCTAGTCATTTATTTTTAAGAGAGCTCGTGAAGCTTCCCTCCTGAGCGTCGAACTAATCTGGAAGTTGTCACCCTGAGCTGCAGCTCTTGCATAATGTACGCTGCCTGGGTAAAACAAGCCCGAAAATCGCGCAATCGAGCGCCATCCGAAAATCTAACGAATTATTCACGAAACCGCACTCCAAAGAAGTCAGCGAATTAGGGCAAGTGCGCGATCCTGTCATTTTAAATAAAAAAAATTACAAAAAGAGAAGTAAGGCAGCCGAGTCGATCGAATCTTTCAACATTAAATGAGACTGGGACATTAATCTAACGCTCGAGGGGAAGTCGATCTATTCTGACGCTTTGAATCAGTAAAACGTACTCGTTGGGAAAAATAAGTACACGAGTTAACAAGCGGCCAAAAATCTTCCCCCGGCGCGCAAAAGGAGGACCGACCTCGGGAATACAGGGAAAAATTGAACCTCGATTCCTGCTATACGTGACATAATAGACGGGCAATGTTATTCGCAAAGTTACTATTACTTTCAGACACTAAGACCAAAGACTGGTCAACTACCCTTTTTCTGTGCACTAAGAGGATTTTGGAACTAGCCCAATAAAACTAATTTGTACTTTTAGAAGGAGCCTCAAGCTTTAAAAAGTGAACTTGTGGTACAATTACAAAAATTTTTTAGTCACAATAATATTTAGATCCTCGTATTTTATTTTTTTCCACGGACAATAAATTTTATATTTTAAACAAATAATTATTCACATTATTTTCATTATTTCTACCTCAAAAGAGGGCAAGAAGGATGGTCAATACCAGTTGAGAAATATTGAAATTTATAATAAAAGAAAATGTTATTGTTTGTAAACAAAATACTTAAAAAATGCTGCAACTCAAGACACTAAGGGAATAGGTAGTAACTGATTCTCCCCTATATGCGCAGACACGTTGCCCGAATAAAGAGAGGCAGCAGTAGAACCGGGACGCTTCGCTAAGTATCGACGACTGCGCGCTCTCGGAAATTCCCAGCAGTCCTGGACTATAACGATGGTTAGAAATCCACGGACCTACTAGCTGCACGGGATTTCCAACGTATGCGTCGTTGGCATACGTTGGCGCTCTAGCTAGCCTCGTAAAAAAATCAGCAAATCGTCGAATTGCTAGTAGAAAAAAAGCGTGTTTTGAGGGAAAGAAATATGTTAACGAAGTTAATACGAAGTATTCAGAATGAATGTAGACATAGTAATAAATATTATAGGCTTTATTGAGGTAAAATAAAACAGGCATTTAAATAATTACATTACTGTATTCAATAGTTAGGGTTGAAGTTTATTTAAAAAAATATCTTTTCGTATCTTGCCCAGGTTCCTTTATACGTTACTCTTGCCAATTTCTCAAAGATACCCAGAGATATTTTCCTCTGCTCTTTAAATTAAAAAATCCGATCCGCTAGGAGCAAGCATGGGGTGAAGAAAAATGCTGAATATAGATTTAGCAATTGATGCGTGAGCGCGAGCCCTAAGAAAAAGAGTAGAAGCGGTCGTGCAGAACGATGCTGAGGAGGAGAGCGCATCCAGTCAGAGAGCAACAGACTGCAGAATACGCGAGGTTGCACGGAAGATGCCTCGAGGATGCGCCTGTCTTACGGCCGAAAGGATTCCCCTCTACCTATATCCGCGATTTCATTATTTCATACCGGCCGGTACTGGCCGGGAGAAGCGAGGAGGGAGGGGCACAAAGGATGGACGCAGGAGGGCCTCTGATTTGCCCGGCGGTATATCGCCTTCGTTCCCGAAAGCATTAGCGAGCATCGCAGCTGATGGCTTTCAACGAAATTGTACCTTTCATCAAGTACGTATAAGTAACTTTACGCAGGCTCTATCAGCGCGCCTGTATTTTTTCGCCACTGGCTTTTTTCCACTTTTATTTAAGTTATACAGCGCGTGTAGCCCCGATATAGTCGTATCGCAGGGCTTTTCATGCGTGGCCAATGATTTTTCACGGCCTCCGAGAAATTGCCTGGTTATACAACAGATTTCGTTGAGTTACTATTTTATGCGGTAGTCTTCCTTCGCCTTTCTTACTTTTATTTCCTCTTCCGACTCGTCTCAATCAGCGCTTCCATCGCTACTTTTATCTCTTGATGATACAATTTGAATTTCACGGCTGAACGATGCCGACGATAACGCTATGTCAATGAAAAAAAATCAGCAAATAAAGTAGGAAGCGTTTGATTTAAAAAGAAGTTGCTGCACACTCTTTGAGGTATTATTTTATTAAAGTTTTGTTTTTGGTTTATCTCGACACTTCGTAAACATGTCTAGCAGGTGTCACTTGTTTTGGAACTTGGCCAATATTATTGCTCCGAGGAAAGCAAGAAAGGGACAAGATTTTATCGGATTAAAACCTACAGATGTTACTTACGTCATTCTAATAAATTGCGCTTTCTTTAACATTTTATACATATGACCTAAATAAGTAAAAATTATACAAGTTGTGACAAATGGAACAGCAGAAGAAAGAATTTATTAGAATAATATTACTTAGCAAAGAAGAGATTCAATGACATGTATATAGAAAAGCGAAAAATATTTGATTTATTGCAGGAATAATCCTCCAAGGTTCATTTTCGTGACGTTTATAAATTAACGTTATCAGCACCAGCATCATTAATGTACAAGCGGCTTGACCATCAACTTAAGTAAAAATATAGTTACTAAAAGTAATTAACTTCAATTTTGCAAAAACAAAAAGACTTGCACACATTTACTGGAATGCTCCATTGAAAGGATAATTAGAAAAAAGGTGATATAATGAAGGTAGCATCCGTAATGGATTTGGATGTACGAAAACCTATTATCGGAGTAACAACGATAGCACTGAGAAGAGCGAGTTGCTATAATTTGCTGGGGATCGTCCACCCTTCGATTAACGGGGCAACCTCAACCTATATTTTTTCCACTTAATGACGTCTTTAGCACGTAATGTCAACTGATAAAGCGGACTCTGATTTATGAGCGGTGATTTACGCATAAATTAATGACCCCAACGTTCAATATAGAAATGTTAAAGAAGAGTGCAGATGAAGCTGAACTAAAATGAGTCATTCATATTAAGGTGTGATTACGTAAATTATTGTTGTCGTAAATCAGGGAAGATGAAGTATGCAAATTATCTTTTAATCTATGTAAATGTCCAAGTGAATTAAATTACACTGGAAGTATTCTGAGGTCAGATAGCAATCTAACGTACGCTTGCGTATTTTGCTTTCAGCAGCACATCCTGCACCGTAATGTTATTTTGTCTGGGGAAACAATTTTTCGACAACCAAAATGTATAAATAACACCAAATTGTTATGAATTATTTCATAAAAATATAATGGTACTGTAATTATTTTTCGTAATATTGTTATTTATTTTTATTTTCAATAAATAAAGGCTATTCGCTGCGTTTTAACAACATCAATTTTTATTAAAATAATGCTTTGAAAATAAAATTAAAATCCTATCATTGAATAGATTTAAATATCTATTGTCCGTACTTTGGAGCAGTATATTTTAAATTTACTGCACAATGCAATATTAATATTTCAGGATCAATTCTTTACAAAGGTGTAAGTAATAGAAAAAGTTGGACACAACTTACATATGACGAATAATAAATTCTATTCATAAATCAGAGCCAAAATAGAGAAGCCAAAATTGAAAGATTCTCCCATAAATCATTTCAATAAAAGTGAAACGAAAGATATTGTACTTGAATAACTGCAAACGTAACTTTGTTAAAGTAATCTATTACAAAACTGCCCCCGCTTGTCGCTTAATTCTGCGCGGGCGAATGTCGCACAAATTTCATCTCGTCACGGCACTTCTCGAACTTTTTCCATCTTCCGACTGGCGTTCGCTTCGAAGCCTTTTCACGACCCCATATATAATTTCGTCGCCGCTGAACGCATATACCAGTCAAGAAACATGTTGATATTGGTGCAATTTCCTTTCCTAGACTAATAATGGATTGAATTATTTTGGTCTCGTACACGTTTCCGGGGAAAATATCGATGAGCTTTTAGCGACTGTTGTACGATCAATGCAACACCGAGAGCAACGACCGGTTACTCGAAACTCAATAATAACTGAATCGAGTAAAACTTTTATTACTACGTACTTTTATTACGGGTATGTGTAAATTAACGATCAACTTAACAAATTTTTTTCATCATATTAAATCAAATGGATTTTACATAAATAGTTAAAAATTTATCGATATTTATATATTTTGGCGAAAAATATGCACGTGCAAAGCTCAAGTTGCTGGAACTCTTTTACACCGCTGGAGCTCCTTCGATGTGGCAATGCCTTGGCAACATATTGCGATCCGGTTGCCGTTGCTCAGGTAACTTTAAAGGAAATTCGTCTCTTCCTAGTACTGCAAAAAGATGCTTTGCAATCAGAGACAAGATGAAGCTGTGGAGAATATGCACCTTCGCTACAAATATTGAAAGTCTGACAGCCTAGGATAGAATAGCATCCTTGACATATACTTGGAAGAAAATAGTGTAAGTTATCAATTTTCCATCTTTTGACAAAGATTCGTACCAAGTTGACTGGAAATAACAATTTTTTCTAAACAAAAATTGCGAAAAAATTTAACTCTGACGATCTGTTATTTTTTTTAAAGGAAAAAGCTGGTAGTTCTAGTTGGTTAAGATAAACAAAGCATTCATTATAATCGGTAATTACGTAAAGAAGAAAATTTCAAGAACGCACTTCTTGAACTTGAACGATTTCCATTGATAAAGTACTTTGAAGAGCCTAACTTACTTTTCTTAAGAAAAGGAAGTCCAGAATAATTAAATAATGGGGTGAATATAAAACTCCCGCTGGTAAAAGTGAAACAACGAATTCCGAGCAAACAAATTCCCAAGGGAAGTTCCACCCCCGTTAACGAATGTTACGCAACAGGAAGAAAATATATTTAGCCAGAAAGTTTCCTGAGTCGTAATGCCCGGATGCCCTCCTCTTCATCGCGAATCCATATTTCATTCTCGCGTCCATTGTGGCTTACGAGCCAACGTGTGAGCAGTTTCGCCTGCATCAGTCGCGCTTTAAATGAGGAATCCATTCCGCGACACCGAGTGGACGTAAAATTCGAGAAGCGGCCTATTTATGGCTTCGTATATCGAAGCAGCGAGGCGTGACAGATGCGTGCCTCCACTGGGCTCCATTCGATTGGGCCGGCGCCACGTGACGAAGATGATAGGCCCTAGCAGTTAGTCAGGCACGCGGGGTATGCAAAGTGCTCGCCGCGGCTTTTCAATATGCGCCGGCTGAAGCGGCTGGAGCCGCCGAACACGGCCAGCCGGATCCCCGATGCACTTTTTAATGAAGGGAGAGCCGCGAACTTTCGGCTCGCGAGATAGGTTTACGCGCTGGGATGCCGGATGACGAGGGAAATTAAAAAACGGAAATCGCCTCCCCGCGCGCTGCCAGTCGAGGCTTATGCGCCGCTATATTTTTCCGACTGTCCACGCTCGAGGACTAAAAGTGGGACGCTCGGAAAAAGTTTTGTTAGTTTCACCTTGAGCTATGAACCTGGACGAGCAAAAACGTTTGCTGCCTTTTTTTACTCTCATGGGGGAATTTGCCTTTTTATTACGTAATTCGAGTACTGATGCTGCGAGTGTCTGTTGCATTTTTTTATTTCGCGAAAATGCCTCAATACGGCGAGGAAGAATTTTTCCATACTGCGAGAACGTTGCCTCTCTATTGGGTATTTTATATGAAAATGATTTTTCGATCGAATGCAAATGGAACATTTGACAGATGTCTAGGTTTCAAACAATGTCATTTTATTTTTACACTTGCATCCTTTTTCGATTGTTGATATTCATCCTTTTAGTGCGATAAAAGCTCCTCCCGTAAAAAACATTTTTTTTATCATTCATCAACTCAACAATTTGTAATCCGCGTTAAAGGCGCACGTAAAATATTTCGCACGAATAAGAAATAAAACTTTGTTTGCGGAAAAACGTTTAAATAAAAAGTTTCAATAATTGATCAATTATTAACATAATGAAGAAAGTTGGAAGAGCAGTTAAAAGTATATTGTTTGGAGTGAAACTCGGAAGAAACCCGTATCGTCGCGAACACGGAAGGCCTGACCAAATGAATTTCTACTGCCGTGGAGTTTAAATTTTTCGCCGAAGTTGGCCGGCCGAAGTGCGCAACTTGGGCTTTAATGAATGTACTTGGGAAGTTCCCCGGCGCTTGTTTGCAGTATGTAGTCCCGAGGCCTTGGAAAAATCGAAAGCGAGGGTGGCTTGTACACTCTCGATCAAAACAGAGCACTTACGGGACAAAAATAGTTTCCGCAAGGGGGGAGGCCAGTGCAGCCCGTTCCCTCGAAAAAAGGCACGTAACGATCTTAGAACCAGCGCCGGTAAACTTCCGAGCGATATGTAGTCCGAGGAGTCGCTCGCTCCTCGAGGAGGATCCGCGAGAGAAAAGTTTCCCATCCCCGTACCCCTGCTCATTCAGCGTATAAACGATATTTCCAATTCCCCGCCCGAGAGCGAGGAGGGAGGAGGAGAACTTTGCCCGACTCTTCCAGGCGAAATCTCTCCGGTTATAAAACAATGATCGAAAGCCGCATTCCGGTGTCGTTCCCCCTTCCCCGCACCCCCGCCGGTGCCACGTCTACCCCGCGGCCTTGCCGTGTAACCGACCCCGGCGTCCGAGTGAATCTTTTCGAACAGCCTTTTCTATATACATGCAGATTTTACGCCGCGCCATTTCGAGTGCCCCATAAAGGACACCTTCGACCACGCTTCAACACTCAAATGAAAGTTCGCATAAAATCTCCATTAAGTCGAAATCACTGTCTTGCCAGCGTTTGCCTTTCGGAGGGGTAGCGAAAATTTCGTTGGATTCATTAGGAATTAAGCGGGGCCAAGTATTTGAAATTTTGAGAACGCGCTACGAGCGGTACGTGAGATTCGAAGCAATCGGTATTTGCCGTATATAATGGAACTGCTGCAAATAAAAATTCTTTCTATTGATTTTTCTGAGTGAAGAAACAATCGTGAAGTTCAAAAAAGAAAATAAGAGAAGTATCCCGTGCTTTCTTTTATTTATAGAGCAGTACTTTTTTCATCGATATGAATCCTTTTGAGACCCCTAGAATAAGAGGTGCGTTAAAGTGCAGCTATTAATGCAATCAAAATGCATTCTGTCTTTGCTTTGTTGTTGATCGTTTTCTTTTAATATTGTATTTCTATAGATGCTTCGTTGGAAAAACTACTCAGACGGCTTTTCAACAATGTCTTGGAGCTTTGTTTATAAAGTAGAAATATTAAAAAATATTTCACATTCGGAAAATGTCAGCAGTAAAATAAATGTAATAAAGTAAGTTAGTTGAATAAACAGCTGCTTTTATATAGTTGGTAAAAAGCCAATTTTAGTATTCAGTGCGTATTTTCCCTCATTACAAGTCTGATTGCATCTAACGAAGGTTAACTTGGGCGCAAAACACAATGAAACGAACTCGCCAATAAAAAGTGCAGGGAGTCATTAAGCTCTCGTTAAAGTATAAAAAAAGAGAAAAAGAGAAAAAGAGAAAAAGAGGCTGGTCTTAAAGCGGTAAAGAGTATTTAGTCGGTGCGAGGGCGGAAGGAAGAGCGATGAATTAACGCTCAGCTGGGTGGGCCGATATTTTAACGAGGCAGGGCAGGAAGGGCGCCAGCTTAAATTCCCGCTATCTGCGCATCCGGGAAAGAGGATTCGGGGCCGCCCGGACAACGGGCCGATCCCCTGATGAGTGCCTACGCGGAGCGCGCCGCCCGATGAAATGGAATTAACGCCGGCCAGTGAGCGCTCCCCGACTCCCGAGGCAGAATCAGCTGATAACGCGGCCGAAGGGGGGAGGTGCTCACTGAGGGGGTCGCCCGCCCGATTATCCACGCGGTCCAACTTTCAGTCGACCTCAAAGCCCTGCGAATCTCGACGCAGCGCTTCCGGGACTGGAGCGCGCAGACCGCCGGGGAACTGCTCCGAAGACGGAGCGACTCTTCCAATTAGACCGGGGAACCCGGGATGTTCGATCCTCGAGGTGTCCCCCAGGGCCCGGCCGGACGATGAAGGCTCGCTTCAATGAATGTGGTAATTGGATTTATTGGGACGGACCGAGGAAGCCGGATGTCGAATGCCGGGAAACTTTGTTACAATGAGGCGCTTAGGCAAAAATAACGTTCATCATGTACACCTTCCTGTAGACGAGCGATTCAGCTGAAAATTCGCAGATACTCCTACCCTATTGGACTTTACTGAATGATAAGGAAATGAAAATAAAAGTGTGGTAGGGATTTTTTTACAGATCGGCTGCCACGGCGCATTTAATTGAAAGAAAAATGTAGTTTTATTAGCAGCTTAAAAAGATAAATCTAGCGTATTTCCGAGTTTTCGTAGTAAGAGGATTATTTTTTATTCGATAAATATACGTACCTACTACGATAATCCAGATGTCTACCTTCAATTGGTTACACATATTTGCTCGGAAAACAATAAAGTACAGTAAGTGTCCATCGAAACTTAGTTTTAATTTACCTCTCAATTGTATACGACGATCAAAATTTGTAACGCGATAAGTAGCATACAATTCTCTGTGTTACAGGTGAAACTCCAAGGGGAGATCGTTGTGTTCACGTAGCGCAAACAAACAATATCGCGATCGGGACATTGAATACGAAGTAGAGAGAGAAGGAGAGAGGGAGAAAAATCCAAGAGGATCAGAAAGGGAAGAGTGCACCCCAGGTCCCGAGCCAGAGAAAGAGTCAATTGAGCAATAGAGTGGATCATGTTTTAAACCTCTGGGACTCGAAAGTCTTCGATATCACTGAATGACAGCAAATACCCTCATGACAAATTCAACAATTTTGATATGTTTGCACCGAATCAATTAAAATTTGATTATTCTTCTACATAACAAATGACAATGAGAGTCATTGGAATATTGACAACAGTTTCGAATGTACATCAGATGTAAATTGCAATGCACATTGACAACGACAGAGCTAATTAAGTTCGTAGTGAAGGTAGAAAATTATTTTTATATTTAATGTTGAACGTACTAACGAGGCACTACAATGCAATATTCACTACTTCTACTTGGCTCACGAGCTGACGGAAATTTAAATTAAAAATATGCATAATGTTAATATTAAAAGAAAGTTTTGCACGTTCTTTAGTTTTAAATTGTTTTAGAAGCAATTAATTTTTCACATGCAAGCTTTTATGAAAAAACTAAGCGAAATGCATGTGAAACGAACGAAATTCTCTTATTTAAATAAAGTCGAGTCAGCTTGATTTCTCCGTAGAACGTTTTTCTCTTTGAACGAAATCTTCCTGGATGTGCGCCCCGCCCGAGCTACGTATATTCCATTCGATGACCCCTTTCTCTTATTTTTCATGTTAAGAACACTTTTTACTTAGTGCATTTTAGATTTTCCATTTCTAACAAAACCGATGCTAAACTTTGTCATTGTCTTTTTTATACCCTCTTACTTGATCTTGATAGAAGGTCATTTACTTTCGTGACATGCGCCAGGTACATTTTCTTGAAAGTCAATTTGTTTTCCTTGATTTTAAATAACATTGCACATTCACTTAAAGTGAAATAACATAAAGAAACTGATGCATTAGCTTAAATTGTTACTTGTCTCTGTAATCTCTCAGATTAAAAGTCAAATTTCGCGACTCCTTTGACGAAAATTCTTCAGACTTAAATCGCAAACGTAATTATTGCAACTGCGCAGAAACAATAAATTCTCCCAGAATGGGGTGTAAAAGTACTTTACCGAGAAATCACTCGGCGCCTTAATGAAAACATAATTGCCTAGAGTGCGTTCCCTCTTTCGTCTCGCTTTTTCCCCATTCCGCTGGATGGATGAGTCCCGCGATTTTCTTCACGCTGCCGGCGGCGCGACAGCCGCTTCGAGAAGCAAAAAAGAAGAAAGAAGAACACGGACTCGGCCTCGGTATTGAAAAACTGTTTGGCAGGTTTGGTCGAGCACGAAGGCCGGCGCCTCATCGGAATTTCAGGCGGAAAAAAACGAACGAAATGAAAAATACGAGGAAACGCTTTGCCGGCGAGCGCGCGATAAACGTTCCGAGCGACGGATTACGCCGCCCCATTAGCAGCCTCGTAAGTTCCGATCCGAAAAGGGGAGAGGAGAGAAGGGGCCGAGGCTGCAGTAGTGGACACGAAGTTAAACAGAAAGAGGAAGAGGCAGACAAACAGATGAGCGGGCAGACAAATGTGAACGGCAGTGGGCGGTGGGTGGGAAAAACACGGCAGGGGGAATTTAAATTTAAATTCAAAATAGTGTAACTTTGCCGCTTGTTTGTGCAAGAAGAAAATTGCGCTCAAGTCAGCACGAGCTGGCGAACATTTTCATTTGCAGATGACAGAAGCATGCCGATGAAGTGGCAATGCCACAATTTTTTTACCTCTGACTGCCACCGAGCGCGCATTATATTACTTTCTGTTTATTTTATACCGTTGAATATCGTCTGCTCATTTTTTCACATTTTATTTTATTCTTACATTTTACATGCTTCTCGTTCATATTTATTATTAAAATACATTTTTATTAAAGCCTTGAAATGTCAAAAATTCATTATTTTTCGCGCTTATCGTCAAAGAGATTTTTTCAATGATTCAGTCCCTTTGACACTGCGTTTGAGAAAAGAAAACTATGTGACAGCTTTACGTAGATTTAAATTTCCTTTTGCAATTTTTACAAAAAAAGGAATAATCCTTTTCTTTGAAGATTGAATAACGGTAGGAAAAAAGTTGAAACCTCCATCATATAGGAGTGCCCCAATTATTGCTTGTTATTGAAGTAATTGAAAAAGGCGGTTCTAATTAAACAGCATAATTGTCGAAAAAATAGCGTACATCAAGTCGGTCAGTTTTCGCGTTGTCGAGCGCCGTCCACCGCGACCAATATACAACGGGGGGATCCAATAAAACAGGACATGCGGGGCAAAAGGAGTAAAGAAAACGCGGCTCAGCCCCAAGTGCGAGGCAGAGAAAGCGCGGAAACGAGAGGTGGGAGGGCTGTAAAAGTCGACAAGGAGAAAAAGAATACAGGACGCACACGGGGGATCGAGGCACCTACACGCCCGTAACGAGCGCGACGCCGGCGAAGCTGCCTCGTAGGCGTTATCGCCCCCACCCCCTTCTCCATCCGTCACTCTAATGAATCGTTCTTGTTACGTGCCACTTCTAATTAAAAGATATATATATTTATTAAGTGACGAGCGCGCGCTCTCCCGCCTAGCCCGGCAATTTACAAGAGATGTTTGTCAGGCTTGATTGGCGCGGCGAGTCCCGCGCGCCGGCAGTTTTCAGTCGCTCCGCGCGGCCGGCCGGCGATCATCCGAAAATATACGGCCGAGCCGGAACTTTCCGGCCTATTTGTTACGCCGCGAAAAATCTATGGGTCGCACGCCGAGCTGTTACGCCATAACGACGGGCTTAAATCAGCGGCAACAAAAGTGCTTCCAAAGTGATTGAGGACCGAATCGCCGAGAGCAAGGCGCGGAGATTTAATATCGCCGAGCCGTGGATTTAAGATGCTGCCAGTCTTCGCGGCGACTCGGACGCGGCATCCCCTCTGCAGAATCGAGCCTCGAGTTCAGCATTTGTGGGCCACTGTTTCATTTCAATTCGGACATTCTCACTAGAATCTACTTACTTTTTAAGCAACAATTGTGTTATTTTAATGCGACAAAGAAATCTTTATTTTATGAAAGAGGGCTTTAACGATTAATATTCAAAATGGAAAATAAATATTACAGTTACTTACGTTTAATTTTGTGCTTGAATTATCCGAGAATGTAGCTTCAACAATCTCGATAAATGTTTAAGCGAGGAAAGACGCTTACACTTGTAATTACTTATGTGCGTATAAAATCTGGTGAAACTCCCGCGGGGTTGCTACGCAGCATCCAATCGCCGAGAGATTGAGGCGCGCATGAAAAATTGAAGCGAACCGAAAAAAATTACTATTTCAGAATAGAAATCAGAGCTCGAGGTCCGTGAACGAAAGGCGGACATTAAACAGAGTCCCGCGATCTTCATGAAAAATTTCCGCGGGTCCTGGCTTTAAGGCAGTGACGACGGTCTGGGGGTGGGGGGTTCAAGAGAAGCGAGAAAAAAAGGCCTCGCGGCCCCCTCGGGAACGCGGAATTAAGAAAGAAAACGGATAAAACCGGGTGGCCGGGAGAATAAAAGCGAAAAGACGAAAAGTCAAGCTCGCTCGCTAATAATTCAGCGACTCCAATATTTAAGGCAGACGCGCCGGAGACCAATGTGCCAAAAGCGTCGAGACGTCCCTTCCACTTCCGATCTCCCCCCTCCCCCCTCTAGTCTCGGCGAGTTCTTTTCCTTTCTTTTCGCTCGGCGGGTAGGCTCTCGCGGTGGTGCGGTGAAACCCCGGTGAAAGATTCAAGGGAAACCCGGGAACGCACCCGCAGCTGCACGCCGGCTGAGGAATCTAATCGAGAATGATTCGGAGGCCGCGCTGCAGCACCGCCTCTGTGTTAGTGGCGGGCTTCGCGATTCGATCAAAGCTCACTGTTCGAGCCTTTCCGCCCGCCGGCGAAAAAGTGGAATTCGCGGCGGAGTGGTTTTTCAAAAATGTGCTCCGATTTAAATATCCAAATATCAAACTTCGCTCTGACAAATGTCCCGATTTCAAACGGAAATGCTGTGTATTTCTTGTGTATACTCACTTTTTTTATTGGTTATTTCTTGACAAATTTAAATTTCAAAACTTGTAAATGAATGAAAAAATTTAATTAATATTATAATATCACCTAATAAATAAAAACTGCACCGATTAAGAATCAATGGTCTTATATTGATTGCTCACTTAATAAAATAAAAGAAAATTGTGCGACGCTTCTGACTGAAATCTATCAAGTCCGATTTCATCAGACAATAGTAACAATCAAGCCGTAAATCACGGAACTCGGGACAAATTGCGAATTCGATCTTAAACAGTAAGTCGTTAAATCTATGCATAAATTTGAAGACGTCGCAAGAAATTCAATTTAGTTTGAACAAAAAGGACAATACGACATTAAGACAAGACAATGAGAAATTAAGCAGCGTAAACTTTTAATTATTTCAATTATAATATTATCTATATTACAAAAGTAGATTATGCTCTGAATAAAATACTATGCCATCATTTACATTCAGTTATTTACGGATAAACAAAACAAATAAAATTTATATTTTTGAAAACATTAATTTCACTAAGGAAAATGAAGAATAAAAGTAAACGCAAGATACGCTATCGAAGTTCAGTAAATAAGCATTAACGCACGAGTGCAAAAGAGCGTTTTAAAACAAAGCTAAAGAAATAAATGACTTTCGTGACACGAAAAAAATGTTGGAAAACTCATTTCTCAATTGATCGAGCCGAAGGTCTGTTAGTTCGATCGCAGCGCTCCCTCGTAAAAGCGTAGTCGCTTCGGTGTGATTTTCCTCATCCGTACCCAAATGCGCCCACGAGCATCCTCGGATTTTTGCTCGGGACGAAGTCGAAGCGGGGTGGAGCGCGACCGAGGGCGCAGGTGAGTGGAGACTCGGAGTCCCTGAATAATCCACGGGCTCGAATCGCTCAAAGTGGCATTGATCAGGTGTGTGTCGCGTGCAGACAATCAGCGGGCGCGGGCTCGCTGTCGCCCGTATGCATATGCATGCAGAGGCGCACGCGAGCCGCCGGGGCTGACGCTCGTTAAGCGGCATGAAAAGCAATTAGGCGTAAAAAGCCCACGGGAAAAGGGGGTCGAGGACTTTCGGGCGCGACTAGGCTCGCGAGCGCCGTTTGCATCGGCCGCGGCCGCCGCCACCGCCGCGACATCTTAATTGATCCCGTTTATTTCGAGAGCGCAGTTTTGCCGCCCGCGCCCCCACCCGAGCCCCGGTTATTGCGCCCGGCGATCGAAATTTTCTCTCCAATGGCCGGCTCGCTTTCTCGATCCTTTGCACGCTGTCGCGTCGTTACCCGCGACGCTTTGTCTTGTTTCCTTTCCAATTTGCGAGGTGCTGCAGCCAGCGCGCCACACCTATACTTTCATTATCGACACTGCTTTTATTTTTTATCAAAAATTCCTACGCCGATTAATATTGATTTGAGCACTTCACTTTTTTTTAGGATATAATATTTAGGATTGTTTTTCATGAAAAATTCTCTGCTTTGTGTGCCTCTTGAAAAAGGAAAAGAACGGTTCACTAGATGTTATCTAAAAGTACTTTTGATCGAGCATTTGGAGAGTATTCCCGGCAATTAGTCAATCAGAAAATTCCAACATCAGATATTTCCTCGCGTGAGAGCACGTAAATCCGCAGCACATCTAAGCCATCGCCATGCAAACATTGTACACTTGATGAAGATTTAAAAGCTTTTATTCCAACGTAGCATCGTTCTTAATTCCACATACATTTTCTCTATGAAATTTTTTTCGAGGCTCCATTCGGTTTTAATCTGCATTTGATCTGATTGTTATTCACTACATCTATAGAGAGTTTCAATTTTATCAATTTTGTAAGTAAACTTTTTTCAGCCGAAATGTTCCATGCTTTTTATTTTGCGTTTTTCCTAGCGATTACCTACGCTCTTTTAAAATTGTTTGGTCACGTAAAGAATAATTCCGGACAATATCCGAACCGAGTGTACTTTGAGTGCAGTAAAGTTTAACGGATTCTTAAGCACTGCTCGAGCGATTCATCACAGCCGTCCGCATAATTCAACACGTTAGCCCGACATTCCAGTCGCCGATGAAAATTAATAGCTATCACGCGGTGGCGTAATTAACGCAAAGAGAAAAAAGCCGACGCGAAAACACAGACGCCTCGGCCTTTGTTCGGCCCTTTTCATCCGCAGTCAGGCCGACTGGCGTCTCCCCTTTCACCTCCGGCCGCCGCGCACGTTTCATGAATATTTGAGTGGCTTAAATTTTTCGAAAAGCGCAACCCCTTCAAAGGCATCGTCAGAGCTACCGCGCGCTCATATTTCTCCATGGCTCGCATGTAGGGAAAACGCGGACTCTCACTTCCACCCTCAATAAAGCTTCCCTCCCGGCCGCGCGCCCACCTCACGTGCGCGCCGCCTCGCGTGCTTGCATTATGTACGCTCGAGCGCTACATGCGCGAAATGGGCAAAAACGGGCCGCGACGCTGGGCGGAATTCAAATTGCTTCGCGCAACGAGCCAATGATCTCGCGGGCCTGATGACTCCTCGTTCTTTCTCGAGGCGGCATGTCGCCTGGCTTTACGGTCGGCGTCGGTTAACTTTTATAAGCCCACTGCACATTTCGCTTCTAACGAATTTATTTTTCTCAAATTTATTATCCAAATTAAATATCTAGTTGTGATTGGAAGTTTCTTAATTTACAAGGGAGAGCGGGCACAGCCTAAATATGTTTCATTTACTATGAAAAAATTTACACATTGAAAAATTCAGAAATACATCAATATAATAACTGTGACAAATTCATAGCAAACGAAACACTTTTGATGGTGTGTGTAGCTCGTTATGCTTTGCTCTCCTGATTTACAATCGTAAACTACGTAAAACACACAAGTTTCCCAAAATTGATTCCTTTTCCCCTTTAATTTTTAGCAAAAAGTCCAGGTCGAAGATGCGCCCGACAGTTAAAATTTGAAAGGTAGCCGAAGTACTCGAGCAGAGGCGGGAACACATTGCCGGGGGTGGCGCAGCTCGCCCCGGACCGCAAAGGAGCTTCCGAAGGCGCGCGACGACGCTGCGGGTAACGCAGGTAACGCTTGGCGCTCACGCTCTTGGGCCACTCACCTCGCACTCGGCTCCGTCTCCCTCCTTCCTGCTGCCAGTCTCGCGCACTTCAGCTGCTCGACAAGGTCCGAGGCCCGGGCGGCGTCCTCGCGGTCATCGCGCCCCGCCGACGAGCCCGTCGCCTCCGGGCTCGCCTCGACGCTGGATCTGGCGCTCCTTTGAGAGAGCCGAGAGCACCTCAAACGCGGCCGACCACTGGCATTGCTGCTTGCAGGCGGCACTCTGCGCAAAAGTACACCTGCTCAATGGGACACTGCTGACCCGGTGATCCGCGGGAGCCACCCGAGCCGCGATCGCCGCAGAGGCGGCTCTAATCCGCTTTTTTATTTTCAATTTCTATTGTTATCTTTTTCAGAGTTGCTTATTTTTAGACTATTGTGCTTTATAACTCCGGGATTTTTTGCTTTTGTTCGCGACAATGCCGACTGCTGGATTCTATATCACGATTGTTTTCGGAACTCATAAAAACGTTCGAAAATTCGTTTCCGACTTTTTCAAAAAATAACTGCAGCATTTAATTTTTTACAGGAAAAAGAATGGCAATTAATTGAAAATAAAAAAGCATGTTAACACGTATAGGCGTGTTATTTCAGTAATGATTATTTCAAGTTAACATTGCTGAAGTAATTGCGCGTGAAACAAATCGCATAATGGTTAACACACGAAATTCAATACGCGTATCCACATTGGAATGCATAAATCGTATCGAATTTCAACGTCCATTAACAGAAACAATTAAGCGCGCAATTAAAAGCACTATCCCTGCATTATAACGATCTAATCTCGCACGTGAAAAAATTCCGAGATGAACTTGTAAATTTAGCACATTCCACATACGCCGCCCGGCATTCCGACAATGCCGGCGGCACGTGACGGAAATACTTGACTGGCCGGGGCGAAAAAATAAACCGGGGGAAAAAGAGAGGCTCCAGAGCCGGAGGAATCTTCGGGCCGTCTCGAGCCCGGCCAAGTACTTCCGCGGCGCGCCGGGAATACGAAAGGCGGCGAGGTGGCGCGGCGCGATCGGGCCGCGCGATCATCGATCATTCGGGCTCGGGTGCCTCCTGGGCTCCTCTCGCGCACCTGCGGACGCGGGACCACGTGCACTGCTCGGCCCTGCGGGCGGACGGGGTGGCGTGCGCCCTCAGCGACGGCGAACGCGATACTGGCCGAGGAGCGCGCTCGGCGCCGCCGGCACTCGAGACGCGGGTGCGCGCGTCGCGGGGGTGTCGGCGGCGGAGGGAGAGACGAGCGCCGCCGTCGCCGCCGCCGCCGGCCGGCGTTTCTCCGTCCTCCGACACTTTCGCCTTGCGCGCGCGTTAATCGCCCGTGAGCGCCGGCCGTTTTTTATGAAAAATTACGGCCGCCCTTGAGCGCCGAGGGCCCGGCATTTTTTAATCAACTTAGGGAGACGCGACTGGAGTTTAAACTCGCGAGATTGCCGAGTAATAGGGAACGGCCATTTTTAAATCGACTATCGATACAATATCTTTTCCTGTCGATTGCTCTGCTGAAAATTGGCGCGCAGAATTTATTTTAATTAGCTGCCGTTTAAATCTTCCTAAGAAATAATCCTAAAAGGCCCGTAACCGCTAGAGCTGGCTAACAGAAGCTTGATTCGGAAAATCCGTTTAATATCTTTTCACGAAATAACTCTGGTCTTCGTCCTTTTCTTTGTTCCTTTTTACCTTGGTCATTCAGTGATATACCCCGATCTATTCATCCGACTAATTGCCGCTTACGGTCACTTCTCCCTAAATTGGGTTTTACCTCGCTCATTTTTAGTCATTTATTCTTTCAGAGTGAGTCGGAAAGCTTTCCAGAATACTGTAATACTAACATTTTACGTTGAATCTAGAAGCGTTTGCGAGCTTTCGAAGCTTAAATGAGGAGAGATTGGCAGGGACAGAAATCAGCTAATTGCAAATATGTTATGGTATCGTGCCTGCAAAAAGATAAGCTACACATATATGTACAAGTGCTTTTATGTGCAACTATGATATTCAATCACTTTAATTAGTTTGGAACGCATTAAATTATTCGATAATGTTAAAAATATTCGATTTGTTAAAGAATAAACTATAAATATACAGAAAGAAAAGCAAGCAAGTGAATTAATATGATAATTGATGAATGAGATTTTTATTTGAAAGTGCTATAAAGTAAGTTGAGCTGTCTCTTGTGAAAGGATGGGGCTGTCACTCGGAGAATTCATTAAAAGGCCCTGCTTTTCCCGGACATCATTAAACAAGAAGCGCATGAATATATTCATAAAAGCTATTTGTGATATATACATTAACAGTAGAATTCAGTTAGTTCGTTCTTCTCCAGTGTGATAATCAGCCTTTCTTTGGCGAATGCGAAAGAAAAAAGCATAATCATCGGGATTTAATAGACTGATAGTTTCTAAAAGTTTATTTATTTATAATTATCCCCAATTACTGTAGTGATATATTGCAAAAGTCGATGTTCCATACCCGAAACAGCTTCCGATTGATCACAGATGCAATGTTGACTGAGGCTACAAAAAGTAATAATCGAAAAACGTTTTTAAGTCTTAATTCATTTAGATGCATTGATTGCAATTGATTGTATAATTAATTTATTTGGAGAATCTTTAATTACACTATAAAGACTTAATAAGTTTGAGGAAAAACTGCAGTAAATTATCTTTCATCGAAGGATCAATATCAGCCAGTCTCGCATGGTGAAAATACTGTCCGAGGCATGTTGCGACGACGCGCCGAGAAATTTGTCGAGCGCGGGTAGCGCGGGAGCCGATATTGAAATGCATATTTCTCGCGTTCCCCGCGTCATCGGACGCGCGGAAACAGAGAGGCCAATCCGCCTACCTCTCCGGCATCCCGCGCAAAGCGTCGCGACATTTTTCAGCGAGCGAGAAGCTTTATTGACCCGCGGCAGCTGCCACGGCAGCGGGACCAGGCTCGCTCTCTCGATGAACTAAGATGCCTAAACCAAAGCGGAAACGTCGAGCGCAGAGAGATACATTTCCCATGAGCGTGGCGCCAAGCGTCTATCGCCGAGGAGTACCTCGCGTCGCGCGGCAAAAATCCTGGAAGAGCGAGGAGTGGCTGCTCGGCAGCGAGGAAATGCGGAAGGTCTCGAGATGCCGTCTTCCGAGGTAAGATCCTAGAATTTCGATCCTTCAATTTTCAAGTTTACTTTTTCAAAGGACTACTGTAATTTATTTTCAAATGAATACTTAAATACAGGAGAGTTAGCTGTTTGCATGTCTCATCTTATTTTATTTAAGAAATTTCTTTTAGCAATTTTAGGCATCATATATTACATTAAAAACAAATTAAAATAGTAATTAACAATTTGAAAAATGGAATTCAAGAAATGAGTGTAAAAATTACCTTTTTGATACCTTCAAAATAAACTAGACTTCTGAACGTAACTGTACCCAAAGTCTCAGGCATTTCCTCTAATTTCAAGGAATTTCCTTTACCTCCGGAAAAAAGTAAGCATCATACAATGCTCCTCAGAATTTTTTGCAAAAAGCAGTAAAGAAAAAGAGCCTCGAAAACGATAGACGCGTGCCGGAGGGTGTAGAACAACGAGGAAGCGACGCGTAAGCGCGCGGGAGAAAGAAAAGAGAGATTGCACGATCAATCAAGAGATTGTCCTGGTGCAAAAGCGAGGAGCCGTCTCACGGAATAGTCTCGCCGCGACAAAATATGCACATAAACGCGGCCCGCTTTTGCTCTGTCCCCGGACCCTCGAAGGCCCCCTCGAAGACGCATTCGCGGCTTTGCGCGCTTGCAGCCCTCTTTTTGCCGAGGCGCGATGTAGAGCACCGAGGGATCGATCGCAGCTTCGGATAAAAACGCACTCGTTCGCACTGTTCCTTTTTTTCGCCGATTCGCACTACGGAATTGATATTGAAGCGCGGAGAGGGTGGCTTGCGGAAATTAATGACCTGCCACGTTCAGCAGGATCAGTCGGCGACATCGTGTGAGAAATGTTTTCTTATTATAGAAAAATCTGGTTTTCGTACCGTGCTGTGACTTTTCTATACTACTGTAAGGAACAAGATAATTTTGTTTTTCAAAATCTCCCGAATTGTATTTTATCACAAATATCAATATATTTAAAAACCTCGAAGCCCGCATTTCTTCCTTTGTGATTTTAGAAATGTGTACCGCCGCAGGAATGTATTTTATGAAAATAAATCGAAAGTATGTTTTAAGTAGTAACAGTCTCGATGCGACAGACGACTTTCTTATTTTTATTTCGATATTATTTTTAATTTACAAACATACAGCTTTTTCTTAATCAAATTTTTCAATGCAAACCAACTTATTAGCTAACAAAAAAACATAAACATTACTAAATGCGATTATTTCATTAGTTAATTACATATGATCAATATTTGCGTTAATAGACAAATGGATAAATGATGGTGGAGGAATAAATAAAAAGCGACTCGAGTAACCTTCTCGCATTGAGAAGCTTTTATATCTTCGTGGAAAGTGTAAACTCTGTGCTATCACTTAAAATGATTCTCACAAAGGGGCACGCTTACGTTTGAAATCCTTCTGTTTCATTGCGGATTGTTTTTATTTGCAATGTAGCCAAGTGGAGCAGCTTTGTTTCGAAATCTTCTGGTTTTTGCGGTATCTGATGACAGAAGGGGAAAAGAACACAAATGCATCAACGGTGCAGACGCTGGTAAAAGCTGCGATATACGGCACATAAACGCTGACGATACTTTGTATTCAACAGTAGTCAAAACAAAGCTTCGCGCACTTTATGTCTTCAATTTATAATTCCTTATTTTTACTAACTTTTGAATTAGTTCTTTTTCTTCCTATAATTAATTAGGTTAAAATTAACGATATCAAAAATACTGATTTATAAAATACTTGCGGAATAAAATGCTGGTAGATAAAGATTCATTTTAATGAGTAGTTATTATAAAGTATAGAATTGCATCATGAATACAATCACAACGAGAAAAATATCCGACGCAACAAAACTCAGAACCAATCAAAATCTTAAAAGGGACGATTTAAGAGAACTGCTCGGCAGTTAATTGGATGTTGCCAATGAAAAAAATGCATTCTGGTTTCTTTGCAGCTTTGTTTAAAAACTCTTTTGTTCCACGCTTTTGTGGTCATTTAATGATGACTTATTGCGCGAGAAAATGCGTGAAGATGAAATACACTCAGGAGCGATGAAATAAATAAAAGAAAAAAAAAAACAAAATTTCCCCCTTTACCTTTGTCGTACTGCCTTCCCAGCCTTTCCTCCCCCATCAACTGCGAGTACAATTACGCCACTTTTAAACCGACTGCACGAACTCTTGCGACCTTGGCATGCTTAATTCAGTACGAAGGGCTGCGCCGCATCGCCGTTGCACAAAACACAGCGTCCAATTAACGATGACGAAAGCCAGCCGCGCGCGGCGCGATCCCTCCTGCCGGCCCTCCTTCCCCGCCGCCCCGCCGCCCCGTGTTTTTCTTCTCTCCCCCTTTGTCCTTTCCCTTTTTGTCGTTCCACGCTCCTCCCCCGCCTTCACCCTCGCCCCGTTTTTTCCCAAACCCACGAGTAGCTCTCCGCTTTTGTAACCGTCTTTTCGCCTTTCTTGGCGCAGATTTTTTTCTCGCAAGTTTCAGCGTTGAATGGGCGCTAACGAATTAAAAATTCAGCCGGCCGGGTTGATGCCTGCCCGCCCTTAAAACCACGTGTAAACGCGGTAATGCGAATTAGGGCCAGTGAAAGAGCGCGAGGGGTACTTTGCATTAGCCGGACCGGGGTAAGCCGGCAGTTTCAGCGAGTCAATGACATTTACGCGCTAAACAAAAATACGCGCACTTTTGCGCTGACTGGCGCTGACTAAGTGCCGTGCCCTCAACGTGCTCTTGCACACTCCTTGTTTTGTTGTCATAGCATTTTTATTTATTACTAGACACTCTGGCTCCGGACTGGCCATTCAACTTTTAATGAAACTAGTTAAATCCTCGCTTGCTCGAAAGAATTGCAAAGCTTTTGAAAGCGTTTGTTTATGTACTCTCATAACATAATAAACAATCTTGTAAAAAACTACTTAGTTTCTTCTATACAGTAATTTATCGATGCACAGAGTTGCTGTAGAAAGTAGTCAATTTGGTGAGAAGCATTCTTTTTGCTTTAATGAAAATCAATGATTAATAAATACAATTAGTTAACGCAGAAAAGATGGAGCGGCCCTTATAGGAAAATAAGTTCTCAAAGCGAAATAAGGAGAACTCTTTTGCGGAAAAAAAGTCTATTATCCAGCCCACAATAAATTGCCTTTTCTCGCCACAAGCAAAGGCTCTTCGCGGTGAGAGATTTCCGTACCGGAAATAAAGTCATTGTCGTTCTCACGAAGGTAAACGGCGCTAATGCCGCCAGCAGCCTTTTGCCACCCCAGCAATTCCCCCCGCTGGCAATCTTCCCCTCGCATTATGAAATAAGCGCGCTTTTCCAGAACAGAGGAGAAAGTGATAGCGAGATGAGCTAAAATTGAAAGAGACCCTTAAAGGGAGCGGGAGGTATATAAAACAAATCATTGAGATATAGTGATAGAAAGAAAAGGTAAAAGAGAACAAGAGTGCCCTCCGCCCTTCCCCTCCCTCAAAGTCTGTTCGAAATCGTGTTTCAGCATCCCACGGGGAATCCCCTCTTAAATTCTCGGCAGTCTCTTACATTAGTTACGCCTTGGTACTTGCAGTCGAGTGCCACCTCCCACCCCCCGCGACTCCCCCGCGACTCCCCCGAAAGGTCGGGGCACCGGGAGGCACCGGGAGGCACCGGGAGGTAAGGCTTTCCGAAGCGGGAATTGATTCGGCTTTCGCCCCGACGAAATATCGTCGAGGCGTGATAAATACAAGGTGAGGCGGGTAGGGAGCGAGCCAGGTAGACTGCAAGCATCACCGAAAGGTCGTCGAGCGAGTATCGCGAGTCCGCCCGACCGTTTCGGCCGATCCACGCCGGGGGGCGGTGGGACGCGAGATACGGCGACGGAGATAAATGGACGCCGAGTTATCTGGCAGCTTAGCCGGCCTTCCCTTACGTTTTTCGCATCCCGCCGGATGTGTGTACATTAGAAAACAGATCCCCCCACGCTGTAGCGCGAATTAATTGGTCCTGTTTCCCGATAAATAATCGGCACTCGCTCACTTGGCTGGCTGCTGCAGATTATTAAAATTTTTTCCTCGCTGTGCATTTCGCACGCTTCTTTTTCTTTTCATTTTTCTGCGTTTATTAGTAAATTCTGTATGAGGATTACAGCAAATTCTGATTGTTTTTATTTTATCGTTAACATTGCGCATAACTGTTAGACTACATTAAACTCAATGCTTACGTGTGTTAGAATAATAATAACGGGATTCATTCGGTACGCATCGATGAATCTCAATATACACAACATAGATCACATCATTAACGATGCACTTCAACATTCTATAACATCTATGCTTCCACTGGAAAGACTAATATTATTTTCCTTTTGTATCATTAGCTATTTTGCTGTCTCTTGGTATATTTATCGATAAGAGATCGAGATTTCTTTATACGCATCATTTAAAATGCAGTTATAACGAGATAAAAAATATGAATCTAGTAAAAATTATAAAACTTTTTCGAGTTAACATCTCATTAAAATTGCTTATACCTTACGCAGCTCTTTGAAAAATAAAACATATTAAAATCAAGTATAAACAGAAAATTACTTGCGTTCGGTCGCGTAACAAGTTTCAGAAAAAATGGTACAACTCCCTTATTATGTATACAACATTATCTTCTGCGAATTGGTTTTCTCATGCAAAAGAGCTCGCATGAGACGGAACCGTGTACGAGAGCAACAAAAGACCGTCTTTGATTTCGAAGTCAATACAGCAAGAGCCATCTAGCAGAGGCAGAACGAGGTTTATATTTTTCAGTCTCTCTCCCTCTTTGTCTCTCCTTTTCTTTCACTCACTCCTTCACGCACACTGACCTCTCTTTCCCTCTTTTTCTCGGAGGCGAGCGCAATGTATCGTCGAAGATCAAGAGCCGTTATTACTGAACGATTTCACCTAATGCCTGTTTCTCTGCGTCTGTTCCGTCTACTTTTTCTTCCTCTGCCCGCAGTACATGCAGAGATGAATACCCATATTCACTTTTTCACCAACGTTTTATCGATATTCCTATATATATATAACGTGAAACTTTTTCTGAGTTTTTCTCCCTTTGTCAAGAAAATTCATCCCGGGTATTTTTCGACAAAATTACACTCCACTTGACTAAAAAAATGCTTTAAAAGAAAAACAATGTTCGACTAGCAAATTTTTTATGATTTCTGTGCCGTGCATATGAGTGCAACCTCGAAAGCAGCAGCCGGTCATTGTTGGATATTCCAATAATGAGGAGAATCACCGAGCAGGTAAGACTTTGTTTTATTCGCCGAGAAAGTTTTTTAATTTAAAAATTTTCCGTGAGCGTGCACTCGTTGAAGCGTTGAAAGAAGGATTTAATTAGGGATCTGAGGATCAATGAATCTTTTATCGCATAAAGCTTTTTTTCATTTGAAATGTTTGCAGCAACAATGAGTAAGCACAAGTCAAAGAAAAATTCAAACAATTAAAATCCTTTTTTTTTGCCGGAGATGCAATGCCCTACATCTACAATTTATTTTATTGCATACTTTATTGTTTGCTTACGATAGATTTTTTTGAAATTCAATTCTTCAGGTAAAATCGAAATAAATAATACAAACGCATTTATGTATCTCACGTAAATAATTAAAGAATGTTCGCAGCGAAAAACATACAAAAAAAGAGAAATTATTTTCCTCCTGATCTCTAGGAGATGAAAGAAAAATTCTAAATGAAAATCCACCTGTTCTTTCGTGTCATTATTTTTTATAAAAAGTCTTATTTAAATTATGCGCAACAACGCTGATAACCTTGGAATAATTAATTAATTAATCAATACGTTTTATCGGTTTTTTTAAATAATAAAGAACAAAAATAATACAATTGAATGTAGAATATATTTTTTATGCCTAAAGCGCATAAAAAATATTAAAAACCGACACCGTTCATTTGCCTAAACCACAGCCTCTCTATATCGCGTGGAATAATTTAATTCAATTAAATCATGCGTAATCATCGTAAGATGTTTCCGCTCTAAAAAAGATTTCACGTGCTTACTCAGCGTTGCGGTTGGCGGAGAACAATGGACACCCCGGGGATAAGCCATTACTCCCGATCTTCGAGACCTCGGTCAATGAAAAACAAAAAAAAACCGTGGGACCTTTTCTCCCTCGGGAAAAGCCTATACGAAGTCGCTCGGCGGGAAAAAGAGACGACCAAGAGCCGCGGAGTAGTAACCTGCAGCGGAGTAACCAGCGGCAACCCTTCGGAGGTCGCAAAGGATTTTCGTAAAACCGCTGAGTTTTCGCTGCGTCTTGGCATCGCGGCATCGCGTTGCCGCGTTCGCCGGTCTTGCGCAGCTCCTCGAAGTCAATGGCGTTCCCCGAGCGCGCTTTTTTTGCCCGGACGGCTCTAACCGGACGCGCGCGTACATGCGTATACGCCTGGCCTTCGCCCGAGCCGCCCGAGGTACCTATCGCGCGCGCACTTTGTCTTTGGCGGAGTGCTAGAAAAGGAGCACGGGGAGGACAGAGAAGAGAGAAGAGAGAAGAGAGAAGAGAGGGAGAGAGAGAGACGGCTGGTCGAGAAGGGGACGGTGTTTAATCAGGTTCGACTAGTTAGTTGGCAGGTGCGACGTACTCTCAAGTACCGTCGGCCGTCGTCGCCGTCGACGCCAGAAGTCCGGGAAACGCGCAGGCAGCCAGGAGAAAAAGACAAACGGACGGCGTGGAAGGGAGACGAGAGGGGGGACTCGCGAGCCCAGAGCGGCGCAAGAAATCAAAGCGACGTGTCCGGGGCCGGCAGACGTTCAGCGCTCGGAGAGAGAAAGAAGTACCGAGGGCTCTCACAACGCTATGCAGTTCAAGTCGTTCGCTTACGCCGCGCTTCTTTTTCACCTGCAAGAAGGAAATGCGTGTACGCGCGTCAATTTTTTCCTTTTCCTTTTCCTTTTCGCCGTGCCCGCTCTCCACGACCTGGAGTAGACATTTTTATGGACGCCGAGCTTCTTGGCCGCCTATTTAAATAATATACACTCTACTCCTTTAATTCATGCCTTCGGGCCTTCTGAAATCATTTTTATGAAATTTTTATGCTTCTTATTTCTGATGAACTTTTAGAACCCATTTAATTCGTTTAATCGGTAATTCCACAAAAAACCACTTAGGTTGGCTACTCAAAATTACGTGTATTCATGTGTGAAAATTGATTCAAAAAATGAATTTAACGATCACCACGGACTAATGTTTCGTTCTATTTGACTTGAAACAAAAGACATTGGTTCGTGCTGATCGTTAAATTCACGGCTTTTATTGATCATTTCATGACGCTGGATGAACGTATTAGACCTTTACACTCATGAAAGTATATTAACAAACCTTTCAAATGTACTTATTATGCTAATATAAGAATAGCCATTGATCTCGCAATATGCACTCTGCTTACATATGTATTATCTATCGTGAAAGGATCAGGATACCGATGAAAATTAGAGGCACGTCGACGATAAAACAAGCTTTCTAACATTACACTAGATAAAATATTTTAAATTTTTATTTAGATTTAAGTTAATTTAGATTTTTAAATAGATTAAAATATAAATGCTATATATATTATAATAACAGCTAACCTGAGTAGTTAAATTGATTTTTACTACATAAATTGTTTTATTTTACTGCAGAGTAGCACTAGAATTTCGTTAATGGATCATTAAGGTGACACAAGTTTGATCAAGGTTCAAGAGTCACTTTTTTAAAAAAGAACGCGATATTTAATATCGATTGATGCGAAAGCACAAAAAATGCGGTCAAAGGTAATTAAATTACATGAAAATTGTTTCCTTCTCACGAAGATCCTATGCAACGTGCTCAGTCTACTTAAAGTGACCTGCCGGCATACGTGTTATTAAATTAATTGCAGGTACTTTTTCTAATTCATTATTCGGTGTGCTCTATACATGATCTTAATACTTTTTTCAAACGCAACAACGATTAAATTTAATGCTAAAATATCACGTAAATCTTTTTGACGCAGTCACTTGTGATAATTTATATAAAATCATATAGTATCGGGACTATAATATAATCTAGATTATGATATACTTTTATGTTTTGCTGAAAAAATAGGTAATGAATTTTCCATTTCGTATGACGTAATTGAATATTTTTCCAATACATAAAATAGAATTTAAAATGAGACGTGCATCAGTGAAACCGATAAGCTGATAAGAAGTAAAGTAATCGGCTATCTGGCCTTTGCATGACATTTGCAAAATGAGGATGTAAAGATGCCGACAAATCCTCGGATCCTCGCGAACCGCGTTCAAAACGTATCGCTTCAGTCGCACTCCCGGAGCGCGTCCTCCATCTCCCGAAGCGCCGACCTTCCCCCGACAGCGCAGGCAAATTATTTGCTCCGCCCGAGGCCTCCAAGGATTTATTGGAAATTATTTGCCGCGTCTCCTTGCGCAATTGTACGTACAAGCTGCGCCTAAAAAGGGAATCGATCGCCGGCGAAATTTATTTTTCGCACGGAGTTGCTCGTCATTTTGGCGGTAGTGCGAAAAAAAAAGCGCGCCACTCACACCCGTCGGCTTATTCGATTTCGTTTGCTCGGCGCACGTGCGGTAATACTGGCAAAATGATTGATGCATCGGAACTACGATTTATCGCGTCGAATAACAAACCGCGGCGGTTGAAACATGCAGCTTCGTCGTAATAAATCCATTAATTCCTCATCGCGCAAATACATAAATATTCATTTCATTCGTAGCTGCTTATTTGGGGAAAACTGATGGTTTCGTAATAGGGAGTCGTCGTATTTTGTATGCGGATTGATATGGAAATGATGGTATCAAAATATCTCCAAAACATCGATAATTACCTTTGTTATTTTGCTTTCCTTGTTTTTCCGCTGAAAAGCAATTTTTTATAAATATTACTCCATTTGTTTGGATTAAAATGAAATGTTCTGATCCACGTACGGACAGGAGTATTTGGACATAATAAACGTAGAAATTGGATGTCAGCGAAAAATCGATTGTTCAATTAACAAATTTTCGGAAACGCACAGAAAAATTCACTAATTCACTAAAAATACGTTCATTTTTTAGAATCGCAATTAATTATGAACTGCATAGCGAGCAGCAGCTCTGTCTCCAGCATTAACATAACAAAGAGCGAACGCAGGTAATTAGCGAGGCAACAGGCAATTTGTCGTTGATACGGTCTCGCCTGCAGCCAATGTAAGGGCGAGCTCCAAGCGCAACCCCGGGAACCGCCGGCGCGCGCATTTTTGCCGCGAGGCCGCGACCGCGAGCGCGCGGAATGCCGGCCGACTCCGAGCGATCTCGCGGGCCTGTTAACTGCGGCGTCGCGGCGGCCACGAGTCTAGCCGTGAGCGGCTCATCGCTAATGAATTCCCGGTATACCTACAAGCGGCCGCGCCGCCACCGTCTGGATCGCCGCTGATCCTCGAAAATTCGACTCCACCGAGACTCCTTTTTTTCGCGCATGCGGATCGCGTTGATGCGATCATTTTAGTTACTGTAAAAGTACAGTTACCACTGCTTTGTTGTTCAGGATACATTGTGAATAGGAATCACCGATTTCCAGCGCAGGCGTTACATTCAATCGTTACACAGCTTTTAGCCATTTTTAAAATCTATAATGAGTGATTTGTTTTGAATTAATGGAGATTTAAATTACACCCTGTAGCTGAAAATAAAAATCTTTTATTCGTTTAGAAGCAGAAATATTGACTTTGTAGAGACCGGAGTTGGAGAAATAAATACAAGCTGCTTGAAACTTTTACAAGCTTACCATTTTTTCTACGAACGTTTACTACCGGTGCACTTTTCTTTATAGATATTCTCATAAATTTGAGATTTCCAAAGTTCACTGGGTCATGGAGCGAGCTTTTCCGACATTTTTACATTCGCGTAAAATTCCAACTTTATGGATACATTTTCAAAATTGAACTATGTTCTCCTAACTTTTAATAAACTATCCGTCCTCCGATCTTCTCCGCTAAAAAACCTATTGGCAGATATAAATTTAGAAGAAAAACAATTCGGAACGAATTCGCTGAGCGCCGACGAACTCGCGCTTGATAAATGCTCAAACCGCGAGGAAAAATGAGTGCCTTCCGCAAAGGCCTACTGCAGCTTTTCGTGGACGCTGCGGCGGCCGCTTTGATATAAAAGATAAAAATGCGCACGGCATCTCCGCGCGAGAGCAAACGCCAGCCGCTCTTAACGAGGTGATTGACATAAGAAGAGCTCGCGAAAGCTAAGGCAGCGTGAAAATCAAAGTGAGCTTGGCGCACGCGATGCCGGGGGAAAGGTTGAGCGCGTAGCGCGTGGGCGTTTATTGATAGCCAGACGCATACTTAATGCGGTGCAGCGCAGTGCACGGCCTCGCGAAAAAAAGTGTCTACGCGCCAACCGGATGTGCGCTAGGTAGCCACGCGATCAGTGGATCGCCTCCGCAACAGTGAAGCCCCCCGTTGGCCCGCTCCCTGCTATCCCGTACGATACCGCTACCGCGGATGCGTACACGGAATGCTAGCGCGCGGATAATGCTCGATGGCTTGTGCGAGGGAATTAATGCTTGTTAATTCGAGATTAAGAAGCATACTGTGCACGCCGTTATTAAGATTTATTGAACGATTGTGGCTTGAGTACTTGCTCGCGCTTGCAGCGAAGCCATTGTTCAAGGCTGGATCGATTTCGCTTTTCAAGTGGCGCAGCATTCAACTGTTTGCCGATTGTTGCTAGAACTTGGCTATTTCCGAATTCCCGATTGATCTGCGCGATGTCAATCTCGTGAAACACGTGATTGTACTTTCATCTCATTGTGCGCCTCTCGACGCTTTTGGAATACCCAGAACTTGCAGCACGCTACAATTTCATACATCTTAGGCAGTCTGTATTTTTATGCATAATAGAAAAATAATTATGCCATTGTTTTTAATACCCTTAAGTATTTTAATTTTTAATTTTCTTTAATTTTCTGTTTCCAGGATACATTCGATAAATTTGAAGTTTGATTATATTTGCAATACAAAATAAAAGTATATCGAACTTTGAAACTCTTGAAATATTTGAATAGAAATAAAAGAATACATAAAGCAGTCGAGTATGAAATACAAAGATCGGACGGGGCATATTGACACGTGAAAAACTTAACGTCCGCAACAGCAGGCAACAGTCGCGAATCGCCTCTCGAACCCGTCAAACTTTCGTGTCCGCGCGGAAGAAAAACGTATGCAAAGGACGTAAATAGCCAGGCATAATGTCCGAGAGCTGGATGGAGGTTCGCTCCCGTAGGTGGACGAGGTGGTCCGTTCGCCGGGCGGCCGGGCGGCCGGCGGGCGTGATTAGTGCCCGGCCGTTATCGCTGAGCGCTGCGGCCACGCAAGCACGAGCGCGCCAGGCGAGGAACCACGTCGGCAGCGGTTTTAAACGAACGCGCGACTCGCGCCCGTTCGACGACTAATTCAATTACACGCCACCGCCGGACTGTTTACCTGACCCGCGGCGGCCGCGGCGGCGTGCCGCTGATGTGGCAAGGATCTCTCTCCCCCTCTCCCTTCCTCTCTTTCTGGACTCTCTTCTCGCGTACGTGGACTCGTGGAACAGAATCGAACCTCGCTCGCGCGCCCGCTTTTTTACACGGGGACATCCGCTACGTACGTTACAGAATTTGCTTTTAGTTTTCGTATGGTTAGGTACTACGTAAGCGTTTTTCATTATAAATAATTGCCTCCTTTACAGTCTGAAGTTCACTGCGGTTGTTTGCTTTACGCTGCTGGAATCAAATTTCGATTATCGCAAAACTTTATAAAGCCGATGCAGAAAATTAAAGTACAATTGAAAAACAGCTTATTGGATAGAGAGAAACGCAGGGGAGGGCAGAAAAAGGTATCGAAGAAGTGCTGAAAGAAAAGAGAGGTCATAGAAAGTAATGCACAGTTACCGCGCAGGATGGACCGCGCCAGCGAGTCCTTCTGAAACGTCATTTTTATTGTCCTCGAGTGATTTTACTTTCGTCGTTTTTTTCTCTACGACCTTTTTTCCTCTTCTCTCCTTCTATATAGATTGCGCGCGGAACTCGTTCGTATTCGGAAAATTCAATAAAGAATTTGTCCGACCGAGCCGTTTACTTTTTTATAGACAGTAACTTGTTCACACCGATGGATTCCGTGCTTTCGCGGAGTATCACTCACCCACCGAGTACCTCGGTGCTTAATTCGAACTACTGAAAGTTTTTGGCTTGCGCGATTGTGAATTTAATTTTTTTTCTTAACGCGGATAAACTTTAACCAAGTCTTTCTCGACACTCGGTTGAATTACTTTATAATCGAAGAATCTTAATTTTTAAAGGGTCATTTTATCTTTATTAAATTCTTTCAATTTATCTGCAGTGCTCTCATATAACCAAGAGCAAATTAAATTAAAAAAGATTCATCCAATTAATAATGTCCCTTTGAGCTTAAAAATAATTACGGAGTCATCGCAAGATATAGTAGAGCTACGTACGGTTAAAAAACTAACCAATTTATTATCACGATAAATTCAATTTAAAATTTTTATAAGGTACTTTATAAAAAATCTTTGATCGTTTCGACTGCTTAATTCTTCGTTCCGATCGAAAGCGAGTGTGACACTCTCTGTATCGATCGACCACGCACTTTCCCGGTTGTGTTCGCGAAGAATTTCATGAGTAGGGTTCAAACCGCGAGTCATAGCCTTAAAGCCGAGACGAGTATAAGAACGTTTTGAGCAACGGATGTTCCCTCGTGCGTTTGGGAAGACCGCCGGGGCTACTTTAAATTACCAACCCCGGAACAGAGACAACCACTCAGACCCGGTGATGCCGGTATAATCCGCTTAACGGCTGCTCCGATTGGAAAAAGGATCGAATCGTAGGAGGAGGCCTGCCCGTAGCTCGGTGATATCGCCACGAGATAAGATGCGGCAAAGGAAAAGGATCCCTGTTGACTTAACAATTTTGCAGGGACGATAGCTTGGAAAAATGGTACGCATTTTTTTACATGGATTTTTTAGATAGCGGCGCAGACATTGACAAATGTTAGCGAAAAATCTTTTAACTATTTTGAATTTCAATGCGGAAGAGAAACATGCCAGAGAAATGGCATTTTCCATGTTATCAAATTTAAGATTTTATTTTTTCCTGCTCTCTTTACGTGAACAAAACAATTAATTAAAATTGATCTTTTACAACATCACTACGACATCTATCGATGCATCATTTTGTAGTCGAAAAAACTAAATGTAAAATATAAAGATGGAAATAAAAGATTTTAAACCTCTTGTTACGTCGAGAAGAAAGGATTTTTGCCCTTTTGACCACAGCTGTCATTCTTTCAGTAAGCTTTTCATCAATGTTGATAGAGCCAAATGAATAGCAACCCGTCAAAGGTTTGCGGCCCGCGGTTATCTCAGTTTTAACAAAAATGCATTTATGTCCTTTCGTCAGAAGGCCTCAGAATTGAAAAATCTGTACTGGGTCTACTGCAATACCTGCATTCGTTAATATTGAAATCGCCAGCAATTGCAACCGCAAGTTAAAAAGTTAAAAAAGTTAATTCAGAAAAGTCGTGGAATCTAAATAAAAAAATCGTAAAAAAAGAGGTGAAAAGAAAATTGAGAGGATTGAAGCAGATTAAAAAAAGTTTCTGATCATCGCGGCAGATTATCCTAATCAATACCCAGGCCTGCGCGCCTCTTTCTTCTGTGCGCTCGTTCATTCTCTCTCTTTCCCTTCTTCCTTCGGCACCATTTGCACCTTCATAGCGGCAGCGTCGATTCCGCGGCACCGAAAAATCCCACCGAAAAATTCGTAAAACTCGCGTGCGCGCGCCCGCTGAAAAAGAGGCCAATTTGCATAAGAGCGGAGAGGATTGGACGATTCCTTTGCAAATGCGAGTCGCGCCGCGAGTGGGAAAGAAGAGGCGAGATGAGAATGAAAAAAAAGTAGGCGGAAGAACGTTGCACGCGGGAATTTGCCGCGCTGCGGTTAAGCCTTGATTATATAACACACTCGCAGTCGGACGAAAATCGTCGATTTAACGAGTAGCGTGGGGGAGGGAGAAAACGAGGAAAAAGTTCGAGATACAGGGGAACACCGGGATAATTAAGAGGCAACCGCCGCGTTCGGTACTGTCGAAAGTCTATTTAACCTGGAACTTTTCACACCTGACCTTTTTCTTCAACCGATTCATTCCACTCCGACAGAATGTTTCGATAAAATTTGCGAGGAAAATCCGTATAGAAAAATTACGAGGCGATTTTTCAATATTTGCACGAAAAATCCGTAGAAAATTTGAAGCGTCCGCAAAAATTACGGTTCAGTTAAGTAAAATTTGCTTAGCGTTTATCAATAGGGTCGAGTGTAACAGCTCACGATAATTTCCGAAAATATTTCGCCCACAACTTTTATGATTTCAAACGGCCAAGTAATTTTGAATATAACAGTAAGTTAAGTGATACTCAAATCTAATTCCTTTATTATTAAACAAGTTGAATAACAAAAAAATTTATTTTACGACCCTTGAGCGTTACCGAGCAGCTATTTTCATGGGAGACGTGCTCAAGCAACATTGCTTTTCCAGTTTCCTGCAATTTCAGCGCAGCTTTTACTTAAATATAGCTGGATTTTATGTCGGTTACGTACTGCGGGAATATTTACCGCATTTGTTTTGCAAGAATTTTTTAAAAATAACTCTTACATAAATTAGCACGCATTCAGTCGCTATTAATGTTTCACTTTTATCAGAATTAATTATGATCCTCTGAACTACATATAGATTCTATATTGTGCTCACTTATTCGACCGAATTTTTTGATACCCATCATTATGCAACAGTCCGGTCTACTAAACTACTTAAACTCCTTTCGCATAATTCATTTGTGCAGTAAAATCAGGAACAGACTGTATGTACATGGTTAGATTAATATCCGGTACCCTAGATATGTGATATCTGGCGTATAGGCCCCGCGAAAAGTGCAAATCGCGATGACTCGAAAAAAAGCGTTTTCCTCGCGTAATGAAAATGAGCCGACCCACATTGATCACATCCTCCTCGTGGCAACCTCCTTTGTAAATCGCCTAGGTGGTGCGCAAGGGTCGCGGGAGCCGAGAGCGAGGATTGCGCAACGCCGGGAAAATAAAGCGCGATAAGAGGGAAGAAGGTCGCGCGATAGCTCCGCGCCAAATGTACAAATGAAACGATAGTGCGCGCACCTCCAGCCAGACGCAGGCGCCGTCCCCGTTACACAAATTACATCGAAAAGCAGCGCGACATTCTCGCCGCGTCCGGGGACCGAAAAGTAACGAAGAAGCGGACAGAGAGAGAAGAGGGAAACTGAGCGGATCGGAGAGCCAGGGTGATGTAAAGGGGTACGCCGTGCGTAGCAGTACATCGGCCTTCGTCGCGCGGGCAAGCAGGTATACACACGTGCGCGCGCCGCCGAGCGAGGAAGGGGGACGCGGAGCTCGCGGTAATTCCTAGGCGAGGTGTATAACGGAATTCGCGTTTCGATGCCTGACCCCGAGAGATAGGCGAGAGAGAGAGAAAGAGAGAGAGCCGGTGCCGCCGCCGCCGCCGCGCCCGCGACGCGACGTCTAGGGTGATCCGCGCAAGCAGACGAGCCATTGGCCGGCCTTTCCTCCGTGCGGCACGAGGAGAGCCGCGCGCGAGCGGAATAACGAAATGCGCGAGCCGAATGATTTCTTTTCTTCGGCGGCGCGCGCCTTCTTGGCCTTCTTTTACAAATGCAACTCTTTTTTCGCCGCCTTTTTGCCGACGGTCTTCCTTTTTACAACAACGGATCCTTTTTACGCCTTATTTGCTCTTGGATAACATCTGCGAAGTCTTACGCGTAATTACAAGATTGCAAAAATTCGCAAATTCTATATGCACGACTGTTAAAGATTAGCACTTCCCGATAGCGGGATCATTTTTTTTATTTAAAATCGGATAAATAAAATTTTCGAGCAATAATGTAGTCATTATACATTTTTATGGTTTTCCTGATAACACCCTCCCGAATAAAAATAATTTTAGGAGTCAGTCGTAATTAAGTAATCTAGAACAGCGATCTACGTACACTTAAATTAAACTTACATGCAATAGTCTCTCTAATAAACGTGCTATTTCGAGGTATCGTACATTATAAAAGTTTTAAACCTTGAATTTTTCTACAGGTAATCTCTAGTACTAAAGCGTCCGCATTTAATTATAAAAAATTTCAGAAAAATATCTAACCAATTAAATTTTTTTAACTGTACGGTCCGTCCATCAAAATGGTGTGGAGCAATCGCGATCGATTTCGCAGGGCCAGTCGAAGGATCGGCTTTCTTGCGCGCCAGTGTGCGCGACATCGCGATGCCCCTTGAACTAGCGGGTGAGCGTGATACGCCGCGATAGGCCGAGTCTTAATTAAGGAGGCGTTGTCGAGGTTGTCGAGGCCCGCGAGCAGCGGCCAGAGGCATTCCCTGCGCACCCACCCGAGACACAATTAAACGCTTAATTACGTCGCGTCGCGGCTGATCGAGCTCGAATTCGTTTCCCGAGACGCGCGTCTCATCTCGCCGGCCCCACGGCGTCTTAATGATGTCGTTATTTATTGAGATGACGCGCGTTACTGAAAAAGCCGTTTTTTTTTCACGCTCGGCGCTGGGCACCTCGCAAGTAGGCGCGATAACTCTCGGCCGTCATTAAGTAAGGTGTGCGTCGGACTTGCGGGTACTACCGCGGTAAACACTTGGCAAATTATGCTTATTTCCCTGATGAAATGTAATCGCTTGCACTTCACAGCGGATGCGACCGTTCGTATGAATAAAACGCACGAATCATTTGTGGAACGAGCAGCAGACTGCACTTTTAAAGAATAAAAGCTCTCGAAAAGTAGCCTTATTGAAATTGCAGCGGAAAATAAAACGTGACCCCCTTTGAAGGAAAGTCAATTTGCAAATAACTCGGCAAAAGTTTCTCGAGTTACGTTATTTCTAATAAATAATCCGATACGATACAGACAGAAGTGCAAGTAGATTCATACCGGAGATAGGAGGACATCAACGCCTATCCAATACCCAAGTGCATTTATTATATCGATTTACATTCGCATTTTCTCAGTTTAGGTTTACAAAGTTTTACGTTACAGTATAGCTTGTTATCTCATTTTCAAATTGAAAAAATGCTAATATATTTAATAACACTACTTAATGTTATAATTTCACATAGATGCTACTACGTACATCGTATTTATTGACTGGAAATGACAGGATAATTTAATAAAAAGCAAGTAAATTTAATATCCCGTTCACTATGAATAAATAATATGTTTACGTTATATCTTCATTAAAATAATGCTTGCTATTTTTTAATATTATATTTAAACCATTATAATAATATCCGTAATAATAATTGTTTTAAATTTGTTAGAACCCCCTGTTAATTCAGTTAAAAACGTAAGAAAAATTAAAAATGTAAAAAAAAACATAAACAGGATTAATTTAATAGAAATTTTTAACTCATATTGTTTCACTCTAATATGCGTACCATGTGGGGCAGCCGTATCCGTTATGATCAGAAAATTATAGATTCTTCGTTAAGCATAATGTCCAGAATTATTAAAAGCTTAATTATTACATCAAAGCATCATAAATCAATCAGTTTTATACATAATATTAATTACATATTAAAATCGCGTTTTTTGTTTCTTTTAATATTTTTTCTCGTTAAGAAAAATGTGTAAGAAAAAAATTGTATTCCCTCTGAAGAAAGAGAAAATTTCGCAATGATAAAGTAGGCGAAGATTACAGGCCTCTAAGAATGCCCCTTGCTCGTCTTACTATATTCATGTAATAAAGTGAAGATAGGTGAGTGATCAAGTCGAAGATTGATTGAGTAATTGCTACGAAATTAATCCACGGTGTTATTATACGATGACGATGCAGTAAACTTGCACCTCGTCCTTTCACGACGAAAGGCGGAAGGTGCGATGAAGTTTAATTAATTAAGACAAACCACCGTACGCATGCAGGTACTCACGTCATTGCTGCATTAATATAGTCGCAAGTAAATCTTTCACTTTGATCCTCTGACTAATACTATCGCATCAAACTTGATACAAGAATCGTACAGGCACTGTTGCACTTTATTTTTTTTAATGCTCCCAGTAGAAATAAACTGACTTTAAATTTGTAAATGAGTTTTGAAATTAATGACTAAAGCATTACCGTCTTATTGGATAATAATTTACAAACGGTCTTATCAGTTTTACAATTAAAGTTACATTTGCATTAATTACAAGAATTAGCTCAATTTAATAATATAATGAGCAGACATTGAATAGACATAAATGTTGAACGGAATTTCTATAGCTGAATAATTTCTATAGCTCAATGAAATCTAATCTCCATGCTTTGAAAAACCAAGAACATTGGCATCGATAAGCGCTCAAGCCGCGATAGCAGTGGCTGCGCAGATTATAATCTGCAGTTCCTTTTCTCATGGCGTAGCCATAAAGATATTTTTCAAAGTTTTCCCGTAACTTCCACTGGCTACTTCCTAAAGCGATAAAAGCACTCGGTCAAACCGAAAAATAAATGGAAATGAAGCTTACGTGCTAATAGTTTTTACGGTCCGAATGATTTAAAGCAGGACTTCTGGCCCTCTTTCTTGCGTTCACACGGGACAAAATTGGAGTGTCGAGAAAGGTGAGGCGCGAAACTGAGGGGAAAAAGAGGCGAGGGCCGTAGGCCGGGGATTTTCGCTAAAACCGTTTTTAATATAAGCATGCATTTCGTTCCCAGGCGGTACGGCCTCTTCGCGATGGAGATGCCAAATATTTCTGCGGCACTCCTTAGCCACCTCTCTGTCTCTCTATCTCTCTTCCTCTCTCTCCCTCGGATACGCGTTCGTTGTGCCCAAAACACGCGGAGCGTTACAGCACTGACCGGCGTACTTTATGCTTTTTGCTGGCATTCATTTTATTCTGTCACCCACTGACGAAAAAGGAACTTGTGTGTACATTTTGCACGTATTTACGCGAAGAAATGTTCGCAGACTGGTGAATCTTAAAAGTGGAACGGCTCAGGTGGGATTTAAATGTCGAACAAATATCGAATTAACCCGAAGTACTGTGATATATTTGTGAGCGTTGCTAAAACTTTCTCGATGCAATTGAATGTTTAAGAAAGAAAAAGAAAAGAAGTTTTTATTGTTTAAGTATAAATGATGCTTTTAAAGAATAAAGATACTTTTCATAGGCAATTTCTTGTTTTCTCAGTACAATTGAAGCAAAGTTAATGCACAAGGAATTGAAAAGAAATAAATATTCTTAAAAAATATATTGACATTACATTTTCTTTAAAAATGTAGAATTTAATTTTATTAGTGAATATTAAAACGTTATTGTTAAAGAAGTTCAAAATGTTACTTAACTAATATTTATTAGTCATACGTAAAAACAGTACATTTCATTTTAAAGAGTAACTGGTGTAGGTAATAATAAAGATTTCAAAAGTTTTATCTCTCCATTCAAATTTTATACTGTTCTCACGGCCCATTCTTCAAGTTATACATCGTCTACGCATACTTTTTCGTATTGTTGTCAAACAAAAATATGTGTTTTTCAACAAACTTAAAACAGAGAAAATATTCCAATCATCATAAACAAACGCGCCAGTCGCAGTACAAACAGCATCCCTCGCAGCTCTGATACAGCGCAAAATTATAGTCTGTTATTTAAGAGTAAAAGTGAGGTAAGTTGGCATTCGCATATTTCTGAAAAATAAACTATTGAACAAACCGTCATGATTGCATAGTGAAAGCAGCCTTAGGTCATCTTTTTCAGCATGATTTCAAGAATAAATTTAAAGAAAGACGCATACCATAAAAACCACATTCCATTAAATCTATAAAATATTTCACGTCGCACATTTTTCCAAAGATGAAATTAAAAAATACTCCGAGAGCTACGGCTGCTACAATTTTGCCGCGACAGTAAAGAGAAACGCAGCGGTCCTTTTTTTCCTTCATCCTTTGTAAATTTGCAGCGTCGGGCGCGCTTTGGAAATTTTCGCGCATCTCGGCGGGTAAAAAAAGGCGAGGCATAAATCCGCGATAACGCGCGCGCGAGACATTTCCAGCATCGCGCGCAATCGCCGTAACAATCCGGCGCTCCTCCCCGCGGAAATTTTCCTGCGGCCTCCTCGCTCGCGTCGCGCCGCAGCTGGCGCTCCGCGAGATTGCGCCGGGCGAGGAGGGAAGGAGCGCGCGCTCGGCTTTCTTCGCCGCGGCTGCATCAGGGACGTCGAGCGGCGGACCCGTTAGCGCGCGCGAGACAATGCCGGGGCCGAGAGCCTGTTTCGCCGGGGACACGCGCCGCATATAATTGAGATTTAGCCGGGCCCCCGGAGCGACGTCGATGCAGCCGGGCTGTGCGTCCCGCATCGGCTTTCGCGCGAGGCTCGCCCGGGTGGCCAGAAGAAAGGGAGGAGGAGGAAAAAACGGGAGCGGCCGCCCGCGACGCCGGGCGCGCGCGTGGAAAAGGGCAGCTTCCGCGGGCGGCTGCGTATCGGAAAACGCGCGGGGCGTTCGGGGCATCGCTGGCGCTTTTGCCCTCGTAGTTGTCGGGTGACTCGTAAAAAAGGAGATGTCAGCGCTCTGCTCGTCGAATGTTTCATTTGCCATTGGTTCAGAGACTCAACGCGATGCCGAAATATTTTCGTGAATTCCCCGCCCGCGCTGGCCGGCAACTTTTTGCAAATTTTTTACTGAATTCTGGGCACTCTTTTGTTGCATTTTTTTATGTAATACAACGATTTTGCACGGTCAATATTTACATGGTACACAAATACTACATTATAAATAGCTGTTTTGTTTGAATGAATGAGAAATAGCTTTATAAAGGGGTATACGATGTTTACATGAAAATAAATTTCGAATAAACTAGATATGATTAATAGTACAAGTTTTAATACAGCAATTCATCCGCGTCAGAGAAATGCAAATGCTCGGCTATTTTAAACTAGTACTTTGAAAATCAAACTTATATCGTTATCCATTTTGTACTTGGCAAACTGACTTATTAACTTATTGCATTTCTTTCAAAGTGTTTCTCACTTATTTTCTTATTAAAAATTTGGAAAAATATTTTTTTTTCTTGTTGCAAACTTTGTAAGTGATTAAATTAATTATTTGCGCGCTTAACATTTTATTGTAGTTGATTAAGTGGCGTATTTAATTAAAATACCGGGTATTACACTCGAGTTTGAAAAGAACACTGTATTTTTATGCATTGTACTTTAGTCAATCATAGTAATTACATCATTCCTCCTCACTTATTAAAACTGTAGCAACGTATTACGGAGAATGAGGATTAATTTGGATGAAGAATGAGTCTTAATTATTTATGGGTATTCCCGCACTAATCCCTCCAATCCTCACGGTGTCTATTTTTCACAAAATAATTGTGCTGTTTATTATTTCACAGGGTTAAAGATGAAGTCTCTACGTTTTAATTAATTTTTTCAACTGGATTTTCACGGATTTATAATTAATTTTATGCAATTCAAAATCTTTATATAAATTGTAATTGTAAAATAATAACTGCTCATTTCCCTCATGAAATGGGTACAGAAGCATTAAGCTTCAAAATTGAGAACGAAATCAACAAAATTTCGAGGCTTCATTAAAAAGAAATTATAATAATATTTGGTTACCCTCGGCTGCCCGCGAATTTATTTTTTGTTATAATCACCGCTGCTGCACTCGTTACAATCGCATTTCGCACAAACTGCCACCGCGACGAGATGCAAAGGTTGAACAAACGAATCCGACGCATCACCATGCAGCATTTGAGTATTCAATTTATAGTGGATTGACCGATGCGTGAAATTTCCGCTGCTTTTGTATCAGCTTTGCAAACGAACGAATAAGCTCTGGTAAGGGATGAAAAGCTCCCATAGGTCGTACGACAATCGATAGGCTATGCGAATTTTTGAAAATTGAATTACGCGCGCCTCCTGCCATTCGCGCTGTATCACATTCCTGCTTTTTGATCGATTGCCTTTCTGCAAATAAATTATTCGACACTGCATAACGAACTACAAACGTTGCCAACGAATTCCCTGACAGTGATACATAATGATCGAGTGACATTTACATTAGTTAATTAACAATGTGGCTTTGAGAATTTCTCAAATTTATTTCAAATTGAATGGTTAAGAAAACCAATGTTTAATTCATATTTTTAGATTCTGTACAAAATTTGAATTCCCGGTGGACCATCGGATTGCGTTAAAAAAAATGTAAAATTGTCAAAAGTACGAAAATCCTGTGCGGAATGGTATCGACGAGGCACCAAAAAATGCTAGTAAAAAAAGTGCCGAGCGTGATGAAAATCACGGCGAGCCATAAATTTTGAGGCGGACGAATCGCGGCCGGGCCGCAAATAACCGAATCCCATCGGTCAGCCTGTCGCGTCGTTCAAAAATAGCGGAAACGCGCCTGCTCGTTCCGCGACTCAAGTAAAAAGACATTTTCCATTTTCAAGATGCAGCCGGCGAGGCCGGAGCGAGAAAAAAGCTGCAGGGCAGAGGCGCACTCCTTCTGAGAAGGACCAGCGGCGACTCGCCCCCCTCCCCCCTCCACTCGTCTATGATACCTCCTGTCGCCGGAGCGGACTGCGCTCCCCTTCCTTCTCGCGGCGTCGCCTCTTTTTTCCGCGCTCACCTCTTCTCCCTTTCCTTACTTGCGGATTACGTCCTCCCCCCTCGTCTCTCCTGTATCCCTTTACGTCCATTATCGTGCTGTCCTTGTCTACTTCTTGCCGCTCTTCTTACGAGTCGTTCGCTTTTCTCGCTTAATGCGGCTCCTTTCCTCTTTTAATCGCACTTTCCTGCGACCTATTCCACCTCCGGACCCTCCCCCCTTCACTCCTCGCTCGCATTTGCGATTCTTACGTCGCATTTTTATTCAACGAGCTGGGATATCGCGCGCACGAACAATTAAACTTTTACTGCCCTTTTACTGTCTGATATCAATAAAAATGTCAATAAAATTCTTTTTTATTAAGTTATGGAAACGCTTGTTATTCAACTGTACTCGGTACATAAAAAAATCCCGTTTAGCATTGTTGAAAGACATCGAGAATAAGGCGATTGACCGAAAATAAAAGTCCGAGCGAATAAGTGACCTACTCGTCCAATCGGCGATATTTTTTTATCCAGCAGGTATTATTCAATATCTAACCCGTGGCGCTTCCTGCATTCAAGAACAACTGTAGCTACCGTCGATGTTCAGGGCTCTTAGAGTCTGAAATAAATGCCATGATTTTATGTAAATTTAAACAGTTTTACTGGGAATCCGAAGGGAAACGGGCATTGTTATGAGGCTGTAAAAGCGTATAACGCCATGATTCTCACATTTTGTCAGAATTCAGAAACGGTAAGCAAGTTTAAAACACTTCTTAGCGTTAATAAATCTCCTTTAAAAGTTTCAGCAAGCTTGACGACGTAATATCAAAAAGCAGCGGCTAAAAGAACGCTTGCAGTTAAAGAGTTGCTCCGATTCGAGGGATAAACGCGAAAAGGAAGCGAAAAAGCAGCGGCTCTTCGCGGAAAAGTCGAAATCCAACGAAAGCGATCAGCTGAGCGATGAAAATCGGAAAAGCCGCAATCGAAATAATCGCGCGGAGATCGCACCGCGGCCGGATAAGGCGAGCCGATAATTTCTGCGCGCGCTCGGCTCCCTGGACATTACATTTTTCATTGGACAGCATTAGAAAAAGGTATTTTCAAGGCGTCCCGGGCTCGGCGGCCGGCGCGCGCGTCCGGCATTCCCGAGCGCTTTAGATCTTCCATCTGTCAAAGGGGACTAAAAATCCCCGCCCGTAAAAGCAATTGCTCGCAGTTACGCTGTCTCCGGCCGCGGCCGCGCCGCTCGTCACCGTAGCGTCGGCCCGCTCGGCCGCCGTCTTCCCGCCTCGCGGCCAGCCTGCCCTAAAAGGAGCACCTCCGCTCGCTCGGCCAACCTCCCGGCTTTCTGCGCGCGAGCGCCCGATACATTGTTGCGACGCAAGAAAAACCGCGGGCGCTTCGGTGGAAGCCTACCCCTCGCAGGGGAGAGTCGCTCGTCTTCCCGGCCCGCGGCTGCGCGTCATCGCGAGAGAGATACTCCGCGGATACTCCGCGGATACTCGGCATTTTTATTTTTGCTCCGGCTTTCAGTTTGTACGTCATTTGCACGTTATTGAAATTAAATTGCCCCTCATTTTTGCACTCGGAGCGGTAAATTGCGCTTTATTAGGTGATTACAGGCTGCCCGGAGATAATGGTACAATTCTTTGCTCTTAGAGCTGCTATTGAACTGCTAACATCCTCTAGATAATCATTGGAATTTACGTGGGATCGGGCATTTAGAGTCGCAGAGTAGCTGGAAATTTTTTTATTAACACAGGAGAATCTTGCGAACAACAGCGATACTTACGTTTTTATGCTCGTGCTCACTTATAACGACATTCACTTAAGTATTTTTCACTTCTAAACGCAAATATGGAGAAATAAAAAGATAAAACGATATTTCATCTTGATAACTATTTACTCCCCAGATGAAAATATTTAAATTATACAAGTACTTTATCAATACCGATTTATCTCGTGATAAGAATTAAGGTAACTCAAAAGTCGTTTGAATTATTCTACATTTAAAAAAAAGATAAGGCATCCTATGTTAATATCGAGGTAGTCCAAAAGAAAGCAGAAAATACCATATTATTTCGAAATAGAAATAAAGAAATAATGATTAGAGTGCGACTAAATTTTTTAATTTCCATGCATTTACAGTAATAATTCAATACGCACTCGTTTTGACGCCCCTATTTGATTGGCAGATGGTGCGAGGAATGCGAAACAATGCGGGGCTTAAAATTATTCAAGTTGCTTTTCTATGACCGCTATTGACTCTCGAATGGATATAAAGTCATTTTAGTGTTTCGTATAATGTTCACTATCAAGTTTACTGTAACACTCAAAGGTTTCTATTTTCAGAGAGTACCACCTTCATACATCTAACGATCTAAAGAGCACATAAAGTGAGTCGCAAATTTAACTCTACGTCGAAGTGAAAATTTAATTTTACCATGCAAGAGAATATTATATATACAGGCATATTTTTATAAATGATTCTAACACTATTTTTCCGGTTTTTAAATGACCTTAATTAAATTTTAAATCACCTATTATCAAAAGCAACTGTTTACAAAAAATCACTGTGTGTTACATTAAAATGAACGGTATACCTAAATGAAAATTGATCGAAGAACAATACCCGCCGACGAATATTTTTAACGAAAGCCGCGAATAAAGCACACAGGTGCGTAAGTAGCGCCACAAATCGTTAAAACTAAATAGTCCAAAGTAATAAATTATATTGTTTTATAGCCGACTTTATACCAGAAGTATTTAAAGCCATTTTTATAGCGCCATCATCACTGATCCCCGAAGCTCGCAAACACTGAATACAGGAGGTGTTCGCGCCCAGTCTCATTCCGTCGCTCTTCCCGCCTGAAAAAATGTGCACCTCGTATTTCAACAAAAGCCTTCCCGACGTAATCTCTCGAGCCGCTCAAATCTCAGACTCACGGTGACAGTTAACCCAAAGCGGAGGACTGCAAGCGGCGCTAACGAGAACGGCGTCGTTAAAGCGGCGACGGAGCGGGGCGGGGTGCGGGCGGCGATCAGCCCTTCACCCCGGCGCAGAGGAGGAGCCCACGTGGCCGCCGCGCAGAGGAGAGCAAAAGTAAACAGTGCGCGCGGCATTTCGGTAAATGTGTCGAAGGCGCGCTGTGAGAAAAGAGAGGCGAGGCGCGCGCTCCTCTCCCGCTCGGACGCGGAGTCGTTGCCCTCTCGGCGCGGCAAGTGGCCGGCCGTAGGCGCGCGCCTCCTCTCGGCCGTATCCTCGCCGATCCAGCTCTCGCAGACCCGCCGCTCTCGCGCCTCTACCCTCGAGCGATCCGCGTACTTACACGAACTCGGCGCGAATTTCGAGCCCTCGCTTTATTTGCCCCCATTATGCGCCGCATTAGGCCCCGATCGATCGGCCCCCGGGGATTCGCGCGGCGCACTCCCGCCGCCGCCGAGCTCCTCTTTCTCCGCTAATGGAACATCAATTTTTCCCGACACCGTGCCCTAACTGCTGCGTGCCGCGGCGAAATATTCTAAACGAGCCTTTGCAATCCGCCTCGAAATTAGTCTTGGGCGGCGAAAAGAGAGCGGAGCGGTTTTCATTCTATCAGAAAATTAACTTGGATTTATTAGCGCCCGCAATTAAGCGAGTTCAAACGGATTTAAAAAGTTGGCGAAGCTCTCGGGCTGAAAAATAGCGGAGGAGCGCGAACGTTTCTGCCGCACAGATCGATACGCCTGCGTATCGACCTGCGTCGGGAAAGCGGCCCGCTCAGGCACGCACTTTAATAACTCAGGACTGCTCCATTTTTGCGAAAGCGCCGGTAGGGGGGTGCGCGCGGCGGCACTTGCGCCCGGGCGGCGGAAACTTTCGCCGGGTCGTGTTGATTGCACAAAGCTCTCGGCGAGCGCCGGCCGCAATGGAACCGGCCGCGTTATAAACACCCTCGCGGCCGACCGCAGACTGTGGGCGCGAGCAAGTCGCGGTCGCGCGCATCTAAAATTTTAAGGCGAGCGCCGGGGATTAGCGCCGGAGTTAGTTTCGGCTAATCGCGGCTTTTTCCCCCGATCGATGTACTTTTCCGGGCGCTGCCGCCGAGCCCGCCACTCTGATTAACTTTGGTATTCTTCGCGATTGTTGCTAGCTTACAGTTTCTTTCTTCGCTTGTGGAACTTCAAAATTCCGGCGGGAAAAAATAAACTTGAAATTTTTTTCTTGCTCAATCTGCCGTTTTGTACGCCGTGCAGGCAGGGAAGCCTGCATGTTTCAAGATAGTAATGAGTACTTTTACTATTAAATGTATGTGTTACTTAGAGGTTGCAAACCAGTCCTAAATATAGGAGGAAATAACGTTAGGTACAATCAGAGTTTTTGAAGGAAAACACGGAAAAGTATGTAGAGCTGTTCTATTAAAGATGCACATTTTCATAATTAAGTGCATGCAAAATTATTCTCCTGCAAGTTTTATGAAATCTTGAAAAGTTTAAAACTTTATCACGAAAAAGTAGTAAAACGATGTAATATTCACGGTAACGATAATCTTGTAAGAGCAAGATGAAATTCTGCGCTGAAAAATGTATCCTAAGCAGAAGAAAGGTGCTCCGAATTGGAAGGAAATCTATTTAGATTGATTAATAAACGACGAAGCGGTCGGAACGGCTTCGAGCGGAATTGGCCAGTAATCCCCGGACCCCGGACTTTAATCCGGCGCGAATCGTTCCGGAGGTGGCTCGATCGAAGACGTCAGCTCCCAAGCGAGCGTTGCTCGGTGCTCGCGGTGTGCACACATCGTACATCACGGCTATCGGCCGGGCAACACGAAATTTCAATTGCGCCGCGGGAAGAGCGGACGGCGGAGAAGGAGTATGATGGACTAGCTCGCAGGTAGAAAAGAGATAAGGATAAAGCAGAGCCGCGGCTCGGGAGTAGAGGAGAGAAGAAAGGCTCGGAGGCGGAGGGGGAGGGGAAGAAAAAGACGAAAGGAGGGGGAGGACGGGAGGCAGCCTAGTGCCGGGCGCGCGCGCGAGAGAGGAGCACCTGCCGTTCCCTCTCTCTTGTTTGCCGCTCTCTTCCCACCTCCGCGGAAGCGGGCGAGCGAGCGAGAAAGAAGCCGAGGGCCGGTGAAGGCGCGCGCGACTCGGGGGCTCGCCGGGGCCTAAGTGGACGGGTTATCAGTAGACGCAACATCTTGCTCGCGACAGGAGCAGCGCGGAGCCCCGCCAAGAGGTACAGAGGCACCAGCCGCACACACGGACACAAGCTGCGCCGGGAGCGCGCCCGGGACGTGCCCGATCTGCCGATCGTCCTGCGCGCGAGTGCCACTCTAGAGGTGCGACAGAGAGAGCAGAGAGGCAGAGAGAGAGAGAGAGAGAACGAGGCACGTGGCTCGGTCTTTCGGTGCCCGGAGGCGCCGGATGCAGTGGTGATTTGCTGTTTGCGACTCCTTTTTTTCTTTTGAATCCCGGAGAAAAGTGCGCGCAGCCGCGGAACACGCCAACGCCGCGAACGTCGCAGAGCGAGAATCGGCAAGGCGGCAGGAGGTTGCTGCTGGGTCGAGCCGGCGGCCGGGATGCGGCACGGGAAGCCCACCGGCACCAGCTAACGCAAGAGGCGCGCACGCCAGATCGCGAGGTAAGACGCGATTTCTTGTCGGCTGCGCCAAGCTGTACGGCTGAGATTAACGCATTGTTTCTTCGCCGCGCACTGCGGGGTATTCAATCGCGAAAAACTAAATGCGCCTACAATTTTTTTCGCTTGGCAAGCTAGTATTTCTGCTTCGAGGCTTCAAGTAGTAATTGTTCATTGATTTTTCTAGGAAAATCTAAAAAAGGGATTTATAAAATCATAGGTTTTAATACTTCACGAAAAGACTGCGAAAATTAATTTTGGTTTTCAGAGTAGTAAAATGAACTTGATGATTACTTCATTAATAACATATATCAATTAAATGTTCAACTAGTGGAACGGAATAAATTAATTTCCCAGCGAAATAGCAAGTTAAAAATTGATTCGCAAGACCTCAACGTGCTTCCTCCGCCTCCGGCGCGATCAGCTGATCTGAATCCCGTCGGCGGCGGTGCTTGCGCTGATGGCTTTTCCGCGGTGCGGCCCGCATTTACGGTACCCGCGGGTTCCTGTCAACGGCACGTGGGAATTCCTCATTAGGCGAGCGTCTGGAATTTTCGCCGGTCCGCGGCCGGGACGGCATCCTACTAACGCGTGTAATTGCCGGTGTCTCGCGGAGCGCCCGGCAAAAAGTTGCCGGAGCGTCGAGCCGGAGCTTTGACTCGCGCGTCCGCCGCGTTTTTCTGCGCCACCGCGCGAATGACCGCGATTAATCGAGCGGACGCTGCTTCGTCTAATTTTTATTTCGCGTCCCCTGTACACTCACTGTCCATTTCATTTAGCACCAGTGAATATTTCAACCTAGCGCTCGCTGTACCTACGACCGGTTTTTAATACTGTTAACGCTCCATTTAAAAAAAGTACCAGTTTTAATGTAGGATAGAAGCGCTTAAAAAAGTAGGTGAGCTTTTTCCAGTTGCTGAGTCGGCGAGCATTTTTTTCGCTCCATAAAATTGTATCAGACTTTTCGTGCTCATCATTCTCATACATCGTTACGTCAATTTCACGCCTAATTACACTTACGTCCATTTGTTCAATAGCAGCAACAAACACTGCGCCGCGACTGCCGCGAGTCGTAAGACATATCAGGCCTGCGGCGGAAATGATTAGTTCCACGCGCGTATACCGAATGCGCGAGATCCACTTTCGACGAATCCCCAATCGCCGCGATGCGATGTCGCATTCTTGCATTTGCCACGGGCGCGCGACGAAAATGTCACGGGCCAACCTCGCACTTGCCGGTACAGCGATCAGCCCCGCGGCGAGGATCGCGCGATTCATTTTTCACCGAGACTCGGCCGGCAAATTGAAAGGCAATCGCACCGGTCCGACAATGGAACCGATGGTGTAGCTAAATCATCGACCGATCACGATCGGCGTTTTTTGCCGAGGCGCGCTGTAGCCTTCGAGGAAGAGGCTGGCCGCCGCAATCGATGTAATCACATTATAAACGCATTCGGGTGGGGGTAAAAAAAGGAGGACGCTGGTCAGCGTGCGAGCGAGAAACAGAAACCGGAGGGGGCAGGAGAGAGTCTCGTGAATGACCGCGGCGAGAGATTAGAGCGCGACGCACACGCCAAGGGTTCATCTTTTTCTCATTAAGCGCCGCGCGAACGGTACAGTCTGGGCGACGCTAAGAAGCGAGGAGCCAGGCGTACCGGGCAGTTGACACGTTTCGCCGCTCGGCGGAGTGGAGGGGGCCGGCGATCGTATTGTGGCCTGTACGACTTGTAGACGAGCGGCGGCGATGCGATAGGCGCGCGCGATTTTGTCCGGTGGCGATCGGCCGTGAGAAAGGTGTCGGCGAACGACGCGGAGTGACTAATTTTACGGGATTCCACCGGGAATATGATTCATTCATTCTTTAAGCCGATGAAGATGTGCGTTTGCTTTAGCGACTGTGCGCTCTACGCTGCTTTTACTCGTTTAAATTTTCCTTCCATAATTCAGAAGGATAAAAAGCTAGAATTCGCGCACTGCGCGCGGTAACAGAAAGCTTTGAAAAATAAAAAAGTCAAACTATTTAATATTCAAAATTTTACTCTCTCGCCTGCGTGTAAACGTGGAGGAAAAATGTGGGGCTCCATTTACGATTCCACGCAACGAATATTTAAATATGGATATCGCAGCTTTACAGTGCAGTACCGGAAAACATGTTATCGCGTTGCCAAAATTCGTCGCTGCGCTCGTGAAAATCAGACGAAAGGTTTTTTTAGTAAATCGGCGGCGCTCGATCGAGCCAGTAAATTCTCCGATAACGGCTGCCGTCGATTACGCGGCACGGCGCTGCATATGAAAACCATTAGCCGCCCCCACATCCCCTTCCGGTATTTATAATTAAAATCGGAAGCATCCACGCGCGATGCCGGAAAAAGCGCGGGCTTCTCACGGGGAATTTGTCGGGCGCGCAGGCGCGAGATCGAGAGTGAAACGCGCTCGCGGCGCGAGGTATGCGAAGAAGGGCCGCGGAGGGCCATACCCGATAAGTGCAGCGCACGGGCAGGGCACGGGACGGAGAAGGCGGGTGGGGAGGGAATGCGGTCGAGTTGGGAGCCGCGAAGGCCCACCGAAATTTTCGGTCGCGAGCTCCACGTGCTCCCCTCCCGTCGGGCGCGTCTGCCTATCGGCTCTTTAAAAGAAAAAAAAAGCCGCGGGAGATTCGCCGCGCTGCTCGATTTTAATAATCGATACAGTTAGTTTTTAAGGCGTGAGAAAAGAGGCGGCCCGGTAATTGGCTGTAATCGTCTAACGAATCGCACGCGGCTCGAGCCGCGCGAAAAGAAAAGCGCGTGGAGGACGGTTCTTAGAAGGTCCTGGCCCCCGAGTGTTGTATACGACGCCGTAGCGGATCGCGCGTCCGTCATTCGCACGCAACGGCGAAGATTAAGTCGCACAATAAGTGCCAGGGCCGCGGTAACGCTTTAATTGCCTCCGTAACGCGCCGATTTCCTCCTCGCTCCTTTCATCTCGAACTGTCGACGGAGCAATTTTTTTAAATTGGAACTCGCTGCACATTATTGCTTCTTTTTGTTCAACTGTTACTGCCGCGTTTATTGCGTCACTTGTACCTGCCATCTAAAATTAGATTTTAGCCAAGATATAACGCGTTATATTAATGCAGCGCATTGGCTTCCCGTCAGTAACTGATTTGCTTTAATCATCACATTTTTTACAAGTCGATAATTGAACATGCCCTCGCTTATTTGTACGAAGCAACTTGTACATTCAAATTGAAAGAAATTGAATTTCAAACGTTAGTTTACTATTAGCGCTTTGTCTACATCATCAACACGATATGCAAATAGATTGATGAATAAATTAATAACGAGCTTCGAACCATTTGGAAACAGTAATACCTGCGCATTAATGCAGCCTCCATGCTCTCGCGTATTAGCGAACGATTACTCTGTAAATTTCGATAAACCTCGTTAATTCAGAACCACTTCATTAACGCAGTTTTGAAGCAGCGCAGCTGTCGCAAATCGGCGACTCGCGTAAGAAACCTCCGTACCCGGTTTGATTATCCGCGTGAAAATGGATTCGATTTGTCATGCCTAGAGGGATGCTTTACTGCTCGCGCGTCTCGTTTACGAGTGCCACGGCAAATGTACTTTGTATATCTGGAATCGCGCGGCGTATCTCCCTCTACTCCCGGCGGGAATACGCCTGTATCCGAGCGTTCTACGTGGTTACGAGGCGATTTAGCCGCGGCGCGCGCAGCAAGAAGAGCCGGCGTCCGGGGAACAATCGGGCCGCCGATGGAAAAAGCCGAAGGACAAGCGCGGCTACACGGTTAACCACGCAACAGCGTCGTCGCGAAATTCCACCGGCGCGCCGCGATTTGTCCGGCTTCTCGAAATCCATTCGCGCGCGCGCAGCCTCTTCTCGCCTCGTTTTTCCGACCTCCGCGCTTTGCCGTTTATTGGCGCTGTGGAGAAATTCCGCAGGAGAGGTTTGTTCGTGGAAAATGAAAACGAACGAGCCCACGAATCTCGAAAAATCGCTCGGAATTTTAATTCGTATTTAACTTGATGAATAAATTTTGTCAAATCTCGTGCGCTAAATACCAAATTGGTTCTCGAGGCTTTTGTTGTTTTGTCATTTAAACAAAGTCTTTAAAAAGTACTTGCAGTCCTAAAAAGTGTGAGCTGCGTTTTTTCTCGTTATCGCTCCAACTACAACATTTCTACCGTTAGGAATCTTTATATAATATTCAGTGTCCTATTTCCCTGGTTTTTTCAAAACTGTTATCCATTACATCACATAAATTTAGAGTTAGCTTTAATTAAAACAAGTTCGTGATTTTGACATTCGTTCTTCTTTCTAAAAATAATAAAAGAGGACATCGTGGAAATTGACGACAGTGAATAACCCGATTTCCTGCTATCCTTCCACAAAAGGTGGGCTTACTTACAAAAGTTTAAAAAATATTCGTCTGGCTGCAGTGAGAGCTGCGAACTCAAAGGATCACTGTCAAGTGTCATTTGGAGTCCGTCAGTGAAATAACTGGAAACGAAGTCCACGGGAAATTCATTGGCGCGCCCGAGAGATCGAAAGTAACGTTCATCAGAATTGGCGGAAGATGCGACCGCAGTTCGGTCGGAATCGACTTCGCGGCTTTCTCGGCTTTTTCCCGAGCTGAATTCTGGTCAGCGGTGTTCCGTCAGCCGTGACTCGCCGCGCCGGATGGCCTACCTATATATACTCGGCCTCCTGCCGACCGATCGCTCGCTAATGAAGCAGTACGCCCGCGCGAAAGTGAGGGTGCGCGTAACCGCGCTCGCGATTCCAATCCTCTTCAGTTCCGTGGGGGTGGCGAAAAGGCGAAAATCCGGGCTTGGGAAAGTAGCTCATTGACGGTGATTACTTCTTTCTGCGAAATATACCCAATTAAGCGTTACCAAATTATTTAGGGATGTTTTTAATGATTTGATCATTAGAATTAGAATTCAAAGCTTATAACCGCATTTATAAATATAAATTTTTATAAAATCATATTTCGTACATTTTACCTAATGTATTCATGAAACATAAAAATTGTAAGACGTAAAAGAAACACATTAAAATATTAATAAATATTACGGCAAGTAAAAAGTGCCATCTTGCGAAGTTTGTGTACCGATGTAAATGAACGCATTAAAAGTCATTAAAAGACGAATAAATTATAAATGCTTTTTCTCCAAGATTATGTAGAAAACACTTTGATGAAATGTATTTTAGCCTTGCAGTACTGCGATGTTTTCACTTTAATTTTCTTTGAGATAAGGTGACGCGGATGATCCTAAAATTTTTACCGTTAAGCGAAGTTTCGTGATCAAAACCTATTTAAGCTTATGATTTTTTAACTTGAAGCTGTAACATGAAAGTAAATTGGATTCCTTTAAGCTGCGCTGCAATATTCTAGTGGTTAACTTTAAAGTACAACTTTCAATCTATTCATATTTAATTAATGTGCAGCAGCAATCGTAACTTTTTAAACGAATTACCCATTAAATACCTAAACTGAACTAAATAAAGTAACTGATTTTTGTTTGTCTTTGCATATAGAAATTTCGCTGAAATGTTTTATTACTAAACTTTATTGAATTTTCATCTGCACATAAATATTCCAATGAATAATTGCGTCAGGGGTGAAGAAGCATCTGTAATGACATTGCATCGAAATAAAAGCTGCTTACTGCAGGCACCGTCAGGACCGATGTAAGATAGGTAGTCCGATTGCTTGTTTTACGCGGCCGCCACGGGTTCGCATTATGCTTGCGCACGTAAGAATGCTAATAATCTCTTCGGCGGCTCTTTACGACCGCGCGGCCCTCTTCCACTCGAATTTGCATCGAAATACGCGCTTAAACGCGCCTGGCCGAGGCCCCACCGCGCGCATCGGGCCGTCGTCCCGACTACACGGGCGCTTAACGGCTTTTTTTAACCGGCTCGCTCTAGCGAGTGTGGAGTGTGTCGCGCTCGCGCGCGAGGCATCTGCCCGCGCGTCCGTCTCGTCCGCGCTCGCGGCGCACTTTATGAAATATTTAGCCGAAGCGGACCCATCGCCGGTGCGAAATTCGAAAAATTCCAAATTCACTGCCCGCCGCGCTAATGAAGGACCTGCGCAAATACATGCGCGCGGAATGCGGAGGAGCGCGCCAGGTCGCGGGGAGCAACTGAAAAATCTCCCGGCGATTGTTTACGAACTCGCAGCATGCACGTGGATCTGACCTCTTTTTGCCGCTCATTGTCAAGGCTGTCACGTGTCGCGCCTCAATGCACCACCGTGTACATTCGAATTCTACCATTTTATTGGAGAGAAAGTATAGAAACAGTTACGTTCTGGGAAGGGGTTTATGGGCTTGCAGTAACAGCATAATTATTAACTAATTTTTTTTTCTAAAGCAACGACATTTAACTATTCTACAATTCTTAGAAAATTGCCTTATTGTGAACTTCCGGAAGCGCGCAAAAGGGATTTAATAGTTTATCGATTAAAAGTTTTCTCAATACTTCGGGAACTTGGATTAAAAAAGTCTTTTGCATCGAGCATAAAATTGAATGATATCAAACTCCCGTAATAACTTTCGGCGTGTAACAAAAACATTTTTTATGACAATAATGTTTTAACAAAAAATTTAGCATAACACACCAAAAATTTTTTTGATAAATTTTAATAAAAGCAAACAACATAAAGAAAAGTATAAAAAAAGCTTACTCCATTGCACGTAACCGCGATTGAAAGACTTGTAAAGTGGGCGCAAAAAAAGAAGGTTGGGCTGCCGGGGGTAGCGCTCTTCGAAAATGAGCGTGCGACCGTGGGGTCAGCGTAAGACCGCGCTCGAGCGCGTTAATCCGGCAAATGGGCCCCGGCGGGCTGCATATCGCTGCTCGTCCGAAAGAAATCGCTGCGCTTCGCGGCGACGGCGCTGGACTCCGGCCAGATCCGCGGACTTAGCGGGACGCGGCGCGCGAGCCGTTGAACTCGGTGCGCCGGGAGCGGGGAAAAGCGCGTCGATTTGTTCCTGCAATATTTATCGGTGCGGTTGCGCGACCACCGGGCTCTCGAGGAATTTCGGACGATTCCTTCCGCCGGCCCGGATATCAGTATTCATGTATTTAGCCGGACCTCGATCTATTCGACGAAGCTGTTTCGTTTTATTACCGACGCGGCGCTAATTAAAATTGTACATTTTTGAAAACACAGTTAGGTAGTTCGGTGCAGTATGTAGCTCGGTACGAAAAGAGTCAATAATTTAAAACTACACTGAGGAACAAACTATTCTTTTTATTTATATCTTTTGGCCATGTCAAATTTGCTCTTTCTAATTAAACAGACATTATTCAATATGTTTAGACTATATTGAATTTATTAAAATAAAAGTACGCGCAGCCTGCACGAAAAATTTGCCAGCTGCAACACTGCATCACTCTGATGGCCTGCACCAATACAGAGAGCTCGATCTACAACTTCAATTAAATCCCGCCAACCAAATCCTCGTGTCAATTTTTTAATATGGGACTGGAACATTTTTCCAACGGGCTGCAATTCGGCAATCCTTTTTGATATTAACTATTCCAGCTATGGAGAGTGGCAAAAAAAGGTACGGATACGCGGACGATATTAGCCGGCATATCGGCGGATTGCCAATAATTTTTCAATTAATAAGTGCAAAATGAAACGAGGATAGGACAGAAGCCGGAAAAAAGATATTACCGCTGATCCCTGCTGCGCGGATTTTGGACGCTCGGCTGCATCTGATCCCCGACTGGGGGGGAAAATAAATTTTCTTCCGGTACGCAGTTTACGCGAGGCATTAATTAGAAGCTAATGAAGCAATTTTATTAGATTCCGCCGCTCCGATTACTGGGGCTGCGGAACGAGCACTCCTAGCCTACATGACGCGCTCAGAGAAGTTTCTCGGCCGAATCCGCTATTTCATTTTTCCCGGTTGCATAATTCCCTTAAGATTTTGACCTGGAACTCGTTGTTCATTAGGTTAACAAGGCCTTTCCCCTTTCGTTACTCCAATTAAACGCGCGGCGCACGCGGCGCATGCTCGCGTCCGATACGCCGGCGATCGGGCTGGCCGCGATAAAAGCCGCTTCAATAAATATTATTTAAAACGAAAGCTCCTGCTCTCCCGTCCACGAATTCCTCGTCCAAGTGAAAGAACCGTACGGCCGCAGAGTCCGCATTAACATATTTATTTCTCGCGGCGCAATAAAACGATTGAGTAATCCCTCGAGTGGCGAGCGCCGCGGATGCGAACAAGAGGTAGCGCCCGCCGGAGGAGCCTGAAAAGTGCGCAAGTTTCGGCCTAGTCACGCTGGGAATTACGAAATCCACGGGTCGATCGAGCGCCTCACCTCGGGCAGCCTCGGGCCGGCCAACACTTTCCCGCGGCGGCTGCGGCGGTCCACTTCGTGGCCGGTGGCGGCCGAGGGCGCGGCGTCCGCATTTTTCCCGCGGCCCACATGCGTCGGCCCGCCCAGGAAGTCACCCGGGAAAATGGCCCGCGACGCAGGTGGACGGTGATCAAGTGCAAGGTCGCGCCTCCGCGAGACTCTCACGCGCAATTGTTTCGCCGAGACTTCCGCGGCCGGTCGTTACACCTCGAGTTGAAACCTCCGGTGCCTGCCTTTTTTAATTTGCACGGACTACAATGGGACGATGCGCTTTTTTCTTTCTCTCGCCGCGCTTTTAGCAGCTTCACACTCGACGAGAGCGCCGCTACAATTATGGGTTCGCTGACTCCGGCGCTGAGGTAATGAGCGTTTGATTAATTGTTAGCCTCTTGCTCTGCCTCTTGGGTAAACTCACTTCATTTTTAATTACGATAGCACCATCAATTGCAACTGATTTTCAAATAGTTTACTCATTTAGTTGTAAGCGATGTTTGACTGAAGAATCATGAATGTACGATTTTTTGTGGAACAAATCAATTACTACGATTGCGGTTAAGAAATTGAACATTAATTAAAAGATGATTGTAAAGTCTTATATGGGTAGAGATGTTTGCATGAAAATGAAAGTAATAACGTCTTTGACTTTGTAGAGTATTGCAATGAGTAAAATATTTTAAATTTTAAGCGCAAAGCATTAAAAAGTTTATATCAAACGATTTACCTATAAAAAAGTTTACCTTCATCCAAGTACATGAAAAGCTTCGCATCGAATCATTTTAAAAAAAGCATGCATCGCGTGCGCTTTGCTCTTATAATTTAGATTTAATTTCAGTATCAAAAAGGAAAGATTTATTTGGAGGGGCGCCTCGCAAGCAGAGAACTGACGGCAGGCTATTTTTCCGGTGGCGTAGCTCTTTTACTTTCATCCATCGGTGGAAGCTCGCGTACGCGAGTGCGAGGGGAATTATTAGCGTGGGATCGCGCGAGCGGAAAACACCGTTACCGGGAGCGACTCGCGCGGGGCCTACTTGCGTCCACGACAGCGCGCCTCGGTGCAGTGTGCGTGCGATGCCGAGCGAGCAAGTCTATAAGCGGCGGCGGCGCGCGCGCGCGCTCGAAACATTCCAGGAATGTATTGTGTCCTGGGAACCGCGAGCGAGCGTCGATCCTCCTCTTTCTGCGCTCGCTCCTTCGTCGCCGCGAGCTGTCACTCGAAATTCAGCCGCGCTCGCCGGGGGATGCCTGCCCGCTTTTTGGCATGGGAACGCCGCGCACCGCCGCTTCAAGCCGCTGGAAATTCGTCGCGAGTGCGCCCGGGTTAGACGTCGCCTTGATGTTTGTTTTCAGACGCTGATGGCTCGCGGGAATTGGTTTTTACCTAGAGCGCTGCATCCGCGCATCCGCGCGGCTTTCGATCATTGCTCCATTTGAAAATTAAAAGAGCCAGCTCCGACGTACAGCCGCGATAACGCTCGTGCCCTCGGAAATTTGAAAGGTCAAGCGGGAACGGCTGCTTAACATACGAAGCGAATTCAATTCGCAAAGTAGTTACGTGACTAAAATTCTTCAAAACATTTTCATAAATCCCGTTTTATTAGCCGTATTTACATATTCTTTTTATCTTCCGGTTTTACTACTGAGTTCGTCGAACGACTCGCTGCTCATAAATTAAGGAATGCAAATTTAATGAATAACGAGAAAGTTTCGTCCGCTACAGCGGGGGGCCGCCCCCTTCGCCCCTTCGCCGCCCCCCTCATTCTTGCGGCGTCCGCGTTACCAATCTGCAAATCCGCGGGCCTCATCTCCGCCGTGTATCCCGCAGCAATTGCGTAATCGTGACTCTGCGTTAATCGCGCGCTGCACCTCTCTCTTTCTTCCTCGGCATCGTCGGCCGGTGAGCCGCGCCGTAAGCCAACCGCGCGTTCCCAATCTCCCGCGAAGCTTACGCGCGCTTAGCGCTAGTCCCCCGCGAGCGCGAGCGCCTTCCTTTTATTTTCCCGTCCTTGCGCAGTTGCGCCCCGCGAGCTTCGACGGGCGCACTTGACGTAATGTTTCAGCTTAATCGCTCGACGTTTCATTCGAAATGGGAGGAGCCCGCTCGCTTGCCTTCAGCCTTCTTCGCCAAGATTAAGCGCTATCCTCTACCGCTGCTACTCCTCCGCTGCTCCTGCTCGGCTGCGCTAAGCTCCCAGTCAGCCCGACCTTTCCCATCATCCTATTAGCGAATAAAACATTATCTTTCGCTGCTTAACTTATGGCCAAATATAATGGCTCGCGTAACTCGAATTATGGCGGATTCAATTGAAAGCTACATTATAGCTTCGAAAGCTAACATTAGCCATCGGGTGTTAGAAAAACACCTATTCGATGATGATAGAAGCAATCCGACTACTCGCAAACTATTAAACAACTTTTTTTAAATATAGACAACTGATGTATTTAAATGTGCGTGTTTGCATGTTTGCACATTTAAATAAATAAATAGAGAATTAAACGCGCGCGCTCCAGAAACTCGTGTATAGATGAAGGTATTTTACATTTCTACACTTTCTCGCGGCTAATTTATTGCGTTAAAGCATATATCGAATAAACTTACACTTATAACTGCTATTTAATGTAACGCACCAGAGCTCATTTCAATTAATCGAGGTGACATATAATAACTAGCTCTACGGCCGACGCGCCTATGCGCACCCGATTAATTTAATCAACGGCTCATTCAGAGCGACTCGTTGAGAAGTGGCGCACCCGGCTGACTCGGCCGTGCGCGCGATTACTCTGCCGAGTGTTGTAAGCTTCGCGCGCGATCGCTCCTTCGGATCGTCAATTAAACGAACGCAAACAAGGATTATTTTGAGAATATGAATTACGTGCTTGCTCTTTTTATTCAAATACCTTGGAGTGCGATTTTCGAAAAGTCTAGCTGCCGACCTATTGTAATTAATTTGTTAGCTCGTCTTGCAAAAGGATTGAATAATGTACGAACTTTACGGTACGTGCGTCATTCAAGGCGGCGTTTCGTCCAGAATTTCAGAATTTCTTACACCTGGCCGCGGAAAGTCTTTTTGGTCCTTTTTAGTGAAAGAGTATAAAAATCTCAATATTTTTAAATGACTTGACGTTATAAGTATTGTTCAAATTAACATTTGTTTAAGAACGAAGGATAATCAAGTTTATTGAAATTTTAAGAAAAAAGGCGATATCCGATGACTATATCGGCGAGGTGCATGAACTTGATGAACTTTCGATGATCCATTGGCCGGATTCGCGAGCAGACAGCAGCGCGTATCTGCGATCGAGGGCGCGAGACCACCCGGAGTCCATAGAGGGCCGGCGCGCGACGCTCGGCCAAAAATTATGTAACGGTATCGTGAATTATGCAAGCGGTTCCTCGCGGCACCGGCCGCTCGATATTTAATGCCGGCCCGGGCTAGATAAGAATCTGCCGCGCTGGCCTTTTTTTCGCGGCGAACTTTCACCGCGTGTAAAATGCAAGTATGCGCTTTGTGCGGACGAGCGAGAGGGGGAGAGCGCGAGGAGCGAGGGAAAGAGAAAAATGGAACGAGGCGGCTTAACTGTATATACGCCGTGTATTGGCGCGCGTCCCGTCTGCTTTTCGGTGCATCGAGAGCGCGAGGGCGCACGGCTTCATTTACAAGCGCGCCTCTCGCGCGTCTCTCGCGCGTCGTAAATCAGGGAGAGGGGGGCTTCGTGCCGAACCACGTGCAGAAAATCAGAGAAAAAAGGGGGGAGGGAAGAAGAGGCGAGCAAACGAGAAAAAGGTGGGTCTCACCTCTAATTCGGGCATAAATTAGCATCCAATTAACGCGCGACCGAGCTAGCGCGTGCTCCTTTTAGAGATTGCCGCGAGCGCTTCCGCTTCCCTTGTTACCTGCTCGGTTCGATTGTCAAAATATAAGAATCTGTTTGAGTAGCAACTGAGGTTTTATCCGAAAATCCTCAACAACGAGTTGTTTTATTAAGATAATCGTAAATTTAATGCGTGGTAAAATTTGCATTTTAATGGAGAATTCGATCTGCTTCTCCTGGAAATTAAATATTCGATTACATGAATATTTGTTCTCATTTTCTTCGAAATTTCGCCGATTATCAAATTTTATATTACGGAATTTCCTAATTAAATTAAAGTTCACAAACAATAAAAAAAGTATACCATTACCAAGGAAGCGGCGAAAAAATCCCTTTAATTAAAAAATTGTTAATTAAATCCGTGAGAAAAGTTGGAATAAACCGTGTGAAATGCACTCACAGAAACTGTGTACATAATGTGCGTAGCTTAATTCAGGCTAGCTAAAGCTTAGCGGAACTTAAAATTCAAAAATCCTCTTTTCTTAAGTTTTAATGGAATGTTAGGTTAATTATATCCCGCTATTTAACGGCAACAATTCGTAAGCCAATCAATCGATTCTCAACACAAAAAATGAACACAATTTTTATTATTGAAGCTGCAGAGTAAAAATTCCATTTTTCAAAATCTGATTTTCAAGATGGAATTTTTACTGTGTTATTAAAAAAGTTAGTATATAAAAATTGATAGCTTATAGCTGCTTGCCAATAAAGACCGATACTTTTCCCTCGTGTTCAGAATTGAAATTTTCTCATTTGAAAGGCATGGAATATTGTATCTTACACGTTTATATTTGAGTAAATTTAGCCTGGGCAATATTAAACTTCTGCTTTATTAAAAGCTAGTTACAGATAATAAAAATTAATATTTTAATATCTATAGCAAAGTGCATTAAGTGAAAACTAAATTGACAAACTTATAATAAAAGACATCCCTTGATTCTAAAACGGTAATCTCCTTTACTGGTAAATATTTTATGAAAGCATCGAAATTCTACAAATTTTGTAATGAATTAATAAACAATGCTAATTTGAACCTGCTTTATGTATTGTTTTATGAATGATGAAATAGCAGTTATTTCTGTACGATATGAGGTTCTTATAAATTAATAAAGATTAGGTAGAGAAATATTTTAAAAGTAGATATACAGGTTGATTAAAGATACAAAAGAAAAAATTTCCTTCTTACCAATATTTGATGAGGGATAACGGTAGTATAACGACAAATCCGCTACTCAAATATGTTTAGGACTATAGCCTTTTTCAGTACTTTAGTCAAACACAAAGTTTCCTTATAATTTTCTTCTACGCTACCTTCGATTCTTCGGTTAGCTATAGAGATTCAATAAAAGCGATAAAAAGGAGGCGCAGCATAAAGAAAAAAATATAAATTGCTACATATAAAAGTAGCACATAAAAATGCCATCAGCATCGATTCTTGGCACAGGCTGTACCCGCAGGTACCCGCAGAAGCGAAAAATGAAACTTTGTCACCTGGTCGACATCTTCATAAAATTGTCATAAATCAGCTTGGCAAAAAGATGGTGGAGAGAGATAGGCGAGAGTCCTCTGACGCAAGTCAATCGGGAACATGACAAGGCGCGATGAAACGTAGAGGAGAAAAAGAAGACGGAGCGTTAAAGCGGCGGCGATAAATCTATGGTGTATACGTCGCCGGCACGCTCTCCTGATCTCCTTGTGCAAAGAGCCGGTGAATGAGGTGTAGCGCTGGCCAGTCACGCGTCGATTAGACCGCCGCCCGCCGCCCGCCGGCAGACGGCGAGCACAGCGTCGCCATAATTAGGCGGCGCCGGCACCGGACGCTTCTCAACCTCGACGATACGCCGCTCTAATAAGCAGCAAGGCGCTAATTGACCCTCCACGCGACAGTTGTTGCGCCTCAAAATTCCGACGACCCGAACAAGTGCCTTTTATTCACCAATCGAAGACAAAATTCAGCAATCTGACGGATCAATTAATTTTCTAATCAATGCACTGCCAGTGCTTTTTATACGTCTTTAATTATTTATGAATGGCTGATAGTTGTTAGCTTCCGAACAACTGCGCCTCTATTATCCTCTTTCATCTTCCTCGTGCACACTCGCATCTACTTATCTTCGGCGCCTCCGATAATAACGAATTTAGTGACAAGCGTTTTCACCCATACCACCTGATATATCAATAGGACTATTACGCTGCTAGGCGACCGTAGACTAGAGACCGTAGACAGTTTTGCGTGCGCTTACTGCGAGACAGGAAAATTGTCAATTTCCTCCCGCAGCTAGCTGCACACAGGGTGTCAGAAGCCCGCTCGCCCGAGAATTTCTCTCGGAGAAAGGAAATACAGAATAAAAGACTGCACGTGCATTAAAGTGAAATTTATAGTTATAAAAAATCTTACTCTCACGGCACACATTTTACAATAAAAATATTTTTAATATGTATTTACATCATGTGCGTTTTCCCTCCCCTTTTTTCATATCAACTCTTCGAACATCTTTTCAATTAATAATCTACAAATAATAAAAAAAAACAAACTTGCAGGTTCTGGGTAAAATAAACAATTTTTTAGCGCACGTATATAGTTATTCGCTTAATCTGATATGTACTGGAAAGTAATGCAACTTGCTATAAACTATTTCCAACGCATAAAGTATTAAGTAGATTAGAGAGTTCCATAGTCTTAACATAATCATGTGAACACAATCCGTTTAAGTAGAGCCTTTAAGTTATAAAGCTGTTAACTTGCTCATATTCTGCAATCTCTAAAGATTTAAGATACTGTTTTTACATTTTGTGGAAAAATATGAATGAGATACTAGATTTTATAGGCATTAATTGAATGCACAAGAAATATTGAAAAAGGCTTTTCCGGAAGTAAAACAATCCTTTCAGAAAAAAAACTATAAATTCCTGTTAGATCACTTGGCGGACCACTGTGCAATTATTCAGTCAAAACTGTGAAAAGCACGGGGTACTCGGATAACTTAAAAAAAATGAAATGGTACTTCCATTCATAATCCCAGGCCGGCAGTCTCTAGCGGTGGCTTAAAAAAAGGACGAGACAGAGGAAGCATTGGCGCGCTATCGGCTCTACCTACTTTCTAAATAAAACCGGCATCGGCACCGCCGCGAGCGAAATTCGTCGCGGACGCGGCGCGGGCGTCGCCGGGGTAAAAAGGCAGGCGTCGCATTAAAAGGTTTCTTGCCTCCGCGCCGACGCGGAGGCTCTCTCGGGGCGCCCGCTAATCTCATTTCCGGCTCCAGATAGCGCACTTAGCCCGCGAGCATCGAGCCCGGGGGAGACCTTGTTGGCACTCGAAGCGCGACCTCGCGCGCGACTCGGTTAATTTGCTCGGCGGAGCATGGCTCCCCGGGAACCGGATCCAAGCGCGGCCAACCGGACGCGGCGGGCCCGGTTCTCCGTCCGCCCGATGGAGCACCCGCGAAAAGCCCCATCATCTCCGGCGCCGCTCAGCCGCTCTTTTTCCCCGGGCAAACTTCACTTTTCGCGAATTATGCCTAACGAGACGAGAGTCGTACGTGCGATTGACTGATGCGTGCGTTAATTATTGAACGCATAATTTGCGCCTGCAGCTACGTGTTTACGAGTAGACGGCTCTGTTTGATCATGCGCAAAGCTTTTAAGATCTAGTTAAATTAATCAGCAGAGGTACACATTAATTATAAATGAAAATTCATTACTGTACTCTAACTTGAAACAGATCGTTATTTAGCTAATTATTAATAACGTTTAATTTTATGTAATTTTAAAAGATAACAATATGCCTTTTATTTTCCCTTATCATTTATAAAGAGGCAATTTAAAAAAAAAGACGAAATTCTCTCACAAATAAAGGCTACACAGCAGATAGCAGTCGGAAGATAAGAATTCGCGAGGTATGGTAACATCCTCGGGGTCAAGCCATCAGCTCCGGCGAGTAATGGAAAGGTGTCGCCCGGGTTTACGGGCGCAGTTCAGCGGGGCCCTCGGTCGCGTGCGCAGCCAGTACGTCTCGCTCGAGCGATTTGCCGCGCGAGATACGCACGGAGGCGCGCAGCGAGCAGCTCCTCCCATATCTCGCCGGCTCGCTCGCGCGGCCGCTGCATCGATTATCGCCGGCGTGCGAAATAATTTCGGATCCTCGCGGCTGCGGCGGCCGCTTTCTCGCGGCAGCCTCGCCTTATCGGATCGCGACTTTCGCGGAAATACACATCGGCGATGCTATCGGCCCAGCAACAAATGCCGCGCGCGCCCGAGCCACGAGCGGCCGGCGGACTGGTTCCGCGGGCGGCAAAAATCGCGGAAAGCCGCGGCGGGGGGATGGGATTATGCGCGCTCATTGCCGCCTGAGTTACAATGTACCGGCATAGTTTGTTTTCGATCGGCCGATAAGTCGCCGCCGGTTTCAGTTGATTTCGCGACATAGTAACAGACTGTGTAGTTATCAGATTAATGGGCTCGCTGGGGCTTAGAAAACTAGTATTCTCCTGGCAATTAGGTTTCTGTGCCTCGAATTATCGCCAATTATTTTATTAAATTTACCTGTAATATCAAAATATCAATCGTCATCGCGTTTGCTTAGCGTTTGTAATAACCACTGCAATCATTGAACAAATTGAAATTTTTATACTCGCAGTGCCGAGTAGATGTTAACAATACGAGCCGTTTATTTTATGCTTCACGAAGCCTAATAACAATGAGAAGTTAAACGGGCCGCGTCAAGCATAAATTTTTAATTTGACGAAAAGAATTCCTCGCGTTAAATATTGCTGAGCTCGAAAACAGTTAATCGAAATTTTCGTCGATACCTCAGAGTACATTATGAGAAAATAAGGCGAAAACAATCGTGCAGCGACTATCCCGGAGCGATCTCACGGTACTCAATTCTATTTAGATAATAAGCCAAGGCGGGCTAATTTCCCGATGCGCTATATGACCGGGCGCGTCGAAAGCATAAAAGCTGTAAATGCGTAATTGCAAAGAAGTCGCCGGCAGGCACAAGCGGGCTGGAAATCTAATTAATGATCCACATCGTGATATCGCGCTGGCCGCTGTTTAAGCGACAGCGGAACTGCTCGTCAAAAGTTATCGCGGACTCCATCAACTCCTCTGTAATTACGTAATTTTCTCCCGGCGGCGCGGGCGCACGCGAGCGGGACGAGCCGGCGGGGAGTTGAAAATCCGGCGGCTAAACTCGCGCTTTTCGACTCGCGCTCGGGGGAATAAACTGCGAGGTGACAGCCTCGCACTCCGAGTCGGCTAAATAAGTTGCCGAGAGTGAGGTATGCAAATCGGCGCGCCCGTCGAACCGCTAATTCGCCGTACCGCGAGCGGGCCGCGATTTTGTTTTTTCCGCGCATCCGCACCAGATGAAAGGCAGCCGATCGCGCGGATAATGCGCCGCGCTGGAAGCTTTGCATTTCAAAGGCGCGCGCGGGGGGGAGTCATAATCGAAATCGCCGGCGCGAAAAATAAAGTGGCCGACGAGATCGCGCCGATAAATTGCGCGCGAGCCGCCGTAAGTAGGGGCGAGCGCGCGAGTAGCGCGAAAAATAAGTTGTAATCGCATTAGCGAGTTGTCCTGATAACGTCCTCGTTTTTCTTGTTTCAGAGGAGCGTGATTTAGCGTGAGAGGCTGGCAAATCCAGAATGCCGGGGGTGCGGACACTGCTGCACGCGCTGATCTATATGGTGAGTGGCAAAACTACTAACCCACATACGGCCTGCATGGCTCGCGCTTTCTTCATCTTTCCTCGATATATTTAAACTAATTAAAACTATTCATTCTGGATGCCCGTTCGGCACGTACGCAATTGCTCACTTCACCTTAAATTCTACCAGCGCCATCAGACCCGTACATTGATCCATAAATCACACGATTATTTATATTTTTTTTTGAAGATTCCTCGAATGTTTTATAAATCAAGTAAACTGCTAGTTTAATAAAACGAGTGCGCGACGTGTAAATGAGCAGAACGATCCTATCAGTGAGATGTACCGCCTAATTACTCTCACTAATTAAATTGTTACACTTCAATCAAGTCGAAGAAAATCCTTGATTTTTAATCAACCGGATGCGAGGTAAAACGTTGGATTAAACTAGGTAATGTGACGGGTAAATGTAAAGGCGGATAAAACATTCGCACGCGAAAGTTACGGCGATTAAACGCAAGTCGTAAATGCCAATAATGTCGGTGACGCGGTGCAAAGTTCTGCCTGGGCGCCTTAATTACGCGCAAAGTAATCATAACATTTGACAGAGCACACCGTACATTCGTACCGTTTAAACTTCTCCAATTGAGGCTCGAGCGTTCTCGAGCTCGTAATTGCGGTTGCCCTTGGTAAAAGTGGCGAGTCATAAAATCGAGTCGGTGCCGGGGATTGAGCGAGTCTACCGGAACGGAAAATCTCATTGGAGCGCCACACACCTCGACGCGGCTCAAATTTTGCTTAGCTCATCTGGATCGAAGGAGGGGGTAGCGGCGAAAAATGTTGCTGAAAGCGACGCGCCGGAGTTGTGCGCGCGATGCTGGAGCGCCGCTGACAAAACGTCGGGTAGCCAGCGAGAGCTCCATTATCCTCGCACCGTACATTTCACCTTTCAAAGAATTACGAGTGCAAAAAGAAAGAAGGATGTCACGCGCGCGCTCGTAAAGACCTCCGCTGTATAACGCGTTTGTACACGTTGTTACGAATACAAGTAAATATTTTTACAAATAATATGAATGAATCTAATTTCTGATTATTAGATTTACTTTATTAATATTTTTCGATCTCTAACAGACTCGATCTTTTGTTTGCATTGACAAGCTGCACTTAATTCGTACATCAAATTCACATTCTATATAAAACCGAAGTTAAAATCAAGGAGTTCGCGTCGAATTATGTTTGGTGGACAGTGGCGATCGGAAACTGGATCGGCGATGCGAGCGGAATAAACTGCTTGGACAGCGCGCTAAACAAGAGGACCGCGAGCCCCGTTACGGGCGCCCGGGTGCCCCGTAATCGGGCTTTATTAGCGGCGGAGCCGTCGAAGCGATCGCGCTTACATAAAATTCAAAACGATTCGTTGCATTAGCATCGAGCGCGACTCGCGAGCCGCGAGGATCGAGGGTACACTTGCCGAAGGGGGGACGAGGGCCGGCGATCGGCGCGCGGCCGCCCGCTGACAATGAGGGAACAGCTTGCGAGCGCCGGGAGCGCGGCCCCACGCGACTGTCACTCCTCGCGCGCCGCGGCCTTTTACCGTTAGCCGCGCTTTTGCGCCGCGTAATGAGAGCCGAGCATCCCCCCGCGCGACGCGGGGATCCGCGCCAAGCTGATCCATTCGTGATTCGCGCGCGATACACCCGACGCGTTGTCCGATCGCCTGCTCTTCAAGCGCCGCCTCCAAATCAACTTCCGACAATCATTAGATTACTTTTTCATTCCGTTTTGTGAATGCTCAATTTTTATCAGTGTCATTCTCTTTAATTAATTCGGCGTTTAATTTAAAATTTCACGTTTAGCAGGTACTTGCGAGAAAAAGCCATCATTAAAGATCATTATAATTTTGATTTTTTATTAGAAAATTACAATTTGCAGTTTTGTATTAATAGATAATATTAAAATTAGAAGAAAATGATTTTACATGTAATGGAATAGCTAGAAAAACATTTATAATTACGAATTATTTTATACTGAATCATTAAAATTGGTAAAAGCAATTGCCTTCTCAATGAATGTATCTACACAATCAGTAGCACATATTTTAGCACTTTTTTCAATTTAATTTCAATGTTCGCATTTACGAATAACAAGCAAACTGAATTAAACCAGATTAATTAATTTTAAAATTAAATTAATTTACGTACAACAAAAACATAAAATACTTCATTACGAAGGTAACTTTAAAATGCTTGCCCTCGATATTATAAATTTTTCCATTCGATTTTAATTAAAAAGAAGTGGCACTTAAAATATTTTTCAAAATGACTAAAAAAAATTAAATCGAAAAAAATGTTTAAAACGAATGAAGCAATGTCTCAGATGAAGTAGGCTTTGCATTCCGTAACGCGCGCCGCGGAATCAACCTATCAATCATTGCTCTACGCACATATGCATAGCAATCGCATAGAAAGCATTCATCACTGCGAATTTCTTTTTTTAATGCCTTCCAAGAAGACACCTCGACATCGCAACGCGTATGCATACCGTTCCACGATGTTAAAGCGGAATATGTGAATCAAGGATTTCCCGCTAAAAATTCTGCAGCATTTTTAGCATCGCTATCGTCACACTTTCTAAAGGCTGCATTTTGAAAAGGAAGCCAGCAAAACGATCCTCGGAGTCGAAGCTTTTTCGCGAAGATCGATCGGCTATAAGAGCACGAGCCGGCGAATAATCGACTCGAGATTTTCAATTATCCGCGGGTGGAATACAGATGCGTCGAGGGGGGCGCGAGCGGTTACTGCTTGTGACAACCGCGAACGCGCGCCGCGAGAGCGGTTGCTCTTTGCCGCTCTCGGCTCATTGTGCCCGTCCGCGGCGTTTTCCCGTCCCGCGCTCGCCATTAGCGGCGAGGCGCGCGGTGTCAGACTGATTTGACTCCGCAGTCGGCCGGCGGGATTAACTGAGCGCCGAGCGCGAGTTTCCCCGCGACGGGATAATTGCCCCTCGGCTCCCTCCTTTATTCGCCAGCGGAATTCTTCGCTCGATCTCCTCACCTCCGATTTCCGCCCACCTTTCCCTTTTATTTAAGTACTTTTAAGCAATTGTGTTTATTTTCAATTTCTCTATGTAAATGAAAATTACTTTGAGTATATAATATTTTTGTTTTAATAATTTTTTTTTTCAATAATTACAATGCGAGAACCGTAGAGAAATTTTTTGTTGTGCCTATATGACATTTGATACTCTTGTATTGTTCGTAAAAAAGTTCATAATTGCACGCAGCAGTATTATTAGAATATTGTTAAAAATATTTAACTGATTTTAGAAACAAAGTTTACACAGATACTCTTCAAACACTGTACAGTACAGGCGCGCAATTATTAATTTCAGTAGTACGAGTCAAGCAGCCGCTTTCGCATGCAAACGATAATTTAATTATTAACTCTTTACTGTTATTAATATTATAATAGTTTTACAAATTACATACTAAAATTAAAAAAATAAGCTGGCGGAATTCCTCTAACAGCAGAAACTCGTATAACTAAATACAATAGAATTTTCCTTCAGCTATATCAACATATTTACCTCCCCAAAAAATAAATAAACTAAATTCACGGCTCATGATACCTAAGTGAACAGTACAAGCCACGACGTTAAAGAAAATCAGACAATGAAGCTTAATTAATACCCGGCCAAAAATGTCAGGGTCGCTCAACGCCTGGGAGTGGAGCTTTCGCCGGGGTTCCCGAGCAACCCTCCGCGCTCGGCTTTATTTAGCGGAAAACGGAGGCGACGGAGGGAAGTTGACGGGGTCGGAAGGGGGGGTCGTCTAATTATTTCCAGCGAAGAGACGCGGCGACGAAGTGCGGTCGGGCGCGCGAACTCCTCTGTCTCCACGGGGAGCGGAAAAGAGAGTTGGGAAAACGAGTTTTCAGCGGGGCGAAAAACAGCGACCGTTAATGCAGCGGTAAAGACGTCTCTCCCGTTAGCGGCGGGTGCGCGGCACCGTCGGGCCGACGCGCGCGCGCCGCGAGCTTACGGCGAAGCCGGCCTTCCGATGGGCGTAGTTCTGCCACCGGCCTTTTTTTACGAGGTGCGATTCCCTTTCGGGGCGCGCGGCGGAAGCCGCGGAGGTCGCGCTTTTTTCGCCGGCGCCGCCGAGGCGCGCCTCTTCCCCGAGGAGAACCGACGCCTGAACTTTTAAGGTGCTACCCGCCGTTCGTTCTTTTTATACTTTCTCGCGCTAACGATTCTATTCTTATCCAATTAGCTAGGAAAAATTCATGTCCCATATTTTTAAATATTTCTGCTTCACGTTGATTTATCTTTGTATAAGAAAATTTAAAACACAAATTTTTTTTACTAGACATAAAGGTATAAGTATACATATTTTAGCCGAAATGTCTAGACGTCTCCGCCAGATTTATTCCTGACAGTGAAAATGTATTTTAAAAACTTAATGCTAAATGCTATTTGAAATAATATCTTTTTTGAGAACTGCAGGTATCTCCATTATTTTCCAAATATCGCAACTCGGTTAATACCCTTGAGCTTTCAGCTATTGTATAAAAAAAATAATAATAATCAAATATCTAAAAAATTGGATAATTTTTTACTTTTTATTTGCGCGCCTCTGATGCGTTATAGTTATTGGGAAAAAAGTTGGGGTACAACAGTAAAATTGAAAAGCCGCGGAATTCGCGCAGTCTCGTGTCCCCCAACAAAGCAGGAAAATTCGGGCCTATTGAAGAATGAGCGATTGCAGCGCTCGGTAGCGAGCTTCAATTAAATTCGGAATATTGCAGATGGCGAGCATGAACAACGCCTGGGGGAGCAGCGATATCTGGCCGCTGGAAAGGCCGGAGGGTATGCCAGCCATACAATCGCTGGAGGTGATGTGCGGCAAAGACCACATGGACGTGCACCTGTCGTTCTCGCAGCCCTTCGAGGGCATTGTGTCCTCCAAGGGTCAGCACTCCGACCCACGATGCGTCTACGTACCACCCTCCACCGGCCAGACCTTCTTTTCATTTAGAATAGCTTACGCTAGGTCAGTAACTTTATGCTACCTTTATTCCTTTTTATTGTTTTTACGATATTTTATCAATATTTTTTCATCGCGGATAAAAGATAACATTTGAATTAAATAGCGGATACTTAAATAGCTGTTTAAGTATAATCGATTGGAGATGAAACATTTTTTTTAAATCTTGAAATGGCCACTAGAAAATTTAAGGCCCTGAATAAGAAATTAAAGTGGTAATTTTGTACGAAAAGGGGACATAATGAATAAGATTATCAAGAAAATATTAAAATCAGCGGACATTTACATTCAATACAGGTGTGGCACGAAACCAGACATGCACGGTCAGTTTTACGAAAATACTGTTGTCGTGCAGTACGATAAGGATCTACTGGAGGTCTGGGACGAGGCTAAGAGACTGCGCTGCGAGTGGTTTAATGATTATGAGAAAACCGCATCTAAACCTCCTATGGTGATTGCTGACCTCGACGTTATACAGCTTGACTTCAGGGGTATGAATTTTTAATGCTAGTACATCAACCCGGGATAAATGAAAATTTCACGAGAGATTCTTTATTCGAGTCATCGCATTCAATCAGGCTAAAATGCTAATTTCAAAACCTTGGAAAAAAATATTCTTTTCTGCATTAATTGTGATTGTTAAAATTCTAAGATAGCGAAAAGAAAATTTTCCAACTCATTTATATATGCGCTGCAAATCTAAAGCAATGACAAGAAAGTAGCACAAGTAAAAAAAATATTTCAAGCTAAGACACTTGACAAATTTACGGGGAAATAAGACTGCACTTAAAGACGCTTGTAAAAGTCCGAGCGGCTCTGTCTTGTTCCCCTTATATGTTTAGATTAAAACTCGTAGAGTTGTACAATAGACCAAAAACCTGATATGCAAATTTTCCAAGAATCTCAAGCCAAGTGTGGATGCTAATTTTTAAATTAACAAATTGAATACATAATTAGAGCGCTAGTGTCTCACTTAGTATACAAGGATGGGAAAAAATTTGGAGATAAGAAAATCTGGGTATAATTAATTCAGCTCGGACGCTATCGCGACGCGTGGTAAGATAAAAGAGGTGCGCGCGGGCACTTTGTACCTCGCGGGAGGATAAGCCGATCGGGTATCCACGTGTGATAAATGCGAATGCCGCCGGTTGCAGGGGACAACGTGGACTGCTGGATGGAGATTCAGCACGGCAAGGGCCCGTGGGCGCCCCCCGTCTCGGGCATCGTGCCGCTCGGCTCGACGCTGACCCTCGTCGTCGCCATTAACGATTACCGAGGTAACGAGCGCCATGGCAAAGTGCAAGGTATTTGGCGCTTTCGACCGCGAAGCGTCGTCCCGAGGAGCTCACCCCGCTAATCCGGCCTCCTTGGCCTTTTTCCCCTTGCTCTTGCAGGCGAGTTCGACATGAGGGTCAAGTCGTGCGTGGCCTCGGACGGCGGAGGACACACGATACAGCTGAGCGACGAATTCGGCTGCGTGCTCAGACCCAAGATGATCAGTCGCTTCCTCAAGGCTCGGGGATCCGACGACCGCGCGACTGTCATTACCTACGCTTTCTTCCACGCTTTCAAGTTCCCTGACGCGCTCAGTGTGCACATCAAATGCAAGGTAACGATAAACAACCTTTTTACTTCCATTTTATCGCTCTTTTTCGCTGACTAATATCCTGCGTCGCGTAAGACAAATTTTACTGGTGCGCGCGTGCATAAAAAAATGACGAAAAATCATAAAAAATGCACTGCGCTGCCTCCGAGCCTCATTCTGGACAATAATCAGAGCTTGTCTTATGCGGATGCGGATGTACACTCAAGTTGTAAACCACTTACATGATCGTCCGTATCGCTGCGATGTTGCGCTTCTCACTGTACTCGAAAACGCTAACTGTCCTCGTTTTCTCCTATGACTCTCTTGCCTTCTGCCACTGTGACGCTTGCACTTTACTTTTTTTCTATGGCATCAGTATTCTAATTGCAAGTCGTAAAGAAAAAAGAAGAATTGATAAGAAAACTTTCTTATCGATTGATCGCTTGAAAACTACGTTATGTTTATTTTTTAAACGAAAAATGAAATTATATATGTGGTATAATTAAAAATATCTAAAACAAAATATTTTCGAAAAATAATTAAAGGTCGAGATCTGTCGGCACGGTTGCCTCGACCACTGTCAGTCGACTGGCGGCGACTCGCTAGGCCACTACATCCAGGATCGCAACGACGTGGCCCAGCAGCAGCAGCAGCAGCAGCAGTCGTTCGCGGAGCCCGAGGGACCGGCGAGCAGCGCGAGCCCATCGGCGCGACCCCCGACCGAGGAGAGCTTCCAGGATGCCCCGCACAACGGTGACGAGGCGGTGCTCGGACACTTCCTAGGACACGAAAAATCCGCCGCGCCCAACGCCCAGGCACAGACGGGCAGTCAGCAGGAAAGCCCAGCTCCCGCTGAGCCTCTCGCCGACGCGCCCGAAGATCCGCTGCTCTCTCAACCTTTCATGGTGTGCATTGCATTTTCCTTTTAATAATTTTTCGGTAAAAATACCTTTGACTAACGGAACGTCGTTGCCTCGAAATCGAGCAGTCGGTGCAGCCGGCGCGGGTGACCCGCTACCAGCCCCAGGAGCACTTCCCGCACGGACCGCGCAACCTGGAGCCGGACGAGGAGAAGGCGGAGAGACTGCGCGCCGCGGCCGACAAGAGCAACAGCACGAAGCAGCGGCAGCGAGCGGAGCCGCTGAGCAGCTCGACGCGACGAAAGCGCTCGCTCGTCGTGTCGGACCGCAAGGTACGCAGCGCCGACGTCGGCGTGTCCGGCATCTACGAGGTCATCTCCGAGGCCGATCTCGCCTTCAGCCCCGACAGCCACGCCGAGGCCGTCACCGTCTTCCAGGTACGATCGAGCGGCTCTGCTTGAATTTGAATTTTAGCGGAGATAATTATCTCGACAAGACGCTCGTCTGACTGTTTACTGCTTGTGTCATCAGGGTCGGATACGCGAGGAGGTGGTGTACGGCGTGTGCCTGCCGATAAGCGGCTTCAGCGCGCTGTTCGTTGTAGTGGCCATGTCGGCGGTGGTCTCGGCTTTAGTGGCCGGCGCGATGGTGCATCGACTGCAGGCTCAGCGCGAGCTCGTCCGCAACGCCCGCAAGAACCTGCCGGCCAGTCTGGCGGCCATCGCAGCCGCCACCCGCAGGACCAGCGCCGCCAGTCAGCAGCAGCAGCAGCAGTCGGGCTGGCTGCAAGCCTACGGCCTCTTTCGGGCGCGATGCGCCCTCGAGGGCCAGCGCGCTGCGCCCGGCAACTGACTTCACCCACGCCGAGGCCGATGATTATTAAAGACTTTTCTTCTTTTCTTAAGAGAGCGTAGAAAGGCTCGAGCTATTATTATAGCTATTATTAAAGAAAATTCTCGAGTTATTTGAAAAGACGAAAGTGGTACACTGCAGTAGAGACTGAAAAAGGAATTGCGACCTTCTGCGAACTTTTGAGAGAAGAGTAAATAATTGGATGCATGGTAGTCAGGGTTGATTTTTAAGAAATTACGCAGATTGTCAATCTCGTCAAGTGGACTTTGGGGACAATATGTTCCTTCGCAGTTGACTTGTCTACTCGACGAGATCGACGATTGAATTTTTCCTAGGTTCATATAAATCAAAATTATTGTAGAAATACGAATTGTTGATAATTTAAATATTAATCAAAATTCTCAGACATTGAGAATACTTACCTTGTGAGGCCGAGTTAATTCAAGTTGATTAGATTTTATAAGCTAATTAGATAATTAAGCTAAGCAATATACCATATGCATATCAGATATATATGTGAAATTTTTTACGGCAGAACCTCGTTGTAGCTCACTAACTACTTTTATATAAAAGAGTATGTACACTGGGGTTACTACTTGCGTAAGCAAAAGGAAAGATCCTTGAAAAAAGTGAAGTTAATATAAAATCGAATTCCTAAGTAATTTGACAATTGCGCAGCGTGCTATGTAAATATTGGTAATAAGCGACGCGAGCTTGCGGCAATCGAATCTTCGTAACGTTATCGGACAAACGGATAGTTTAAAATCAAACCGCACGCGCTGTGTTTGCAGCGATCATACGCCGAGAGATTAGGAATCGCGCCGTCGCTGCCGTCAGTGACGTATCGCCGGGCCGGCGAACGGACGAGCTTGAAAAAAAAGGCCGGACGCGAACGTTTGCCAGGCGAGTGCATTAGCATAAACTGAATGCCGCGTAATGCCAGCCAACTCTGCCTATTTCTGCTCGGGGGGATTAAAGAGGCGGACGGCTGATGCACAATGTAAATGATAATTATACTATTGTGGGAGCTTAATGAGGCAGTAGTCGGACGCGAAAACGGGCTTGTTTGATCGCGCAACAAAAATACTGCTTGTTTAATCGAAAAAGCTGTTTGCTTTCGACGAAAGGCGAACGCGGACTCCAACGCAGACGCGCGCGGCGCGATTTCCAATTGCCGACTCTCTTTTTTACGAGGTCCGCATTAGTCGATAGGCGTGCATTTTAGCTTAGATCGAACGTTTATTTATGTACTTTATTTATTCTAGTTATATGAAAGAGGTTTTATTGTCACGTTTACACTGCATCATCACTTTGTTGAAGGTTTGCGATCAGCAGCGGCAAACCAAGTAACTGTATTTTATAAACTATTTTTCATGTAAAAATGTTTGCAATAATCTGTAAGTGTTTTCTTTCCGCGATTGTACCCGTTCGAATCCAACGTGCGGCTGTCTGCGGTGGACGTCCTCTTGTTAAACCTAGACGTGTAATTATTGATAATGAGGAAAAAAAAGTAAGCAGCGTCCACTGCAGATAGACAGTAATGGGCAAAAAGGCAATGGTCTTCGGAGGCAATGATATACGTGCATGGCACTGTACAAAGTACCGGAAGTGAGTGTAACACTTTTATTCTCGCAGCGCGCGCCGATTCCTCATTGTCAGACATCGAAGACAGAAAAGTGTACGATTTGCTTGTACGTACCTTCGGTAAAATCGTGCTTCCGCTGTAACGTCGCGCACTGTTATGTACTCCTGTGTACGCCTTTCATCCTTTCATCCTTTCATCCCGTCGACTCTTTCTTCCTCCCCGTCAGCACTGTATGAGAACTTCTTACCTTCCTCCGTACACGCGTCACATTTACATCTAGTATTATTACATTCTAAGTAATCGTTAAACGTTTTAGCGGATGCGAACGATCGATTGGTTGCGAAGTGAACGCCAAGGAGACGAGAGTCATTGATCAAGCCGTTGAAACTTCTAAATGAGGGGATCATCAATAAATGCGGCGCGCCACCGCAGGCGCATTTTAATATAAGTGATGAATCGACCGTCCGATCTTTCACTTCGTTTGCAACGAATCGACTATTTCGTCCTTTAAGCTAGTACTTACGGCAATGCCTTTTTTATGTACCAAGAATACTGTTACTACTAAGCTCAGATTTATAAGGTACTTACGCATTTATAGCTATTTTAAAAATTATCAAGTAGTGCGTTGATCATTTTTATAAGTTAATTTTTTATATTTTATTACTCGCATGATTTATTTATTTTTATTAATATATTGTTTTTATTTACAAATCCGCCAAATTACTTAAATAGTTCATTGGCTTTAAAGAATTGTGTACACTCAAAGGAATTATGTAATCACACTTAAAATTGGTTATTTCACTTTCGAAAGATTGTGAGCATTTGTCAGGTTTATGCTATGCTAAAGTTATAAATGGAGCGACGTTGCATTATCCGCAGTGTGAGACTTTTCAAATCATCTAGTAATTTAAGTAATTCATAATTAATAAAGAAATGAGCAAAAAACTATCATGAGGTGCAAGGATGGGTGCTGTAAAAAATTCAAGATTTACTTTTTTATTGTATTAATAAATTTTATTATATTGCAAAATGATTTATTATTTTTTAATTAAAAAATTAAAATAATTTATATCGCTAAAAAACATTTATGGAAGCAATCCGTATTTTTTAGGAATTGAAATGATTAAAATCATAAATCTATAAGAATTAATCTTGCTTCAGTTTGCCTTTGATTTATATTAGTCATTTTTTTATTTAGGAATTTACATTTTTGAAAAAAGTTATCAATCTTAAAATTTTCACGCATTTATAAAAAGTGTGCCTCAAAAGTAAAGGTAACATATAAAATCCTATTTAGGACAGATCAAATTACTTTAAAAATGCTGCAAATGCTTAAACATGATCAAAATAACGGAAATTGATATAACAGTACTTCTGACCTTTCTACATTTGCATAACCGTCAATGATACTAAAGTACCTAAAACTTCTTTTTCGATTCCTAAAAAAGGCAAGAAATTGAATCCAGTGATAGAAGTTTAAGGAATAAATTACCGACCTGCCACCATAATCGTAAGAATGCTTGATTGTGAAACCAACACAGTTTTAGTTGAAAGCTGTTTTTTTCTTTTTTTCCTTTCTTTTACTTAAAATAATTTTTGAAATAAAAATTCTAATAAAAATATAGTACAAACGAGGTACTTAAACGTAAATGAAAAATCAAATGAAATTCTGCGAAATGCAAAAGAGGCGTATATATTCATTATTTACTTGCAATTAGCGTCTGCGCAATTCATAAAGGCAGTATAGATACCTCCACTGGGTAGATTTAGTTACGTGCCTCGATTCTCCAGCTTTTGGACCAGGCATTAAGGAGATTCTTGGGATGAGCTATTGAAAGCCGCTATGTACAGACTAATTATAGACTACACCAGCAAATCCTTTGTCCCCAAGCTGCTAAACATACCTACTAATGAATTCAATGCAATTAGCGCAAGAAAATTTTATCAAGCACATTTCTCTCGCTTCGAGGCTTACTCGAATCGGTAATACCCTATTTCTTTAATATTTGCATTCGGCAAAAAAGCAGTCGTTACCGTTTGTACAGGTGACTTTATTTGATCGTCTTACAAATTCTCGTATTTTTCCTAGCCATCGGAAAATTCGCAATTAACGGAGGCGTGCAATTATACGGCCGATAATTTAATGATCCCCCTGCCCCCGCGCCGCTCGCGAGGAACTGCAAAAGCCGAAACGCTTAGCGAGCAGATACATAAAACAAAGGTACGCGTCACGTCCGACGCGGCAAACGAGCGGATAATTTTAACGAACAAACAGAGGCAGACGGGTAAAAAGCGGCTTAAGCGGGGCACAGCGCCATTTCGAATTCCTCGGCGCGGCGCGAACTCTCAAAGGGAAATAAGGGAAAAAACGGGCGGAGGAGCGGGGGAGAAAAAAGCGCCGGGAGAGGCTCGTCTAAGGAGGCCCGGGAGCACGCACTGCTCCGTACGCGTCCGCCGGCGTGCGGGGATTAATTTACAATAGATGCGCTCGGCTAGCCTCTTTAGCGCGCCGGCTGCCGGCAAAAAGGCCGCGCGCCGATGTTCACCGTTGCGCCGGCAAAAAAGGAGCCGCGACCGCACGCGCGCTATTTCGCCCCGCGTGTACGTACTCGCGCCGCCGAGCGCGTATATATTTCTCGCATTTCTAGGCGCGCGCGCGCGTGGGAGTTTTTTTTCGTCGGACCCGCGCCGACCGAGCGTTAATTAGACTCTTGATTCTTCCTTTCGGCGCTCCAGCGAATTGAAACGGCCGAACTGCCTCGCTGATTAACTTCGCGGTCTAGTCCCTTTTCTCGAGCGAGTTCGTTATCGCGCTCTTAGCACTGCTTAAAATCTCTATTTAGTCAAATAAAGCGCGCTGGGACTTTTAATGAACTTATCGCAATGGCCCGTTTAGATTATTTTAATAAAACGAGGGAAACTAATTTTAGGTAAATCCTTTTCTTTCTATTGTCTATTGCATCAATTTAATACAATGCCTAATTCCCAACATCGCGTTCTATATGCGAATAAATTACATTATTAGGTGCAGTTACTTCATTGTGCCGCGGAATAACCGTAAGCACACTTACAGATTGAAGCACGCCACTTGCGATAAATTTACTCTTCGTTCGCTAATTTCATTCGAAATCAAAATCTTATCTCTACAATTATAATTACGAACTTCTCAAATAGTGTTATGCATAAATTATTTTTGGGAAAATTCAATTAGTACACTATCGCATGGCAATTTGCAGCTTTATTTATTTATTACATACATAGATGTATACGCACTTGCGTATACTTATACCGGTAAGTAACATTTGAAATTATAAGGTAATTAACTACTACGAAGTAAATAAATAATAACTATAGGTAAGAGTACACACTTTCGATTAGATTAAATTAATTAATTGTACATTTTACATACAATATTATCAGTCTATTTTGTTGCGGTAATGACAACAAAACGTGCATGCCCTATCTTTTACATGTAGGTAAATAAATATCATAAGTACCTACAATTACTTACTGTGTAATGGCATATTTCTGTTAGACAATAGCTCGCAATGTTAATGTTTATTATGCATCATGTAACAATCAGCTACGAATTATAATTATTCATTTATTTAAATTTCGTAAGACGATATTTAGTTTTTGAAAATTAACAAAATTTTCTTTTAATTAAAAGTGCCTTCTCACGCTCGAGAATTTTAATTACATTCAAATATGTAATAATAGAGTTACTGACTGAATACGTTACTCTAAGAGAATCTCACAATTCAAGTTTAATTATGAATTAAGGTAGTCCTAACACGGGGTCAGTTAACTGCTAATTTTATCGGTCACAGCTACAAAATTAACATTAAGTAACATTTTTTGAAAAAGTGAGAAATAATCCAATTGTATGTGTTGGTAACGGTTTGAATTCGTTTACTTTTTTATACCCTTTTGCCTTTCCAAACGAATGTACTAAAAATTTACTTTTTGACTAGCACGATTAGGACTACCCTAAAGTAACAATATTTTTCACCGTTCACCTATATTACACGTATTCACTTCGCATTTACACTCGCTCGCCTACAATTACATTGGGATGAGTAATTCGATTTCAACGTAACTATGGTTTTTTACTCTAACAAATTTTTCCGGCTTGAAATGTTATAATCACTATATATTTATAATACTGCGTGCTAATTTTAAAGTGTACTCGCGACTACGCTCATTAAAATCACATAAAATTACATTGAAACCGAATCGCACCTGTAGATAAATAAATATTAAATAAAAAAACGTAATTTATTCGAATATCCGAACTGAATGATCCAACCGTCTCACTCTTTTTCTCTTGAAAAACATTGCGCAAAAAAGTCCGAACCTCTTCGCGCAAAACTGCCGGTTCCGCGTGAATAAGCACCTCGATAATAAAACACACTCTCCTCTTGGGCAAGAGAAAAAGAGCGAGCCGCGCCAGTGGCGCCTACGAGTAGAAACACGCGGTCTTGGCGGGCTTGGCCTGGGGCTTGAAGGTGTGGACGGCGAAGGGCCTGAGGACGGGCGAGCGCTTGCCGAAGGGTCGGAGCCTGAGGCAGAGGTAGGCGGAGAGGCCGCAGCTGCCGAGGAGGGCGGCCAGCAGCAGCAGCAGCGTCAGCGCGAAGCCCGACGTCGTCATGCAGATGAGGTTCGCCGGGTGGGCCTCGCGCATCGGGAAGACCATCGTCGCCGCCTGGCCGCTCGAGTTGGCCGACGCCGACGCCTCGTCTATCGCGAAGGTCAGGTCGCCCGTCGACACCACGCGGATCACGCGGTTCACGCCCACCGTCTTCTCCTTGGCGCTGCCGGCCGGCAGCGCTCGAGTTTTTCGCCGGCGCTCGTCGCGCGGTCGACCCGCTCCCACAGACTGCAACACAACGCACAATGTTATTTCATTTCATTTCGCGTAAACAAACTATTTTTAAACACTTTAATAAAGAGCCTGTTGAAGTAAGCTGCAATTTTCATTTTCGTTAGAATCGAAGAACCGCAATAAATTAGTTTTCAAAATGAAAGGAATTCATCAGAGTCATAACTCCCTTATCGCGATCTAAGTAATGGAAAAAAATAAAGCAAGGCGAAATTACCTGAAGATAAGCGTCGAGCGGCAGCGGCGGTGGTGGTATACCGTAGGCGGCAACGTCGGCATGAGCGATGGATGCCCGGTGATTCTCGAGCAGCAGGCCGTCCTGCTGGAGCAGCGAGGGCGCCGAGTCGGAGCACTGGTCCGGGCACTGGTACCGGCAGATCTGTATCGTGCACTGGAAGTGCACCTCCATCGAGTCCGGGAACTTGAAGGCCTGGAAGTGGGCGTACGACAAGATCGAGGCGCTCGCTCCGAAGTTCTTGATCTTGGTGAAACGCGACATCAACTTCGGCCTGGTTATGCAGCCTCGCTGATCAACTGTTGACAAGTTTTCGCCTCGAGTTATTTTTTAATCTTGCATTATTTTGTTTGATCAACCGAGGTTTTTCGTCTTACCCAGTTGGATAGGCGCGCGCTTGCCGTCGTGAGCCATGCAGTTGCGCACCAGCATGTCGAACTTGGAGTCGTCGTCCTTGATCGCGAGCACCATGGTCATGGTCTGGCCGATCTTGACCAGGCCGGAAACCTCGGAGGCCCAGGGACCTTTGCCCACTTGTATCTGCATCCAGCAGCCGACGTTGTCTCCGGCAAAGTCCGCCCGCACCACGTCCAGCATGTCCACGGGGAATGGCCGGAACGTGACCGATTTCTCGTACAGGTCGTGCCACGTGCAGCGCAGCTTCCGCGCCTGGTCCCACACCTCTTGCACCTGCGATGCAAAATCATCCTCGTTTTTCCAACTGCTCCTTTGTTCCTAAAGTTATTCGTAAGTGAAGTTTCACCGACCTGAGGATCGTACTGAATAACGACGATATTTTCAAAGTAGGTCCCAGAGCCGGACTCCGCGCCGTATCCGTAAAGTCCGTTCTCGGTGTTGCCAGCGGTGCCGCAGGCGTGAATGCCTATCTCGAAGTTGACGGAGGTCCTGCCGAGTCCAGCCGGCAGGTAGACGCAGTTGGCGTTGCTGTAGTGGCCCTTGCTAAAGACGATGCCATAGAAGGGCTTGTCGAAGCCCAGGTAAACCTTCATGGAGTTCTTCTCGCACTTGACGTCCAGCGAGACGATCTTCGGCATGTCGTTCCCCGGCGCAGGCCAGCTCTCGCCGAGGGACGTGCTCGCCGCGATGGCCGTGTCGAAGACCTTGTCGATGCTGTCGACGCCCTGCTTCTGCGCGCCCGCCTGCGGAAACAAATGGTCAGGCTGTTACAGTCCGAACCGGCGCCGGTTTTCCTCGACTGTAGTGCGGTAGTGCCGAGTCGCGGAACCTTACTGAGGCGGAAGAGGGCGGCGGGGGCGGGGGCCCGTGGTAGGCGACGCTGTGGTGCGGCCGCGGCATGGAGACGGCGCCCCGGACGGGCGAGTTCGCGTGCCCCCGCAGGTTCGGGGAGTACTGGCCGGAGCCGCCGCCGCCGCCGGACTCGTTCTCCTCCATGCCGCCGCTCATGTCCGACGAGGATTGCTGCTGCTGCTGTTGCTGCTGTTGCTGCTGCTGCTGCTGCTGCTGCGACGAGGACTGCTCGGACTCCTGCTGGTGGCCGGTGTCGCCGCGGCTGTCCTCGCTCGGCATCGCCTCCACCACCTCCACGTCCTCCGCTCGTGCCACCTGTTGACGATGACGGAGAATCGTGAAAAATATTTTACGATAGCGGGGAAAATAAATTACTGCGAAAACATTATTTTTGTCAAAGCTTTAATATATATACGAAATTGTTATACTTGGAAAAAGTTGAATGTTTTCATTGGGTAGTTTTCTTTTGAAAATAACTCATGCTTCAACTCTTTGAGAAGAAACGGCGAAGGACGGGGAAGCAGAGCATTCGGCGCCCTTGATGCGGGCTAATTATCTGCCGCCTCCTGCCGCCTCGCGTTTAACCCAGATGTGTCGGCGGCGGCGACGACGGCCGATGCCGTTACGCTCGGTCCGACCCAGTGCTAAGGGCTACGGAGCGGCCGACGAAATGCCGATGGAGCCGAGAAAAAGTCAGGTGTCGCGGTAGAGGGGATCCGAGACACGCTCCGTCGAGTGAGCTCCGGGGAACCTGCTCGACGCCTCGGCGCAACGAGAAACTGGCGCACTTTAAAAGGAGCGGAAGGAGTCGCGGAAACGAGGAAACGAGCGGTTAGCGATCGACGCTCAGAGATATAGCTGCAGCTCGTCCTTTCAGCTCGAAATTCTACTGGAAAAACTGTTGACCTGTCCTGCGTGCTTTATGCCGCGACGCTACCGGAATGTTTGCTCGCTCACTTTTTCAAACGCAACTTGTTTTCGTGAAAAATTTACTTAGCAATAAATGCGAAAATCTCTTTCAAATTGAATTTTTGTTTACGTACTAACAACGTCGGAATATAAGTTCAAATTAATTGCTATAAATGGCAGTTACTAATGAAAATTAAGAAAATTGTACTATCATTAGGGACAAAAAAACTTGTTATTATGAAAAAAGAGATTTTACTCGAAAGTGCAAGTATAGAACAGTTTTGTTCATGCAAATATTCCAACAAGCTTTGTAAAAGAAATCATTAAAGCAGCACCTACGATCAATAAATCGCGTTTATTTATAAAAGAGTTGTCGATTATTTAAAGGATTATTATTGCGAGATGGTAACAATGCAAAAGTAGAAAAAGCCAAATGTAATCAGACGTGAATTTTACATAAGATTTTTTAAAATTTTCCTTTAAATTAAAAGTGACAAACGTCGCATTACCGCAACAGATCTTCGCTCGACAGCATCGCGTTTCTAATTACATCAGCAGATCAGAAGCGCGGAGTATGCGACGTCCGAAGGAGCGGATGCGCCTTCAGAACGGGATAACGAGGCGGCGCACACTTTCTTTCCCCTAGAAACGTCGCGCTCGTTGCGGGGGAAGGGGGAGAGAAAGCCAGAAAGGCAGAAAGCTCGCGGAAAGGGAGCCGCGCGAGGGACCCTGGCCGATTGACCCCGCGGCTCTCGAGCGCGCGCGACGCCGGCCCGTTATCCGGCGATTCGCGCGGGGTCAGCCGCGTGACGCAATCGCCGACCGTACGTTTCGCCGTACAGCGCCGAGCGGCCGTCCCCGCCTTTTTTGCGGCTGCGGTGCCGTGGCCGCCGGCGGGCGCGCCTTTTCCGCGAAACGACGGGAAAAAAGAGGCGAGCGCGCGCAGCTTCCGGCGCACCGGCCGGCCAGTAGCGACTGCAGGTGCATGCGCCGCGGCTACCGCGGGCGAAATCTACGCCTCGCGTCAGAATTGATTGATTGCGACGCGCCGATTTAGAGCCGTCGATTTATCGCTATCTATCGCGGGCTGACGCTTTTTTTGGGGGGAAAACTTTTTTTTTAAACATCAATGCGTTTTTACATCTTTAACATTTGAAATTGGTATTACTATCGAAATGTTCATGACAGTCGTTGATTGTTAATTAACAGCACTATTTGCAAATGAATTATTAAAAACAATAAAATCTTTAATTTCAGAGTGGTTAAAATGTAACATTTCACTTGGAGTTCCAAGCTCACGTGTAACGGAAATGATCATAAATACGATAATTACATCCATTACGTTCGAGTGAAAGTATACTTCTGCAACACGTAGGGGTATAAAAGTATTATAATATCATAATTAAATATACGGATGTTGTTTTATACGGGCTGAAATTATAGCTCGTGATTTATTTATAATTTTACGGTAATACCATTCATTAAGATTCATTTCAGTGCAATAACTGTAATTCCATTATTTATCATCTCGTGCAATTTTAAATGGAGCTATACTTTGGTCATATAGCATGACTGCACTCTGAAACAGTCGTTTTTCTAATTGATTAAATAAACGTAAATGTTTACTCACCTCATGAAAGAGGAGACACGTTACTATAAAGACGGTTAACCGCATTCCGCGTTGACGTCCACGGTGGATCGTTTCCAATTCTCGATATCTGAAAATAAAAAAATTATTGTAAATTCCTATTTTGTTTTACATTTTTAGAATATGATGTTCTCGTTAAAACGTAAGACGGCATTGCAACAGAGAAACTTTGTACCTTGCTACTTTTTATGGTATCTAACTGCAATTATCAAAACTTCACGTTGTATTCACAGCCGTCTCTTAGAGTAAAAATTAATTGATGTATATGTATGCGCGTGTTGTCAATACTATAACTTATGCTCCACTTTCAATTGCAGGGGAGAGCGGAATGTCCTGGTCTCGCAAAGCTAAATCTTTATGTCGGGAAGCCAGAAATACATACTATTCATAATTTTCCACTGGCGCAACATTAGACCGGCCAAGAAGAAGCAGCCCGCAGTGAAGCGCTTCGGCTTAAAATCCCACGAGCAAAGCCCATCGCTTAATAACCTCGACATCCTTGCGGGCATGAGCGATCGCTCGGCGGCGACCCGGTGACCCCTCATCCCTTACGTCGGCGGCGTCGCGATGCAAACGCGATCGCGCGCTCGCGGGGGCACCGGGAGTCGGCCGGTAGGAGTGAAAGGTCGCGCGGTCGCTTTCCTGACTTTCCTCGAACAGAGGATCCCCCGTTCCCCTAACGAGGCGGACACGCGCGACGCGTTCCGAATTCCAGCCGGGGACATCTTTATTTCGCGCCCGTAGTCCAGGAGCAGGGTCGGTTTTCGTGGCCGATTGAGTGCCAAACCTCCGACCAGGTGATTTATATGTTTTTTTG